>CM054138.1:44203901-44208901 GCA_028751875.1 Rapana venosa
TCTGTCAAAATGTGTGTATGTAAATGAGGACAGGAAACTGTTGTGAAAAGTTTACTTGAATTTTCTGTCAAGGTTATGGTTGTGTTTTTGTGACACCTTTTCATGAAAAAAAAAGTCTATTAGAACAAGCCACACTGTGAATCCTGCTCTCTCCCCTCTCTCTCTCTCTCTCTCTCTCTCTCTCTTCTCTCTCCCCTCTCTCTCTCTCCTCTCTCTCCTCTCCTCTCTCTCTCTCACACACACACAACATAGAAAATGATAAAACAAGCAAATAAACAGACAAAACAAAAAACAATCGCACAAACAAACAACCACCCAAAATGATCAAACAACCAAATAAACAAACTACTGAATAAAGAAAAAGAACACCCCACCCTCTTTTGTACCACCATCACCACCACCACCACCAGCAGCATACAATGACAGGAATCCCTAGTAACTGAATCCCACAAAACCAGTGACAGGAAACAGAGGGAGGGGGAGGGAAGGAGAGGAGGGAGGAGCGCAGGGGGGGGTTGGGTGGAGAGTGACAGAAGGCTGAAAGACAAAGAGAGAGAGAGAGAGAGAGAGAGAGAGAGAGAGAGAGAGAGAGAGAGAGAGAGAGGAGAGAGAGAGAGAGAGAGAGAGAGAGAGAGAGAGAGATTGAAACGCAAACAGTGTTGAAAGAACTCGAGAGGAGAGTGAAACCAAAGAGAAATGCCCCCCCCCCCTCCCTCCCCCCCCCCAACCCCCCCCCCCCAACCACCCCAACCCAACCCCCTCCCAAAAAAAACCACACCCCCCCCCCCCTCCCAGCCAAAAGACCCAACAACAAACACCCACACACACACCAAAAACCCAAACAAACCCAACAAACCCAAAACCAAACAAAAAACACACCAGACAAGACCCCTCCCCCAAACCCCCCAAAACCCCCACACCACCACCCCCCACCACCACCACCACCCCCACCAAACAACAACAACAACAAAAAAGCGCGAAAAAACCACCCCACCCCCCCTCCCTCCACAAAAAAGTTTAAAACCAACAATCCCCCCCCCCCCCCCCCAAAAAAAAAATGCACACACACAAAAACAAAAAATCCCCCCAAAACAAACACACAAAAGTAAACACCACTCACACTCACACACACACACACACACACACAACACACACACACCCCAACAACACAACACACACACACACACACACACACCACACACACTCTAAACAATTTTCTCTGGAACACTGTTTATTGTTTTGTCAAGAAGCTTCGTGGTTTCGTACCCCAAAAAACTTTATAGACAAAAATGCTTCTGAAGAAAATGTAGATGTAATTCTGCCGGATGGAAACATTCCTTTTGTTATTTTGTACATAGCCCAGTTTTCGCGTTTCTTTAAAGTTCTTTGATATTGTTTTCCCTATTTGCATCTTTAGGCCTTACATTGATGTTTAAACACCAATCTGTTACATGACTCTCGTTCGGTCTGGCTTCTATTCATTTTGCTATAGGTCTTCACCCCCCCCCCCTCCCCCGACCCCTCTAATACCACTTATAGTGAACAGACGTTAAAATCAAGAACGAAACACACACACCACACACAATTCACACACACACACACACACACACACCACACACTCACTCTCTCTCTCTCTCTCTCTCTCTCTCTCCCCTTTTCTCTCTCCTCTCCCTCTCTCTCTCCCTCCCCCAAAGTCCTTCGGATGAGACTATAAACCCAGGCCCCGTGTACGAACGCACGCAGAACATCTTTCGCACACGTTAAATCCTGTTCCCTTTTCGTAGAGTGGCCATTGTGTGCAGGTGGAACGGATACAAAATTTACAAAACCGCATACACACAGGGACTGGATGTAAAAAAACACATGAGTGCTTATTCCATTATCCTCGATATAAAAGAATTAAAAAAAATAAAATAAAATAAACACACACACACACACACACACACACCCACGCAAAAGCACGTACACACACACACACACACTAATGGTGTATTCGGCCACCATACACAGCCTAACTAACCCAACCAACCAACCAACCAACCAACCCACCCCAAAACAGCTAAGCGACCAAACCTGTGCCAGTTCGCCCCCCCTCCCCCCTACAAAGATAGCACCGCCCCCCTGGGCAAATCTCTGACAGACCTTTGACAAGGTTAATGGACCATGGATTTTGGCCAAAGCACACACGCTGTGAAAAACATTACTACGCTGTCGTAGTTAGTACCATACACGCACAGAAGCTCTTTCTCCCTCAGTCCTTTAAAAAAAAAATTATTTGGTTGAGAACAATAAAAAAAAGAAACCCGAACCCCCCCCCCCCCCCCCCCCCCCTCTATAAAACCCAACAACAACCCCAAACAAAAAAAACTCACGCTTGTCATCCCCTCCCCCCTCTCTCTCCCTCCAGTTTTTTTCTTGATTGCTTGAGTACCAACAAAAAAAAAGGCTTTTTTTTTTTTTTTTTTAGAGAGATAATCTTTAAATGAACTAACAGTCAGTTTTGACCAGACAGAAGTGGTGGTGGTGGAAGGGGTGGGGGGTGGGGATTGGGGTGGAGCGAGGAGGATATGGGAGGAACAAAAGGGAAAGAAAGGAGGGAGGGGAGGGGTGGGGGCAGGGGGGGGGGGAGGATAAAGGAGGGAGAGGCAATCATTGGTCCGTACAGGCATTTTCCTTATCATTCTCAACATCGTTCTCTCTCTCTCTCTCTCTCTCTCTCTCTCTCTCTCTCTCTCTCTCTCTCTCTCTCTCTCTCCTCTCTCCTCTCTCTCTCTCTCCTCTCTCTCTCTCTCCTTCTCAACGGTCACCCATCCGAGTGGTAACCACGCTCGATGCTGCTTAACCTTAACATGGGGAAAGCGAGTGCTAAGCTATCCCGTTCCCGGTAGGGCTAAAGACTACATGAAATGAAATGAACTTGTCAAAGACATAGTGTCTGGGAGAGAAAAAAAATCCAGTGTATATTATAGTGGCCCCACGATAACTTCTCCAGAAGTTAAGGGAGAAGTCATCAGCCTTGTCAGTATTGTTGTTGTTGTTGCTGTTGTTGTTGTTGTTGTTGTTGTTGCTGCTGCAGTGTCTTGTCTTCAAAAGTTGATGGCAGCAGAGACTATCATTGATGGAAGAAGCCACATTAATGCAAGCGAAAAGCAATTTTTGTGTTTGTTTCTTTGTTTCTCGCTAGAGCTCTTAAGAGTTTACCAGTCGCCAGTTCACCGTTTTTTTCTCCCCATCATCATTAAGGTAGCCGCATCCCAACATCGGGGATGATGTCTAAACACGACACCAGTGTGCATGCGCGCGCTTTTCTTCGGGTGAGACTACATAAGCCGAGGTCCCGTCCCGTGTATGAACACTCCCGCAGAACATCTTGCGCACACGTTAAAACCCATTCCGCCTTTTGGGAGATCGTGCTGGTAGGAACAGATGAGAGAAAATCAGAAATACACACACATATGCACACACGCACGCACGCACGCACGTACGTACGCACACACACACATACATACACGCACACACGCACACACACGCACACACACGCACGCACACACGCGCGCGCACACGCACACGTTAAACTGAAGATATCACACACGCACACGCACACACACACACACACACGCACACACACACACACACACACACACACACACACACACACACACACACACACACACACACACACACACACACACAAAGAAATTTGTTCTTAGATAGATGGCTTGATGAAAAAAAGCAAATGCACTGCTTATTCAATGTACCATCTGGAAATAAAATTTTGACTTGACTTGACTTGACTTGACACAAACTCAACACCCTCCACCCCTCCCCGCCACATATACACATACAAAATGAAACAAACAAAAGTTAAAAAAAAGAAGAACCCCCCCCCCCCCCAATACAGTATCGTGTGTAGACATCATCCCCGATGTCAGAATGCGGCTACCTTGATGGTGTGTGTGTGCGTGTGTAGGCGTGCGTGCGTGCGTGCGTGCGAGTGTGTGTGTGTGTGTGTGTGTGTGTGTGTGTGTGCACGCACGCACACGCGCCAACACGCGACCAACACGCGCGCACACGCGTGCGAGTTTATCTCTTTTCTGAGTCTCTCATGTCTCAGGTCGTTGTCAATTTAGTTGTACATGAAGCAGCCCTCCCCCCCAACCCCCCCCCCCCCCAACAAACCAAAAAAAACCCAACCCCCCCCTTCCCCCCCCAAAAAAAAAAAAAAGAAACAGCCCAACAAAAACAAAAGAAAACAGAAAAAGAGAAAGAAAAAAAAAACAGAAAAGAAAAGAAAAAGAAAAGAAAGAAAAAAGAAAAACCCAACACAAGCCCCCCAAAAAAAACATAAAACAAAATCAAAGAAAAAATAAGAACAGAAAAAGACAGAACCACCCCTTTCCACCCCCACCCCCATCCCCCCACCCCTACCCCCTGCACCCCGCCCTCTCCCTACTCCCCACTCCCCCGACCCCCTCGAGGTTATTGATTGGCAGAGAAACAGGAAGCGGTGACAGGAAGCCAGACCCTGGCTGGCTGGCTAAGAACTGGCTGGACGGGTGGCACGTGCAAAGCTGAAGACAGGAGGTCACTGTGACCTGCAAGCTGTCAGAGCTGTAGCCGGCCATTGATTGCAATTGGACAGTTTTGTTTGACGACGCGAAAAACAAAAACAACCCCAAACAAAACTAAAAACCTAAGAGAGAGAGAGAGAGAGGGGGGGGGGGAAGAGAGAGGAGAGAGTGATGAGAGGAGAGGGACGGATGAGGGGGGAGAGAGAGAGAGGGGAGAGAGGGGAGGAGAGATGAGAGAGGGAGAGAGGGGAGAGAGAGGGAGAGAGGGGGGAGAGAGAGAGGATAGAGAGAGAGAGTGAGTGAGAGAGAGAGTAGGAGAGAGAGAGGAAGAGAGAGAGAGGGGAGTGAGAGGGAGAGAAAGAGAGAGAGAGGAGAGAGAGAGGGGAGAGAGGAGGGAGAGCTAGAGAGAGAGAGAGGGGGTGAGAGAGA
>CM054138.1:44211401-44218901 GCA_028751875.1 Rapana venosa
CTCCCTTTCTTTTTTTAAAATATTCTTCCTTTCTCCTCTTTGTTTACTTCTTCGTCCTTCTTCCACCTTTTCACTTCTCGCTTTCACTTGTTTTGTTGTGTCCTTATGTGGTTGTTGTCATTAAGTGGACAGGCCAACGCAGATGATATCTCCTCCCCCAGATCGGTGGTCTAGAAAGCGAAAAGTCCGGGTCGGAAGTGTGCGGTGGTTTGGTCCCCGTTTGGGCCAAAACCTTTTTCCCCATCCATTAGACCATGAGTGGTGGTCTGGGTGCTAGTCTTTAGGATGAGACGATAAACCGAGATCCCGTGTGTTACACAATTATTTAGCGCACGTAAAAGAACCCACGGCAACAAGAGAGTTGTCCCTGGCAAAATTCTGTAGGAAAAAGCCACTCTGATAGGGAAACAAATACAATTGCAGACAGTGAAAAGAAAAAATAATAATGGGTGGCGCTGCTCTTGTGGCGACGTGCTCTCCCCTGGGGAGAACAGCCCGAATTTCACGTAGAGAAATCTGCCGTGACTTAAAGTGGTATACAATATAATACAATGCAATGCAATATAATACAATACAATGCAATGCAATACAATGCAATACAACGCAATAATAATGTATGGAATTTATATAGCGCTGTATCTTGCAAAGGAACAAATCAAAGCGATTACATTCAAATCACTCATACTTATGCAATCATTTATGACATGATGCACATGTGCTTATTCCATTATCCTCGATATGAAAGAATAAAAAAAATTAAAAAACCCTCTAACCCTGAAGGCTTTGACACAAACTCACCACAGGCACAGAAGTGGATGTAGAATCCCAAACTAAGGTCACCATGAGACCAGAGCAGCTGGGGCCAGCGAATCAGAGGCACTTTTTCTTTTTGTTGCATGATGATCAAAGATGACGAGGATGATGTAATGCTGCTGCTGCTTTGGAAGTACATGTTCTTTTTGAGACTACTTGACAGGGCTGAACTCTGCGCTTCCTATAACAAAATAACTATATCCCGGCGTCAACCCGGGCCCGAGAGACACAGATACCTGCAGTGTTGGTCAAGTATTTCCCAATGAGCACATAGATCAAACTCACTCCGAGTAGAAGCTGGCTAGAGTCCGAACAAAAATATCTAAGACACTTAGGGGATTCGAAATTTTGTTTTTGTTTGATGACTTAACATCCTTTCATTGCCATTAATGTGGGTCGTGTTCTCACCTGTGTTGAAATCAAGTGAGGTGCTGAGCAGTTTTATTTATTTATTCTTTTATATCGAGGATAATGGAATAAGCACTCATGTGCTTTTTTACATCCAGTCCCCGTGTGTATGCGGCTTTGTAAATTTTGTCATCTGTTTCCACCGGCACACAATGGTCTACTCTTCCGAAAAGTGAAACAGGATTTAACGTGTGCGCAAGATGTTCTGCATGCGTTCGCACACGGGGCCTCGGTTTATAGTCTCATCCGAAGGACTTTGACATTCAGTTGATAATGATTGTTAGCTACCTTTTGACTAGGTTCGCGCAGTTGAACGTGTTAATCTAGTTAGGGACAAAGACTCCCTTTAAGGACATTCACTAGTTGCCGTGTTCTAACCAGGGTACATACCTCCCTCCCTCCCTCCCAGACTGCTCATTATTTTTTCTTCCATGCCATCACCGCTGTCAGATTCGCCGCAAAGCAAAATATTCACACGCTGTATGTACAGAAGACGAAATGGTTCTGCATGCGCTCTACAAACGCACGTGCGTGCACGAGCGTGCGCGTGCATGAGTGTATAATTATGTGTGTGGATTAAGTTAAGTGTGTGCGTGTGTGCCCTCGCATGTGCGCACAGTTTTATGTGTGTGTGTTTGTGTGTGTGAGAGAGCTTTATGAACATACCTACATACCTACGTATACGCATCCCTAGGTTCACACATACATGTGCACGCGCGCGCGCGCACACACACACACGCACGCGCGCATGCACATACGCACGCACACGCATGCACACATTCAGGTGTACATACATACATACACGGATGCATACATACCTACATACCTACCTACCTACCTACCTACTTACCTACCTATCTATATACATGGACGCATGCATGAATACATACATACATACATAGATAAGTACGTCCGTTCGTCCGTCCGTCCGTCCATCCATCCATCCATCCATCCATCCATCCATCCATCCATCCATCCATCCATACACATGCATACATACATACCTGCCTACATTCACACAGACAGACAGACAGGCAGGACAAGACAGACGAAAGGGTGTGAAAAAAGCATGTAAACCTGCAGACATTTATAGGGTGTACGAAGTGCACTGCTGCAGAGGCTGCAGACAGCGCTAGCTGACTGACAGGGAGAATGATTCACATCAACGGCAGTTGGTTGTCAATTCTGCACGTCTGTGTGTGTGTGTGTGTGTGTGTGTGTGTGTGTGTGTGTGTGTGTGTGTGTGTGTGTGCGCGCACACACATATACACACACACGCACGCATGCACGCACGCACACACAACATACACACACACGCACACACACACACACACACACACAACCACAACCGCACACACACACACACACAACACACACACACACCACACACACACACACACACACACACACACACACACACACACACACACACACACACACACACTCACAAGCGAACGACAGAAGTCAAAAGATATATAATTATAATTCTATTTCATAGAAGAAAAAAAAATATCGCAACATTTTCAGCAAGTTCTTTTTTGGGTGTGAGAAAGCGATGGGTGGATCGTAGAAAAAGAAAAACAACAACAAACAAACCAGGAAAAAATAACTACAGGAAGAAAAAAAAAACAGAGAAAATTTTTTTTCTAGCATATACATTACAGGATACGGACCTGAAGTCTAATTTATTAAAAACAAAACAAAAAAACACCACCCTCGTTCTCTCCTCTACCCTTGCCCCCCCCGCTCCCCCTCCCCCCCCCCCCACCCACACACACACCACTCCTTCCTCCCACCTCCTTCTCTTTCCCTCAGCATTCATTTGGGAGTCGGGGCGGGCTACCACAGTGGTTAGAACAGTGAGCTAGAGATCTGATGGCCACGGGTTCGGGTCCACCACCGTGAGACACATCCGCGAGATGGAGGGCTTTTTCCCCTTGGGTGTTAATATATTAACATCAGTGCCGACTCCACTCACCCCACCCAGAATCAGAAAGTCCCTCGGATGAGACTTAGAAACCGAGGTCCCGTGTGTGTGTGTGTGTGAACGCACGCAGAACATTTTTTCGCACATTGTTTTTAACCCCCCCCCCCCCCCCCCACCATTCTCACCTTTTTGAAGAGTAGATCGTGGTGTGCAAGTAAGAAAGGATCTAACTCCCCCCCAAAAAAAAACCCCAACAACAACAACAACAAAAAACACACAAAACCCCCAACACACACACAAAACGAACCCCCCCCCAAAAAAAAAAAAAAAAACCCCACCCAAAAAAACAAAAACCCAACAACACAACAACCAACAAAAACAACAACACACACAATAAAACAACACACACACAAAACCAAAACATCCCCCCAAAAAACAACAACAAACCCAACAAAAACAATAACACACAAAAAACCAACACACACACACACAAAACCAACCCCCACCCCCCAAACCTCCCCCAAACAAAAACAACAACACACACACACAAAAGCCCAACACACACACAAAACCAACCCCCCCTCACAAAAAAAACCAAAAAAACCCCAACACACACACAAAACAGCACACACACACACACACACACACACACACACACACACACACACACACACACACACACAAAACCCAACCCCCCCCCAAAAAAAAAAAAAAAAAACCCAACAAAAACAAACACACAAAAAACCAACACACACACACAAAAAACCAAGAACACCCCCCCCCGAAAAAAAAACCCAACAAAAACAACACACACACACAAAACCTACCCCCCAAAAAAAAAACAACAACAACAACACCCAACCCCAAACCAAAACAAAACAACCAAACAACAAAACAAACAAAACCCCCGAAAACAAACAAACACACACACACACAAACCAAGCCGCATGCACACTGGTGTGTTTAGACCTCATTTCCGAAGTTGGAACATAGCTGGTGGGGGGAAAAAAAAACAACACCACCCGTCGCGTACGCAAAATCTCACCACTGTCAAGTCAAGTCAAGTCAAGTCAAGTCAAAAACACTTAAATCATCCCATGATGGGCAATTACAATACTGACAGGCACATCGATACGCATCATAAATCTGGTGAATCTTGGGGCTTTAGCTAAAGCGGGAGGGGGGAGGGAGGGGGGGGGGGGGGGGGGGGGGAGAGAGAGGGAAAAAAAAAGGAAAAACACCCACAGAAGAAAAACAACAACAGCGAGTAATGACTGTTTCTTTTAAAGGTTAGAACGGAATTACGATTTAAATCAACAGACGAACTCTTCTGGGTTTTGTTTTGTTGTTTGTTGTTGTTTTTTTCTTGTCTCTTAAAGCATATACATACGCACTTTTAGTTAGTGTACAATTGGAATTTTGTTTTTTTAAAATATTGTTGAAAATGCGATTTAAACAAGAATGATTGCTGTTGTGTGTGTGTGTGTGTGTGTGTGTGTGTGTGTGTGTGTGTTGTGTGTGTGTATGGCATCGGTGGGCGTTGTGTAATATAAGTTTCAACGAATACTACGTCTGTTGGGAAAAACGAATCTACGCTGATGATGTTTTAACACAGAGGTATGCATGAAACATACCACGTCAATACGCATAGAGAATAATCAGCAACAAGTTTTATAATTTAGCTTTTCCTATATTCCTGGCCCCCCCCTCCCCCCTTCCTCGAAATAAAAGAAAACAAGCCACACACACACACAGAAAACACACACACACACAGACACACACACCCCACACACACATACCCTCTACCCCCTCCCCCCCCACCCCCCCACACAACACGCACGCACGCACACACACTACCCACCCCACCCTTCCACACACACACACAGACGCCCCCCCCCCCCCCCCCCCGCCACACACTCGCGCGCGAACCCCTCTCCGCCCCCACCCCCCTCCGCGCGCGCGCGCACCACAACACACACACACACACACACACACACACACACACACACACAGAAGAAAGAAACAGAAACATACATCATTTTGATGTAACTTCACAATACATCTATCTATCTATCTATCTATCTATCTATCTATCTATCTATCTATCTATCTATCTATCTATCTATCTATCTATCTATCTATCTATCTATCTGTCTGTCTGTCTGTCTGTCTGTCTGTCTACCTGTCTATCTATCTATCTATCTATCTATCTATTATCTATCTATCTATCTATCTATCTATCTATCTATCTATCTATCTATCTATTATCTATGTATGTATGTATGTATGTATGTATGTATGTATGTAGTATGTATGTATGTATGTATGATGTATCTCTCTCTCTCTCTATCTCTATATATCTCTTTCTCTCTCTCTCTCTTATATAATATCTCTATATATATATATAAAGATGAAAAAGGTGAGAATTCAGTGATTATTTGAGAGAGAGAGAGAGAGAGAGAGAGAGAGAGAGAGAGAGAGAGAGAGAGAGAGAGAGAGAGAGAAGAGAGAGAGAGATATCGCATTTATGCTTTTTAAAAAAATAATCACGGAAATCTCATCTTTTATTCCCTTTATACCTATTCGAAAACGATCAGCGGCCATGGTGGAAACAGGGGAGATAATAATAATAATAATAATAATAAAAAAAGGCAAATAGTTATGTTGACGTTATGTAAAAAATGTAATTTAAAAAAAAGAAAAAGAGAAGAAAAACATCCCTTTGCACATCTGCTGATATGGGTTGGTAGTAAAAGCATAGCGAAAATATTTTTATGTTTGGGAAGAAGGAGAGGGGGTAAGGGTGAGGGTTAAGGTGGGGGTGGGGGGTGGGGGTGGGGGTTAGGGACTGGAGTGAACGTGAGGGGTTGGGGTGGGTGGGTGGGAGTGTGGGTGGGGGGAGGGAGGTGTTTGATGTGTGTGTATGTGTATGTGTGTCTATGCGTACATGTGTGCGTGCGTGTCTGTATGTGTGCGTGCGTGTGTGTGTTTATGTATGAGTGCGCGCGAATTTGTGTATGTATGTATGTGTATGTGTGTGGGTCTGTATGTGTTCGTGTGTGTGTGTGTGTGTATGCACGCGCGCATGTGTGTACATTTATTTGTGCGTGTGTATTTGTGTGTGCATGTGTGTGTGTACGTGTATATGTGTGTGTGTTCGTGTTTTGTTTGTGCGTGTGTGTATGTATATGTGTATGTGTCTGTTTGCCCGCGTGCGCGCTTGCTTGCTTGTGTTTGTATGTGTGTGTATATCTGTATGTGTATGTGTGTGTTTGTGCGTACGTGTGTGTGTGCGCGCGCGTGTGTGTGTGCATGCATGTGTGCGTGTGTATTCGTGTATTTGTGTATGAATGCGCGCGCGCGCGTTTGTGCATGTATGCGTTTGTGTGTATCTGTACTGTGTGTATGTACATGTATGTGTGCTTGTGTATTTATGTGTATTTTGTGTATGAATGCGCACGCGCGCGTTTGTATGTGCGTGTACGCGTGCATGCTTGCGAGTGCGCGCGCGCGCGTGTGTGTATGTGTGTGCATGCATGCACACACATATGTGTATGTGTGTGTGTGTGTGTGTGTTGGATTCGGATAGGCTAGGCTAGGCGAGGTAGCCACGCGTTTCTAAAGTGTGGACATGTCACGTCAGTACACCTCTAGGCTGCTGGTGATGTGCTGTGGCATGGTGGGGTGTTATTGCTGTTCAGACACGCAAGCAAGCAGGCAGGCAGGCAAGCAGACAGGCAGACAGGCAGGCACACAGGCAGGCAGACAGGCAGACAGACAGACAGACAGACAGGCAGGCAGGCAATCAGGCAGACAGGCACACAGGCAGGCAGGCAGGCAGGCAGACAGACAGACAGGCAGACAGGCACAGCAGGCAGCAGGACAGACAGGCAGGCAGACAGAGGTAGGCAGGCAGGGGCAGGCAGACAGGGCAGACAGAACGCAGGCAGACAGGCGACAGGCAGGCAGGCAGGCAGAGCAGACAGACAGGCAGACAGGCAGGGAGCAGGCAGGCAGGCAGGCAGACAGACAGGCAGGCAGGCAGGCAGGCAGGCAGGCAGGCAGGCAGACAGGCAGGCAGGCAGACAAGCAGGCAGGCAGACAGGCAGGCAGACACGCAGACAGGCAGGCAGGCAGGCAGGCAGACAGACAGGCAGACAGACAGACAGGCAGACACGCAGGCAGACAGGCAGACAGGCAGGCAGGCAGGCAAGTAAGCAGACAGACAGGCAGACAGACAGACAGGCAGACAGGCAGGCAGGCAGGCAGACACACAGGCAGGCAGACAGACAGACAGGCAGGCAGGTAGGCAGGCAGGTTTTAGATAATATTGAGGGAAAAGGTGTGTAGGG
>CM054138.1:44221401-44228901 GCA_028751875.1 Rapana venosa
GAGAGCAACCCCCATTTTGCACACACCAAAAATCTGCCATGACTAAAAGTGCTGTCCACTCCAGTCCAACCAGGTGGTACAGACACAGATCAGCCCCTCTTCTTCATTCATTCATTCATTCATTCATCTTCATTTATTCACTTACATACACACACACACGCGCGCGGCGCGCGCGCACACACACACAACACACACACCCCTTACTACACAACACATCACAACACAACACAACACACACACCCCAACACACACCCACACCACACACACACACACACACACCACACACACACACACACCACCCCAACACACACACACACACACACACACACACACACACGAGACAGAACACAAACACACACACAACACAACACACGCACGCGCGCGCGCGCGCGCACGCACTTACAACATACACACATACTTACAACACACAGAGCACAATACACAACACCACACCACAACACAACACCACAAACACACAACACACACACAAACCACACACACAAACACACAAAACACTTACAACACAACAAACACACACATTTTTTCATTCCCTCCCTATCTACCCCACTCTCTTCGTTTTCTTTCCTTCAACACCTTCATCCCTACCCCTCCCTCTTTCCTCCCCCCTACCCCCCCCCCCCCACACCCTCCCCTCCTTTCCCCCCCCCACCCCCCCTTTCCCAAACATTTTTTTTTCTTATGTTTTTTTTTCTCCCCAGGATGTGAAAAGAGGGGGGTCCCAACATCAGAACTCACCTGATCTCCCCCCTTTTCCCTCCTCCCCCCTGCCCCTTTCCCCCCTCTCCCTTTTCCCTCCTCCCCCTTCCAGGTATGCAGCCACACAAACTTTTCCCCCATCCCCCTGCACTCCCCCCCCCCCCCCTCCATCCACCCCCCCTCACCCCCGCAACTCCCTCCCCCCCCCAAAACCCCCCCCCCCCCCACCCCCCCCCCTCCATCTCCGGCTTTTTCCCCCCCCCCCGCCGGGGTTTCAATTGGGGTGGGGTAACGTGACATTGTCTGGAAAGAGCTTTCTTTGGGTGGGGGGGTGGGTGGGGGGGGGGGGGGGGGGGAGGGGGGGAAAGGGGGAGAGGGGGGAAAAAAAAGGGAGAGAAAAGGGGAAAAGAAGGAAAAGAGAAAAAAGGGGGGGAAAAAAAAGGAAGAGGGGAAGAGAGAGGGAAGGGGAGGGAAAAAAAAAGGGAAAAGGGGAAAAAGGAAAAGAAAAGGGAGAAGGGGGAAGGGAAAAAGAGAAAGGGGGGAAAATTTTTTTTTGGGGGGGGGGGGGGCCCCCCGGGGGGGAAAAGGGAAAAAACGGGGGAAGGGCCCCCCGGGGGGGGAAAAAAACCCCCCCCCCCCCCGGGGGGGGGGGTTTTTTTAAAAAAGGGTTTTGGGGGGTTTTTCCCGGGGGGTTTCTTTTTTCCCCTTTTTTTTTAAAAAAAAAAAAAAAAGGGGGGGGGGGGGGGAAAAAAAAAGGGGGGGGGGGGGGGTTTTTTTTTTTTAAAGGGGGCCCCGGGGGGGGGGGGAAAAAAAAAAGGGGGGGGGGGGGGGGGGGCCCCCCCCCCGGGGGGGGGGGGGGGGGGGGGGGTTTTTTTTTAACGTTTTTTTAAAAAGGGGGGGGGCTTTCCCCCTTTTTTCCAAAACCCCGGGGGGGGAAAAAAAATTTTTTAAAAAAACCCCCCCCCCCCCTTTTTTTTTCTTTTTTTTTTTTTTCCCCCCCTTTTTTTTCCAAAACCCCATCCCTACCCCCCCCCTCCTTGACTTTCCCGCTTTCCCCCCCAACTAGTCTGGGGAGTCAATTGGATGGGGTTAACGTGAATTGTCTGGAAGATGTTTCTTCGAGGAGGGGGGGGTGGTGGGTGGTGGAAGAGGTGGGCGAGATGAACCGTGGAGAGGGGAAAAGTGAGGAGAAGAGAGCGAGGGTGAGGGAAAGAGGGTGAGAAAGAGAGGGGAAGAAGAAGAGAGGAAGAGAAGAGAGAGAAGAGAGAGAGGGGAGAGAGGGAAGGAGAGAGGAAGAGAGAGAGAGAGAGGAGAAGAGAGAGAGAGAGAGAGAGAGGAAAGAAAAAAGAAGAAAGAGAGGAGAGAGGAAGGGAGAGAGAGAGAGGAGAGAGAGAGAGAGAGGAGAGAGAGGAGGGAGAGAGGGAGAGAGAGAGAGAGAGAGAGAGGATGAGAGAGAGAGAAGAGGAAAGAGAGAGAGAAGAGGATGGGAGTGAGAGAGAGAGAGAAAGAGGAACGAGAGAGAGAGAGAGAAAGAGAGAGTGGAGAGAGGATCGAGATCGAACTCGAATGTTAATGAGAATAGGATGAAGCAGGGGCTTTTTTACAACCAAATCCTCAGAGCGAGAGAGAGAAAGAGAGAGAGAGAAGAGAGAGAGAGAGAGAGAGAGAGAAGATGAGAGACGAGCAGGAGGAGAGGAGAGAGACGAGAGAGAGAGAAAGAGAGAGAAGAGAGTGAGAGAGAAGAAAGAGAGAGCGAGAGAGAGAGAGAAAGAGGAGAGCGAGAGAGAAAGAGAGGAGGAGGCGAGAGGGCTGAGAGCAGATGAGAGAAGAAGCGAGCGGAGCGAGAGAGAGAGAGGAGAGTAGAGAGCAGAGGACAATGACAATTTTATGTAATAAGCTGTTAAAGCCATTTACAAGGGACAGATGGGAAGGGGACTGGGCACAAACACTTCTTTCAGAAATACAGCAGAGAGAGAGAGAGAGAGAAGAGAGAGAGAGAGAGATGAGAGACGAGAGGAGAGGAGAGGAACAGAGACGAGACAGAGAGACAGAGAGACAGAGCGACAGAGAGAGAGAGCAAGCTAAAAAGAGACATTTTTTTATTAGCATCTGACCCAAGGGGTCCCTTCAGAGAGGTTGTAAACATGCTCAGCTCAAGAATGAAACTCTAAACCTTGCGTGAACCCATGCAGAACACATCTTGACGACACACTCCTTTATTAAAAGAAAACCACCACAAACCCACCCAATCAATCACCCGAAGACTCAAGACCCAAAGAATGCTTTCAATATTTCAAATTGAGAAAAGACACGGACCGCTGGGGCGGAACGATATCCCCACTTTAGAAGACCAAGATCAAGACCAAGACCAGGCTGACAATGAAGATATCGACTTGAATTTATCGTGGCCCCGTGCAGCCCTACAATGCCAGCCCAGCCCTCAAGCAGTTTAAGGTCTGAGGGCCTTTGTCGTACTGGCATGTTCGTGAAAGGACAAAGAATTGTTTTGTGTAAAGGTAAAGATGTTGCCATAACCTAGGTGGTCTGTGGGGGCGGGGCGAGGTGTCAGGACCTCAGCTTCTCTAGGGGGCCAGCAATCTTGAGGGTTGGTGCCCATCTCCTCTCTCACTCTCCGTCCTACTCTACGTGGATTGTACTCTGTCTGTCTGTTTGTCTGCTGTCTGTCTGTCTGTCTGTCTGTATCTCTCTCTCTCTCTCTCTCTCTCTCCATCTCTCTCTCTCCTCATCTCTCTCTCTCTCTCTGTGTCTTTGTTTCAAGAAATATTTTTAATAATGAAAGGACCAGTTGAAACCCAGGAGGGCTTTTAAAAAAAACCACCACCATTAAAAAATTTTGACCCTAGAAAATTTCTTTTAAAGAGAAAAGCCCCCCAAAAAAATTTTAATTTCAGAGAAATTAAACCTTTAAAAGAAAAATTTGAACCCCAAAAAAAAGGGGAAAAAAAAATTAAAAAAAAAAAAAAAAAATTTTAAAAAGGGTTCAGCCCCAAAAAGAATTTAAAACAAAAAATTCGGGCAAAAAAAAAATGAATTTTAAGAGAGATTCAGTTTTAAAAAATAACGAATAGGAAAAAAAAAGGAAGAAAGAAATTGCAGCTACAAAGCAACGTCAAAAAAAATTCCCCCACTCAAAAAAAAAATTTTAAGAAAAGAATTTAAATTTTAAAAAAAAAATTTTTAAAAAAAGGGGAACACAATCGGGAAAAATCCGCAAATTTTCCCAAAAAAAAAAAATTTTAAAAAATAATGTAGTAAAAATAAATTTAAGGAACTTTTGGCAAAGAAAGAACAAAAACAAAACACCACACAAAAAAATTTTTTAAAAACAAAAAGAATTTAAAAGAAGAATTCCCCCAAACAGAAAAATGTTTTTTAAAAACTAAAAAGAAAAAAACAAACCCCCCAAAAAAAATTTTTTAAAAGACAAAATTACCACAAAAAATAATTTAAAAGACAAATTCCCTTTAAAAAAAAAAATTTTGACAGAATTGATTTTAAAAAAATAAAATTTAAACAGAATTAAAAAAAAAAAAAATGACTAAAAACAAAAAAATTGAATTTAAAAAAAAAAAAAAAAAAATTTAAAAAAAAAATTTTTTTTAAAACACCAACAAAAACCCAAAAAAAATTTAATTTTAAAAAAAGACATAATTGAGGCCCCAAAAATAAAAATTAATAAAATTTTTACCAAAAAAAAATTGAAAAAAAAAAAAAAAATAATTTTAAAAGAACCCCAATTGCAGCCCAAAAAAAAACTTTTTAAAAGAAAAGCCCAGGAAAATGTTTTTTTTTAAAAAAAAAAAAAAAAAAACAACCCCCCCCAAAAAAATCATTTTTAAACAGAATCGAAAATTTTATTTTTTTTTTTAATTTTTTTTTTTTTTTTAAAAATGGGCTTTTTTCTTTTTCCCAAATTCGCCCGCGGACCCTTTTTAAAATCTTTTTCTTTTTCCGGAATTTTGTCTTCTTTGTTTGGGAAGGAAAAGGGGGGGGGGGAGAGGGGGGGGGGAAAAAAGGGGGGGAAAGGAAAAAGAAGGGAGGGGGGAAAGAGGAGGAGGGAAAAGGGGGGGAAAAAGGGGAAAAATTTTTTAACCGGTCAAATTTTTAATATTTTTTTTTTTCCCTTTTTTTTTGGGTCCCTTTTTTTTTTTTTCCCCCTTCCAGTCTTTTCAGAGGGAGGGTCTTCGGGGCCCCCATATTTTTTTTTCCTCGTGGAAACAAAAGCGGCCTGGGGTTTCAATTATAAACAAAAGAAAAAAAAAAAAAAGGGGAAAAAAAAAAAAAAATTTAAAAAACCTTAAAAAAAAAAATTTGAAAAGGAAAGGGGGCTAGTTTTTTGATCCCCCCCCCACCCCCCCAGGGGGGGGTTTAAAATTTGTTTAAAATTTTCCCTGCTTTGGGTTTTTGGCCCGAGTTCTTATTTTGGAATTTTGGTTTAAAATTTTATTTTATTTTATTCTTTTTATTCGAGGGTAAAGGAATAAGCACTTATGTGCTTTTATTTTTTTTTTTTTTTTTTTTTTTTTTTCCACCAGTCACCGTGTGTTGCGGTTTTTTTCCCACCGACAAAAAACCCCTGACCCTCTTTTTTTCGAAAAGCGGAAAAGGGTTGAACAGTGTGTGTGTGCAGATGTTCTGGGCGTTGCACACGGGGCCTCGGTTTAAGTCCATCCCCAAAAAAATTTTTTGGGGAGAGTGGAGTTGTAGATGTTAACTCCAGGGGAAAATTCCCCTTGAACGGGGTCGAACCCGGATGCAAAATGATTGTGCATTGCCCTCCCCCGTGTTTTGCAGCGTGTGCGCGTGCGTGTGGGGGTAGTGGCAGTCACTGTGATTTCGAACCCACTGACGACAAAAACTAGATTATTTTTTTGGCAGGGGGGGGGTTAGGGTGAGGGTGAGGGGTAGGGGGGGGTTGGGGTTGGGGGAGGGGGGGGGTGAGTGTTGAGGGTGGGGCAGTAACAGGCCCTTGTCGGGCAATGTTTAGTATGAGAAGGGAGGGTAAAAAGTCCCCGCCCCGTTGTTGTTTTTTGCAAAAACACTAAAAAAGGGGAGAGAAGAGAGAGAGAGAGGGAGAGGGGGAGAGAGAGAGAGAGGGAGGGGGATAGAGAGAGGGAGAGGAGAGGGGAAGGGAGGGGAGGGAGAGGGAGAGGAGGAAAAGGGGAAGAAGAGTGGGAGAGAGGGGAAAGGGAGAGAGGGAGGGGGGGAAGGGAGAAGAAAGAGAAAGAGGGAGAGGGAGGAGGAGAGAGAAGGGGGGGAGGGGAAAAAAGGAGAGGGAGAAGGGGGGAGGAGAGGGGGGGGGGGAGAGAGGGAAAGAGAAGAGAGGGAGGAGGAGGGAGAGAGAGAGAGGGGGGGAGAGAGAGGGAGGAAGGGGGGGAAGAGAGAGGGGGGAAAGGAAAAGGGGAAAGGGAGAGGGGGGGAAGGGGGGAAGGGGAGAGGGGGAGGGGAGGGGAGGGAAGGAAAGGGGGGAAAAGGAAAAGAGGGGGGGAGGGGGGAGGGTGGAATAGGGGGAGGGAGGGGGGGAGGGGAAAGGGAAGGGAGGGGGCGGCGCGCGTTGTTGACGACCCCGCGCGGGAAAGGGGCCCCCCCCAGGGGTCTGGGGGCGGGCCCGGCCTCCTTTTCGGGGGCCCCCCCTTTGGCCGGTTTTTCCCCTCCCCGCGTTTTTAACCCCCCCCCTGCGCAAAATAAGGTCCCACCCCCCTGTGCTGGGGGCGGAAGCCCAAAGGCCTCAAACCCGGGGTTTACCCCCCCCAGAAAAACCCCCGCGGGAGGGGTCAAACCTTAGCTGGGGGAAAGCAGGTTGAGAAAGACACCCCCCCCCTCCACCCCCCCCCCCTCATCCCCAATCCTCACCCTCAAACACATCTTCACTCCATCCACAAGTTTATTCTGGGGCCTGACCCAAATCCCCCCTCCCTTCCCCCCATTCCATCATTCCCTCCTTTGGGGGGGCCACCAAAGACTTGGGCTTTCCTCCCCCTTTTCGGTCTTTCCTTTTCCTATCCACATTCATTTTTTTCCCTTCTTGAAAAGGGGGGGGGTTCCACCTTTTGGGGCTGTCGTTTTTCCCCCCTTTTTCTCCCTTCCCCTTTTTTCCCCGCAGTTTTTTCTTTTTGGGGGCAGGGTTGGCGGGTACGTCCAAAGGTGGTTTTCCCCCGAGATGGGAAAGAGTTTGTATGGACATTTTTTTTTGGGGTCTTACTTTCATTTGGGGGTTTTTTTTTTTCCCGGAATGCCAGCTTTTTTTGGATTTGTTCAAAGCGGCCTTTGTGTTTACGCAAGTATTTCCTCCCCCCAGGGTGGGGAAATTTAACTTTTGGGGGGTTTGTTTGTTGGGAAAATACCCCTTTACTTTTCCATATGGTGGTGAGTTTTGTCATGGAAGATGTTGCCATGGCTAGTCTGACTTTGATTTCTGTCGTCGATCGCCCGTCCTTTGTGAGTGTAGCGCCAAGGTATTTAAAAGCGTCTACCTCCTCCAGTTGCTGGCCGTTCATGTAAACTTTAGCAGTGGCGTTGCTCGTGCTGTTCACAAGTACTTTACTTTTCTCCGAGCTCACCTCCATCCAATATGCTCCAGCTCTGTTCTCAAGTCTGGTCGTAAGATCTTGCAGCTTTGTGTTACTTCCGCCTATGAGGTCAATGTCATCGGCAAACCGCAAGTTGTTGAGGGGTCTGCCGCCAATGGAGATGGTAGAGTGGAAGTCATGGAGGGTCTCTCTCGATGTTTTCCAAGAACAGATGAAACAGGACTGGAGATAA
>CM054138.1:44233901-44251401 GCA_028751875.1 Rapana venosa
CAGATATTCACGCTCAGAAACATCATCGAACAGTGCACAGAGTGGCAAATACAACTGTATGTGAATTTTGTGGACTTCGAAAAGGCATTTGACAGCATACACAGAGACAGCCTTTGGAGTATCCTTCGACACTATGGCATCCCATCGAAACTGGTACACCTTATCAAAAGCTTCTATGACAACTTCAGATGCTCTGTGGGCCATACCCAACATTTGTCTTCGAAGTAAAGGGACTGGAGTAAACAAGGATTGTGGATGTCAGCAGTTTTTTTCAATCTGGCCATTGATTGGGTGATGAGGAAGACGAAAGAAGACACCCCAAGGGGGATTCGCTGGAGCCCGTTCTCAACACTAGACGACCTTGACTTTGCGGATGACCGGCGCTGCTGTCCCACACACACCAACATTTTCCAGGAGAAGACCAGCAGACTCCAAACATTCGGACAGCAAGTGGGCTTCGTATTCGCACCAAGAAAACGGAGACAATGTCGCTCAATGTGAACGCACCAGCCCCTGTAAAAGGGTGAATGGAACTGACCTGCGCCAGACAGACAAGTTCAATACCTTGGCAGCATCATCAAACCAGAAGGGCGGCCCAAAAAAGAAGACCCCCAAACAGACGGGAAAGGCCAGAATGTTTTGGGAGATGAACAATATCTGGGAAAAATCAGTACAGCACCAACACCAAGCTGAAGCATCCCAAGTGTGTTGGTCAACGCTCCTGTACGGTTTGGGCTGGGGGATGAGGGTGGGATTTCCCCAAACTTCGATCCTTTCCCACCCCCTATCCTGCAAAGAATTCTCCGGTTTTTTTGGCAGAGAAGATCTCAATGAAGACCTACACGGAGAGCGGCAAGAAGAAGGGAAACCATAATCACCAGCACGGGGGAAAGGGGTTTGGGGACCCCTCCGAAGGCCCCACATCTCCAAAAAACGCATTGACAAACCCCAAAAAGGAAAGGGGAAAAAGGGGAAGAAAAAAAGCAGGGGGAAAAAAAAAGTTAGAAAGGAGATGAAGGCCATGCACCCCTTTGGGGATCAGGACTAGGTTCCCCAGAATAGGAGGAGGGGGAAGCGCTTTTTTGTTCCCCACACCCCCGGCGGGTTTGTAATGGCAAAGATGATGAGCCCATGTCCGCTTTCGTTTGTTGTCTGTCGTCTGTCTGTGTGGTCTGTCTTCGGTCTGTCCTGTCTATGCTCTATTTTCCCTTTTTTTGGGTTTCTGTCGCTTTTTAAATTTTTCGTCTCTTTTTTTTTTCGTTACGTATTTCCTGTATGTCTGTCCGTGCTCGCTGTCTCTTTTTTCTTCTGTCGTCTGTCGTTGTTGTTGTTTCTGTTTTCCGGTATGTCTTGTTAGCTCGATCTTTCTTTCTTGGTCTCTCTGCGTGTTCAATTTCTCTGTCTTTTTTTTCTTTTTGCTTTGTTACTGCTCTTCCTTTATGTCTGTCCGTGTCTCGCTGTCTTGTTTCTGTTTCGTCTGTCTCTGCGTCTTTCGTCGTAGCTTGATCTTCTTTTTCTTGGTCTCTTGTTAAATTATCTTCTCGTTTTCTTTGTTACTGTATCTTCCTGATGTTGTCCGTGTCTCGTTCCCGTTTCTGTCTGTCGTCGTTTCTCGGTCGCTGTTAACTCTGTTTTATTTTTTGATTGTCTGCTTGTTCAAAAAATTTCTTTTTTTTTTTCAATATATAAATATAAAAAAAAAAAACAAAAACCCAACAAAAAGAAAAATCAAGTTACACACAGACCGAAAAACAAAACATAATACATTATATATATATATAATATATATATATAAAAATTTTAATATAATATATATATATAATATATATATCACTCCTCCCATCACTCAATCACTCACTCATCATCCCTTTGGGTCGGGAGACCGTTGGGGTCCCCGCAGGCGTGCAAGTGGACCCCCACAGGGTTCTGTCCGGGGTTTTTCAGGGGGTTTTGGGTACAGTGGGGCCCGGTCCATCTTTGATGTTGGTACCCGCTTTTGCGTGGTCGTCCCTGCCTCCTTGCTCCTTCCCCTTTCCCCTGCGGGACGTCTTTAAAGGGTGTTATGCCTTTTTTGTGGCCAAACCATTCGTTTCCCCGTTTGATGTTTTAGAAAAGGGTTTTTGTTTGCCAATCCTTTCCACGTCAAAGATCATTTTTTCTTCGTATTTTTAATCCCCTTAATTTCCTCTCAAACCTTAATCATTCTTATAACCGTTCAACTTAAAAAATAACCTTTATTCCATTTTTCTTTTTTTTCTCCCCACTTTATTATTAAATTACACCAATCTATTCATTTTTCTCTCCTTTTTTTTTAACCCCCAAACAAATTATTTTATTCCACTCATCAAAACCTTCTTTTTTTCAAACCCTTCTCTTTTCCTTTTCTCCAAAAACCCATTTATTTTCTTTAAAAAATTTTTCCCCTCCCCATAAAATTCCCCAATCAAATTTTTTAACCCCCCCATTTTTTTTTAATCTCCCTCCTCTATTTTAAACCTTAAAAAACTTCCACCTTTTCCCAACTCAACTAACCAAAAACCCCCCCATTTCTCCCAAAAAAAATTTTTGGGGTCTACACCCTTTTTGATCACCCTCGTCAAAGCAATACCCTTATACTTCCACAGACTCTTCCAACTCCCCCCTTTTCTTGAAGTAAAATAATTTTTTAGTTGCTGTTTTGGAATGTTTCTCTATGAGCATTCTGGGGAAAGAGCGACGGGCCCCCTGTTGCCCTTCTGTTCTTTGATAGGTTTTTCTTTGCTTGTGGTTTTCAGTCTTTTCCCGGCAATGGGTAGCAAAACCTTTGCTTGATGGTTACGGATTGTTCGATTTTTGTCTTTTGGGTTCCCCCCTTTTTGGGAAGGGGAAAACTATGAGGTTGGGTCCACTGTTCAGCCCCACTTTTTGTGGCCCAGATGCGTTGGCAGAGATTTTAATCCCTTGTCCTTTGGGCCCCTTCTGTGGCCAGGGGTTTGTCAACCCTGGTGATTTGCCTCCTTTCGGGATTTACTGTTCTTTCCCTCTTCCCCAGCACCTGTGGCTTAGGTTGATGGTCGGGATTTGCTCGTGAAGTTTGTTCGGACACCTTTTCACTTGTATTTGTACAGGTCTCTGCAATATTTTGTCCATCTCTTCAATAGTGGCGCCCTGTAAGGACGACCCCTCTTTTTCTTTAAAACGGAGGTCTTTGGCTGCTGGGATTTGGGTTTGCCTTGATGGTTGGTAGGGGGGCCTCTTTGCTGTCTCCTTTCGCCATTTCCTTCTCAAACCCTTTGGGGCATTTTTTGACATCCCGTTCCCCCTGGGGGCCCAGTATTTCTTCTTGATTTACCCGTGACGTTCTTACTTTCGGCGTTTCTGGGTTTTTGTTCTTACTTGGGTTTGCCCCCCGTTGGTCGCCCCGGGCCGGTATCGTTGGTAACCCCCGGTTGGTTCTTTTTCCCCTCTTTCCCCAAAGGGTCTCAGCGCTGTCTCCTAATGGTCTTGCGAGGCTCATGAGGTTGTTTATGTCATCTTGGAGGAAATTCAATGCTGCAAATCTGCCCCCCATCCAGCTTTAAAAATTTTTGCGACTTTGGGTCCTTCCCCTTTTCCATGTTTAACCCCAAAAGGGGGGTTTTCTTCTGATTTTTGGTCTTCAACTTTATCTGAGGGTCATGGTTTCCCTGTCGTGGTCATGCCAAATACGCCCGGGAAAATTCTTGTTGGGTTTGTTGATGCTCGCTTAAATGTTTGGGGGGCCCAAAATGTATCTCTGGTTATGGTTTTCCATTTGGGAGTCCCGCGTTCTTCTTGATGTTTGTGGGGGTTAGGTTTTGGCGACCGTAAGATTTTGGCCTTGCGAATTCCAAAAAACTGAGCTCTATCATTAGTTTCGTCCACGCCAAAACGGCCTATGTCCTGGCCCCTGGGTTTTAACGTCGGTCGACTTTCATTCCGTCGCCCCGGATCACGAGAAAGTCCTTCTTTTGGGGTTGATTTGATGCGCTTCCAAATCTTCGTAGAAACACTCGATTGTTCTCATCGTAGTCTGATGTTGGGCTAGACTTTATGATGGCATGTTTTTGTGGTTTTGCTGCGACACGCATGGGTAGTCTGTTGAATTGGGGCGTGATGACACGTTAGTCCTTTCTTGTGACAAGAAAAAACCCATCCCTTTTTGGTGTTTGGAGTCGTCGCCCCTTTCCAAGTTTGGATTTCTTTTGTGTTGTTTCGCCGAATCCCACCCCAAAGGGCTTCGGCCGTCCCAAATATGTCCCATTTGATTTCGAGTTTATGGGTCGCTCTTGGAGTTCCACATGGTGCAAAGGGACGGATGTCCATGTACCAATTAGGTCCCCTTTAGCCTGGGTTTGATCGCTGTTTTTGGTCCCATCGCAATTTTCCACCCATCCCGGAAAAGCTCCAATAAGGCCGGGTTGTTGGGGATTCCGGGCCCAACCGTCCGGGAAGTCTTTCCCTTGCAGTGTTTTTCCATGAGGTATTCGTGGGCGTGGTGCTTTGGGGGCGCCCCTTCCTCTCCCAAAGGGTTTTTCCCCTAGCTGGGGATTTTTTGGGGCGGGTTATCTCCCCACTGAGACAGTATACTGGGTACCGGTTTCCAGAGCAGGAAACCTCTGACTTGTTTTGTTTTTGTGGTTCCCCCCTTTACACCCCCGGGGGCACCGACATGCACCCCTTTACCACTCACCCACCTGGGAAACAATGTGAGATAGGAATCCCCCGGGGAGAAATTTGCGTGTATGACCTTTTTAAGTACCTCGCCCCATAGAGCCAACTCCCATTCAAGGATTTTTTCCTTAAAAAAGAGTGCAGGGTTTTTTTTAAGATTGTCATGGCGAAGGCCCCAATTTAAAAAACATTTTTTAAAATAACAACATTTTAATGTAGGCCTTGGCAATTAGCTGACATCAAAAACCTGACACAGCTTTTGGCCTGGCCAGACCTCTGACTCTGACTCTTGGAGCTTCCCACATGCGTGTATATGTGTGTGTGTGTGTGTGTGTGTGTGTGTGTGTGTGTGTGTGTTGTGTGTGTGTGTGTGTGTGTGCACGCGCGCATGCGTGAGTCTCTTCTTTTTATTTATTTATGTTTTTTTTACTCCTGTCTCCCTGTCTGTCTGTCCATCTCTCCCTATCTCTGTTTCTGTCTGTGTGTCTATCAATCTGTCTCTCGGTCTGCCTCTGTCTGTTTGTCTGTCTATCTGTCTGCCTTGTCTGTTTCACTGCGTCTGTCTTTCTGTCTGTAGCTCTGTCTCTGTTTTCTCTTTCTGTTTCTCTCTGTCTCTTTCTCTCTGACTATATCATCTGTTTCTCTCTCTCTCTTCCTCTGTGTGTGTGTGTGTGTGTGTGTTGTGGTGTGTGGTGTGTGTGTGTGTGTGTGTGTGTGTGTCTTTATTCTTTTTATTCTTTTATATTCGAGGATAATGGAATAAGCACTTATGTGCTTTTTTTTTACATCCAGTCCCCGTATGTATGCAGTTTTGTAAATTTTGTCATCTGTTCCCACCGGCACACAATGGCCTACTCTTACGAAAAGCGGAACAGGATTTAACGTTGTGCGCAAGATGTTCTGTCTGAGTGTGTGTGTGTGTGTGTGTGTATGTCTGTCTGTCTGTCTCTCCGTCTCCGTTCTCTGTCTGTCTGACTGTCTGTCCCCCCCCCCCCCCCCCCCCCCCACCTCTCTCTCTGTCTGTCTCTGTCTTGTCATTTTATCTGGAATGTCTGCACGCATTATTCAAAACTGTTTTTTCCTAAAAACATCCCATCGTTGCGATTTCTCCCACTTGCTTCTCGGGTTTTTTTTTGTTTGTTTTTTCCTTTATGTTTTTTTTTTTTTGCTTTTTTCCTTCAAACAGAGGTAATGGGGGGTCGGGTGAGGTGATTGTGGGGGTGTGGGGGGATGGGGTGGGGTTTTTGGGGGGTAGGGGGGGTTTTGGGGGTAACTTTTGGTTTTGTGCATACCACACTATGTGTGGTGTGTTGAGTTTGTTTTATTTTATTTTTTTTTTTTTTTTTTTTTATTCTTTTTATCGTGTGGTGTGTGTTTATTTTATTTTTTTTATTTTTTTTTCTTTTATTCGTGTGTGTTTTTGTGTGTGTGTGTGTGTGGGTGTTGTGGTGGGCACCGCGCATCGTGATCTCTTCTTTTTTTTATTTTTTTTTTATCCGCTCCCGTCTTCTTCCTTCCCCCCTATCCTGTTTCTGTCTGTGTGCATCAATCGTCCTGGGTTGCCTTGTTTTTTTGCCCGTCTATCTGTCCCTTGTCTGTTTCACTGCCGTCTTTCTGTCTGTAGCCTGTCCTTTTTTCTTTTCTGTTTCTCTCTGCTCTTTCTTACTATACATCTTTTCTCTCTCTTTTCCTCTTGTGTTGTGTGTTTGTGGTGTGTGTGTTGGTGTGTGTGTTGTGGGTGTGTGGTGTGTGTGTGTGTTGTGTGTTCTTTTTTCTTTTTATTTTTTTATACGGGAAATAATAAGCACTTAGTGTTTTTTTTTTTACATCCAGTCCCCGGGGTGATGCGGTTTGTAAATTTTGTCATCTTTCCCCCCCGGGCACACAAGGGCCTACTTTTAAAAAAGGGAAGAGGATTTAACGTGGCGAAAGATGTTCTGTCTGGTGTGTGGTGTTGTCTTCTTGTCTCTTCTCCACCCCCCGTTCTCTGCTGCTGACTGTCTGTCCCCCCCCTGCCCCCCTCTGTCTCTGTTCTCTTTCTCTGTTCTCTCTCTCTCTGTCTCGTCTTCTCTCTCTCGCAGTGTTACTGTGAATGCCCTCGCACGCATTTTTCAAAAGCGACTTTTCAAAAAATCGTCCCATCTGTCTGCGTTTTCTCCCTTGTCTTCTCGGGCCTTTTTTTTTGTTTGTTTTCCTTTTTTGTTTTTGTTTTTTTTTCCCCTTCAAAGGGGAATGGGGGGGTCAGGGGTTTGATGGTGATATGGGGGGGGGTGGGGGGGATGGGTTGGTGGGTTGGAGGGGTGGGGGGGGGGATGGAGACTAGGGATTTGTCATCTCACCTATGTGTTGTGGTGTGAGGGGTTTTTTATTTTATTTTTTTTTTTTTTATTTTATTCTTTTTATCGTGGGGTGTGTGTTTTTTTTTTATTTTTTTTTTTATTTTTCTTTTATACCCCGTGTGTGTGGTGTGTGTGTGTGTGTGTGTGTGTGTGTGTGTGTGTGTGTGTGGTGTGTGTGTGTGTGTGTGCACGCGCGCATGCGTGAGTCTCTTCTTTTTTTATTTATGTTTTTTTTTACTCCTGTCCCTGTCTGTCGTCCATCTCTCCTATCTTGTTTCTGTCTGTTGTCTATCAATCTGTCTCTCGGTCTCCCTCTGTCTGTTTGTCTGCCCTATCTGTCTGCCTTGTCTGTTTCACTGCGTCTGTTTTCTGTCTGTAGCTCTGTCTCTGTTTTCTCTTTCTGTTTCTCTCTGTCTCTTTCTCTCTGACTATATCATCTGTTTCTCTCTCTCTTCCTCTGTGTGTGTGTGTGTGTGTGTGTGTGTGTGTGTGTGTGTGTGTGTGGTGTGTGTGTGTGTGTGTGTGTGTGTGTCTTTATTCTTTTTATTCTTTTATATCGAGGATAATGGAATAAGCACTTATGTGCTTTTTTTTACATCCAGTCCCCGTATGTATGCAGTTTTGTAAAATTTTGTCATCTGTTCCCACCGGCACACAATGGCCTAACTCTTACGAAAAGCGGAACAGGATTTAACGTTGCGCAAGATGTTCTGTCTGAGTGTGTGTGTGTGTGTGTGTGTATGTCTGTCTGTCTGTCTCTCCGTCTCCGTTCTCTGTCTGTCTGACTGTCTGTCCCCCCCCCCCCCCCCCCCCCCCCCCCCTCTCCTCTCTGTCTGTCTCTGTCTCTGTCAGTGTTATCTGTGAATGTCTCGCACGCATTATTCATAAGCTGACTTTTCCTAAAAATCATCCCATCTGTCTGCGATTTCTGCCACTTGTCCTGTCTCTGGTTCTTTTTGTTTGTTTGTTTCCTTTATGTTTTTTGTTTTTTTGCTTTTTTCCTTCAAACAGAGGTAGATGGTGGGTCAGTGGTGATGGTGATTGTGGTGGTGTGGGGGAGGATGGAGTTGGTGGGGTTTGTTGGGGGTAGGGGTGGGGTTGGGGGTGGAGACTGTTTTGGTTTTGTTGCATACTCAGCACTGTGTGTGTGTTTATTTTATGTTTTATTTTTATTTCATTTTATTTTATTCTTTTATTTTATTCTTTTATATCGTGTGTGTGTGTGTGTGTGTGTGTGTGTGTGTGTGTGTGTGTGTGTGTGTGTGTTTGTGTGTGTCTGCGTGTGTGTTTTGTTGTGTGCTGTGTGTGTGTGTTGCGTATGTACGCACGCGCGCGCGCGTGCGCGTGTGAGTGCGTGTGAGCGACTGTGTATCTGCGTGCGTGCGTCCATGTGTGCGCACTTCAGTATGCGTTTGCATACGCATATGTATGTGCGTGTGTGTTTACGCACGCACGCGCACACGTGTGTACGTGCGTGCGTGCGTGTGTGTGTGTGTGTACGTGCGTGGGTGCGCGTGCCTGCGTTTGTATGTGTATGTGTATGTGTGTGTGTGTGTGTGACACAGGTTCGTGACACAGACAACCAGCCTGGGGGTGGGAAGGTGGGTGTGTGGGGGTGTGTGGGAGGAGGGAGTCTGTCACGTCACAGTCGACTGCCATTCCTTTTACCTCCCGCCTCGCCAGGCCCACGCTCTCTGTGTGTGAATAATGAATGACTAATCAGCCTTTACGCCGCGCCCACTGCCAAGCGCACGAGGCACTGTGGCCCCTAGAGTCTTATCAATAAAAGACAAGCAAAGGAGAGTCCTCCTCTTCTGTCTGCGTGCGTGGGTTCAAATCCCAATCGCCCGATCGTTGACAGGCAGTGGGCAGTGGGCGGGTGGGTGTGTATAGGGACGGCTAGGCTGGCTTGTTTGGGTTATTGATTATTCATTTTATTATTATTATTATTTTTTCTTTTTGGTCGCGGAAATTATTCGATGTAGATTACAGTCTGTTTCTTGGAAAAAAAAGTGTGTGTACTTTTGATTACAGTCTGTTTCTTGGAAAAGGGGGTGTATCTTGATTATAGCCTGTTTCTTGGAAAAGAATGTCTATCTTGATTACAGTATGTTTCTTGGAAAAGGGTGTGTATCTTGATTATAGTCTGTTTCTTGGAAAAAGGGGTGTGTATCTTGATTATAGTCTGTTTCTCGGAAAAAAGGGGTGTGTATCTTGATTATATTCTGTTTCTTGGAAAAGGGGGTGTATCTTGATTATATTCTGTTTCTTGGAAAAGGGTGTGTATCTTGATTATATTCTGTTTCTTGGAAAAGGGGGTGTATCTTGATTATAGTCTGTTTCTTGGAAAAAAGGGTGTGTATCTTGATTACAGTATGTTTCTTGGAAAAGGGTGTGTATCTTGATTACAGTCCGTTTCTTGGAAAAGGGTGTGTATCTTGATTAGAGTCTGTTTCTCGGAAAAAGGGGTGTATCTTGATTATAGTCTGTTTCTTGGAAAAGGGTGTGTATCTTGATTATAGTCTGTTTCTCAGAAAAGGGTGTGTATCTTGATTATAGTCTGTTTCTCGGAAAGAAAGGGGTGTGTATCTTGATTATAGTCTGTTTTTTGGAAAAGAGGGGGTGTATCTTGATTACAGTCTGTTTCTCGGAAAAGGGTGTGTATCTTGATTATAGTCTGTTTCTTGGAAAAGGGTGTGTATCTTGATTATAGTTTGTTTCTTGGAAAAATGTGTGTAGCTTGATTGTAGTCTGTTTCTTGGAAAAGGGGTGTGTATCTTAATTACAATCTGTTTCTAGGCAAAAAGGTGTGTATTTTGATTACAGGTTGTTTCTCAGAAAAAGGGGTGTGCATCTTGATTATAGTCTGTTTCTTGGAAAAGAATGCGTATCTTGATTACAGTTTGTTTCTTGGAAAAGGATGTGTATCTTGATTACAGTCTGTTTCTTGGAAAAAGGGGTGTGTATCTTGATCATAGTCTGTTTCTTGGAAAAGAGGGTGTGTATCTTGATTACAGTCTGTTTCTCGGAAAAGGGCGTGTATCTTGATTACAGACTGTTTCTATGAAAAGGGTGTGTATCTTGATTACAGTCTGTTTCTATGAAAAAGGTGTGTATCTTGATTACTGGCTGTTTCTCGGAAAAGGGGTTGGGGTGTATCTTGATTATAGTCTGTTTCTCGGAAATAGGTGTGTATCTTGATTATAGTTTGCTTCTTGGAAAAGGGTGTGTATCTTGATTATAGTCTGTTTCTTGGAAAAGAGGGTGTATCTTGATTATAGTCTGTTTCCCGGAAAAGTATGTGTATCTTGATTACAGTCTGTTTCTAGGAAAAGGGGGTGTATCTTGATTAAGGTCTGTTTCTTGGAAAAGGGGGTGTATCTTGATTACAGTCTGTTTTTTTTTAAAAAGGGGGTGTATCTTGATTACAGTCAATTTCTCGGAAAAGGGTGTGTACCTTGATTATAGTCTTTTTCTTGGAAAAGGGTGTATATCTTGATTATAGTCTGTTTCTCGGAAAAAGGCGAGTATATGTTTGGATTACAGTGGCTTGTTTCTGTTCAGAGGCTTGATGCTTTACCTTTTAATGTAATATTGATGGTGATGGTGGTGGTGGTGGTGGTGGTGATGGTGGTGGTGGTGGTGGAAGTGATGGTGGTGGTGGTGGTGGAGGTGATGGTGGTGGTGGTGGTGGTGTGGTGTGGTGGGGTGATGGTGGTGGTGGTGGTGATGGTGGTGACGGTAGTGGCGGTGATGGTGGAGGTGATGGTGGTGATGGTGGTGTTGTTGTTGTTGGTGGTGGTGATCGTGATCTTGGTGTTTGTGGTGGTGGCGGTGGTGATAGTGGCGGTGATGGTGGTGGTGTGGTGGTGGTGATGGGGGTGTTGTTGTTGTTGGTGGTGATAGTGGCGGTGATGGTGGAGGTGATGGTAGTGATGGTGGTGTTGGTGGTGGTGGTGATGGAAATGATGATGATGATGATGGTGGTGATGGTGGTAGTGGTGGTGGTGGTGGTGACGGTGGTAGTGATGATGGTGATGGTGGTGGTGGTGTTGATGATGGTGATGGTGATGTGGCAATGGTTGTGATAATGAGGATCATGACGATGTTACCCCCCCTCCCCCCAACACCCGCCAACACCCCCCTCCCCACACACCACCACCACCACCACACACACACACCACCACATACACAGACCACCATTACCACCACACCATTCCTACATGCGTGCGGTACGCTCGCTTGCCTAAGCATGTATCCACACACGCACTTACAGGCAGGGGGGGAACGAGATAGCCTGGTGGTTAGAGTGATGCGCATTGCGCTCGTGATCTGCTGACCCGGGTTCGAATCTTGTTCAAGTAGATTTTTTTCTCCTCTGGAGTTAACATCAGTGCAGACTCCACTCTCCTCCAGGAGTCCTTCGGATGAGACTATGAACCGAAGCCCCGTGTGCGAACGCACGCACAACATCTTGCGCACACGTTTAAACCTGTTCCGCTTTTCGGAAGAGTAGGCCATTGTGTGCCGGTGGGGACTGATGATAAAATTGACAAAACTGCATACTCACGAGGACTGGATGTAAAAAAAGAAAAGCGCACGAGTGCTGATTCCATTATCCTCGAAATAAAAGAATAAAATAAAATAAAATAAAATAAATAAAAAATAAATAAGCCATTGGTAAACCTCGAGGTTATAGCCGAAGAACGTAAAAAAACAAAACAAAGAACACAAAAAAACAGGAACAAAACAACAACAACAGCAACCCCCCCAATCCCCCCCCAAAAAAAAAAAACAAACAAAAAAAGAGTTACATTTGGACAATTCCATCCCAAACTTATTTCAAGTCAAGATCAATACAAATCCCTTCAGGTGAACGCTATTTATTTAATTATTTATTTATTCGTTTATATCGAGGATAATGGGATAAGCACTTATGTGCTTTTTTTTTTTTTTTTACATCAAGTTCCCGTGTGTATGCGGTTTTTGTAAAGTCTGTCATCCGTTCCCACCGGCACACAATGGCCTACTCTTACGAAAAACGGAACAGGATTTAACGTGTGCGCAAGCTGTTCTGCGTGCGTTCGCACACGGGACCTCGGTTTTTAGTCTCATCCGAAGGACTTTCCGCCAATCATGATATCTCGTGCAGCACTCCCGCGCTTGAGCAGACTGTTGCCTCAAGAACTGTACTTTTGTTAGAATGGCCCGTGGCGCCAGAGTGGGATGACTTGCGACCACAGTCCCCAACTCGAATAACTTCGCTGGGACACTAATATAATCTCAAGCAAAACCAAACCAGACAATCATGGTTTCATACTTTTCGTGAAATAAGAGTTGAGGGGTGGCGGTGGGTGGGTGGGGGTTGGGGGGGATGGGGGGGGGGAAAGGTAATTGTTTATGTTGAAAAACAAACGGGAGTAAAATATATTTAAAAAAAAACCTCCCTCCCCCCCACAACGACAAGAAAACAAAAGGGAACAAAATAGAATTTATGTCGTTACTTTTTTGGCATATGAAGAAAGATAATTATGTGAAGCACTCATTTATAGAACAACACCAGAAAGAGAGAGAGAGAGAGAGAGAGAGAGAGAGAGAGAGAGGAGAGAGAGAGGACAGACAGACAGACAGACAGACAGACTGACAGAGACAGAGAGAGACACAGAGAGACAGAGATGCTGGTGCTTTATAATCTGCATGCAACTGAAGCAACCAACAACAAGAACCTTTTTTTTCTTCTAAAAACTCATATGTTACTGTTGCCTGATGTGTTTGGTGGATGGATCTACGTATCTAGGTACGTGTCCAACAATCTATGTATCTGTCTGTCTTTTTTGTCTGTCTGTCTGCTTATTTACTCAAAACACACACACACGCAAGCACGCACGGACGCACGCGCGCGCGCGCGCACACACACACACACACACACCAAGCACGCACAAACACACAAACACACACACACACACACACACACACACACACACACACACACCACGCAAGCACGCACACACACAAAACACACACAGACACACAGACACACACACACAGACACAGACACACACACAAAACACACACACACACACAAAACACACACACACACACACACACACACACACACACACACGCACGCACGCACACACACACACACACACACACACACACACACACACACACTCACTACACTTATGAACTAAAAACAAAAAATTAGGTTATCACATGTTGACTCAAGTATTGATTGTTCCCCCACCCCACCCCCACCCAACCCCCTACCTCTTCTTCCAACCCCCCACCACCCCTCATCCTCCCCCCTCCACCCATCTGTTTACATAGCGTTCGTGCGTTACACGAGAGACCAAAATAGCTAAAGCACAAAACGTGGGCTTTCGTCAGCTCTAAAAATTGAACAACTTCACCAATCTTTGGCATCTGGATCAGCGATGTTGTATAGTAGGCTAGACTTGACTTGTAGCCACCTTTTCACTTTCTCCTGTTCCTGTGGACGTACTGCTATATCATTGTGTGGTGTGATGTGGTGAACAATGTGGTCCATGTGTCGTGTTGTGTTGCGGATTATAATCATTGGTATTATACCACATTTGGAAGGATGTGGGTGTGAATGTGGTTGGTGTACAGTTGAGGAAGTTTGATGAGGTGTTGAGGAAAAAAAAACAACAAACAACAGCTCAGAGGTGAAGTTGGGAGAGTAAGGGAGCCATATGCTTGAGAAATGGCGAATCTATCTATCTATCCATGCTTGAGAAATGGCGAATCTAGCTATCTATCTATCTATCTATCTATCTATCTATCTATCTATCTATCTATCTATCTATCTATCTATCTATCTATCTATCTATCTATCTATCTATCTATCTATCTATCTATCTATCTATCTCTCTCTCTCTCTCTCTCTACCTATCTATCTATCTATCTATCTATCTATCTATCTATCTATCTATCTATCTATCTATCTATCTCTATCTCTCTCTCTCTCTATATATTATATATATTTATATATATATATGTATATATTGTTAAGTACTAATTATGAAAGCTGTAGCTTGCTATGCTGTGGACTGTACGCAACTATTTAAAATTCATCATCGGCATCATTATTATCATCATTGATAATGATGATGATTATTGCTGATGATCATCATATGATCTATTTTGTTGGTATTGTTGAGACTTTAAAACAAAGTTAGTTTCGACAGTTTGCAAGAGAACGCATTTTTGGTGCTTTTTTAAAATTTTATTTATTTGTGTGTCTGGAGGGTTTTTTGTTTTAAATTTTGGACATGCCATCCATCAACATTAGTCAACATTTCCTTAAGTTTGTCCTGAAAAGTTTTCCTTACACTTACGATGCAGTCAGCTATCCAGGATCAGAACAGGGATACATTGTCCACAGTCTTTGACAGTCAAGTGAGGAGAAAGCTAAAAAAAAAATTGACGACAGAAAAACAATCACCTATGTGATGCAATGATAGGGCAAGTTGATTCAAGTAAAAAGAATTTATCTCAAGCAAAAATATTACTCTGTCTCTAAGAAGCATTGTTGAAAAGAAGCAGCTGAAAAACAACACTACACCCCTTACCCCTGTCTCTAAAAAATTGGGAGAGCATACCAAGACAGCAATCATTACAACCCCCTCCAAAAACCAACAACAACAAAAAACCTAAACACAAACGCACACAATCCAACAAAAAAAACCAAGCCAAAACAACCCCCTCCCCCAAACAAACAAACGAAAAAAAGAAGAAAAATAGAGCAAGTGGAAACTAAGCACAATGACTTATTTCTAAATATGGCAACCGTTCCTGAAGTTATAATACAGCTACCTCAGTAGCGGACAAAAATGGTGGCATTCGAAAAAAAAATCTAACCATTGGTGAACCTAGCCGAGGAACGAAAAAAAAAGGGAGAGACTAATATCATCAGAAATAATTTGGAGAGAAACAGGGAGTGGCGTTTGTCTTGACCCCAACCAAGGGATTTTCACTCTGGGTTACTGAGGTAAGTTAAGAGTTGAAGTGAGTTTCTTCCCTTAGTTCTATTTTGGTCTCGTTTTTCTGTCTCTCTCTATCTCTCTGTGTTTGTCTGCCCTGTCGTTTTTGTTGTTGACTCCTACTGTTGTTTTATCTGTCACCCAGCCTCTCTGAGTATGCACAGTCATTCCCCTTTCCCCTCTACCCTTTTTCTCTCTCTCTCTTCTCCTCTCCTCTCTCCTCTCTCATTTCTCTCTCTCCTCTCTCTCTCCCCCCTCTCCAATAATTGCTTGCTTGCTTGCTTTTTTGTTTTTGTTCTTTTTATCTCCAAAAAATTGAATGGCAATTTGTGTGATTCATTTCATTGCTTTTTGACACTATTTTGTTTTGTTGATTCATTGGTTTATTCATGTTTGTTTCCCTTTTTGCCCATGAGGGCCTGGTGTAAATAAGCCTCTGGCTTCTCCAAGTACCCTCATTAAAATATTCGAGTTCGAGTTTCGAGTTTTTCCCTGTGTGTGTGTGTGTGTGTTTTGTGTGTGTATGTGTGTGTGTGTGTGTGGGGGGGGGGGTAGTGTTGTGTGTGTGTGTGTGTGTGTTTGTGTGTGTTGTGTTCTGTGTGTGTGTGTGTGTGTGTGTGTTGTGTTCTGTGTTGAGTTGAGTTGTGTGTGTGTGTGTGTGGTGTGTGTGTGTGTGTTTTGTGTGTGTGTGTTTGGTTGAGTTGTGTGTGTGTGAACACTCGATTTTCAGTTCCTATTGGTACTGATAATCTTTGTAAGTCAGTCTCTATTAGGTTTATTCTCCTGTTGAATATGCTTATAATCATCCATACCACACAAAGGGTTAAAAGAATTAAATCTTGAAATCTTGAAAGGCTTGTGCGTGTGTGCATGCATACATGGTACTTGCAGGCATGTGTATTTATGTGTACAAAGTTGATCGCTAATATCATGTCAGGTCTTGTGTTTCATGACCGATACCCCCACCCCCCACTTCTCTCTCTTTCTCCTAACACACAACCCTCAAAAGACACACTAAATGACATAATTATCATTTTCATCATTATATCTAGTACAGCAAATACGATCAAACTGTGCCATGGACGCCAGTCATTCTGTTTTAGTTATCATCCCTGTATTAACCGCCCCTCCCCGAAAGGAAAAGCCCCCAACAGTCAAACTGTTCAAAGAAATGCAAAAAAACCCAACCCACCCCCAAAACCAAAAAATCCCTTATGCGCTATCAAATAGCAAACGGACATCTTGCACCCACCCCAGTATTTCCAATCTCACTACCTGGTTTCAAGAATAAAACAGAACTGGGTAAAACACCACAGAGTGTGTTGAATGGGAAGAAACCCCTCATCTGTTATACTTGCTTTAGGGTGGATTGTTGGAGGACAGAAAATAAGCAAGCAAGAAAAGACAGAATTAGAGGTAAGGTAAGGGTAGAGGTGTTCCATAACCTATAAGGTCGTAGGGGAGCGAGACGTCAGAGACTTCACTTTTCTAGGGGCCAGCATTTTGAGGGCGGCGCCCATCTCCTCTCCCTCGCTGCTTTACCTTCCCTTACTCTAAAGAAGCAGGTACCCATTTACAGCTGGGTGAACTGGGGAATTGTACTGAAGCTAAGTCGCGCAAACGATCACCCATCCAAGTGGTAACCACGCTCGACGCTGCTTAACTTGGCTAGGGGAAAGCGAGTACTCCGACCACTGAGCTATTCCGTCCTCTAGAATAGAGGTAAAGGGAGTTAACAAAAAACCCAACCACACACACAAAACCACAACCAAAGACAGAAAAAAGTAGACATTTCCAGCATAGGCGTTAGTAATAGTAAACTAAGACAGCCTTAAGCATCCTCACAAGGATAGTCCCCGCGCCTGCCCCATTAATTTTGCCAAGACAGAAAAAGGGACATATCTAGCACAGGCATCAGGGATGACAGCATACTCAGACAAGCTCCCCAAGCATCCTCACAAGAGGAGTACCCGCGCCTGTCCCATTTGTTAAAGCAGACAGAAAAAGGGACATATCTAGCACAGACATTAGGAACAGTAAACTGAAATAACCTCAAGCATCCTCACAAGAGGAGTCCTTGCCTGAGCTGCCCTGTTTTGTGCCACACAAGCTGGTGGTTCGGACGGAAAAACTAGTGTGGGCGAAAAACGATGTAAGTTGTTGTTGTTGTTGTTGTTGTTGTTGTTGTTGTTGTTGTTGTTGTTGTTGTTCTTCTTCTTCTTCTTCTTCTTTCTTCTTCTTCACCAAACGCTCAGACAAAAACTATTGTTGTCTGTCATATGAGTAAAAAAAACCGCGTTGCGCTGCCGTTAAGCGCCTGACAAGTCAGGCCCAGCGCATCCGACTTCGGCATGGGAGAGAATTGTTAAATTTTTTTTTAAAAAGTGTTTCTGGAAGAAAAGGCAGGAGAATGGACCAAGAAGGCAGAAAATAAGATAAGAAGGAGGTGACAGGAAGAAAAGGAACAAGGTTGAAACAATGAGA
>CM054138.1:44256401-44258901 GCA_028751875.1 Rapana venosa
GTGGGTTTGAATCTCAGTAACTGCATCAAGCGAATCAAGTGCTGACTTAAATCACAGACCTGCCAGTGCCTTAATTTCCCTTTGTGTATATACACGTGCAGGAGACCACATAGGCACACAAAAGATCCCATAATTCATGTCGGCATCCAGCAGGAAATGGAAACACACATACCCAGCATGCATCCTGTTTGCCTGACGCGGCTGCTGAATGGTTTAATTAAAAGGCTGAAACAGCAAGAAATTTTGTTCATTGTTATCTCTCTCTCTCTGTCTGCTAGAATTATGTTACAGTGATCAAGGATTACCATATCTGTTTGTTGAAGTTATTAAACCATGATATGGAATCCACGAAGTTATTAAACCATGATATGGAATCCACGAAGTTATTAAACCATGATATGGAATGCATGCCACGGTGTTTTTTTAAAATTCGGGTTGTTGTGAATAATTTATGTGTGGTTTTTGTTGTTGTTTAGCGCAGTTCCCATTACCTCTGTCCCCTTGTGAATGGGCTTAAAAGCTTGCCGCCATAAATTATTGTCGTTGTCATTGAGTTTTTGTCCTCTCTCCTTGTGTATTGGGGACTGTAGTCAATGGTGGGGGTTATAGAATGTAGGCAGGGGTGGGAGGGAGGGAGGGAGGGAGGGGGTAGATCAAAGACAGGAGTGGGGAGGTGGTGGGGGGGGGGGGGGAGAGGTTGAGCGAAAAAGATAATTTAGTTGGCACCATGAGAACTGTCACAAGGGGGTGTTGCCCTGAGAATGCAGCCAAAAGGGCAATGATTTCATTTCATTTCATTTCATTTCATACCACTTTAAATCACGGCAGATTTCTCTCCGTGAAATTCGGGCTGCTCTCCCCGGGGAGAGCGCGTCGCCACAAGAGCAGCGCCACCCATTTTTTTTCTTTTTCCTGTATGCAACTGTATTTGTTTTCCTATCAGAGTGACTTTTTTCTAAGAATTTTGCCAGGGACAACTCTCTTGTTGCCGTGGGTTCTTTTACGTGCGCTAAATAATTACGTGTAACACACGGTACCTCGGTTTATCGTCTCATCCGAAAGACTAGCGCCCAGACCACCACTCATGGTCTAATGGATGGGGGAAAAGTTTCCGGTCCAAACGGGGTACGAACCGCCGCACACTTCAGACCCGGACTTTTCGCTTTCTAGACAGGCGCGTTACCTCTAGACCACCGATCCACAAGGCAATGCTGGTCTTCACTTAACTCATAACATGGCAGGCGTCGTTCAAGTGAAGTTTTAGGTCCTGACTTTCTTAGTGTCATCCCACCCCCCCCCCCCCCCCCCCCGCTCCCTCCCGCCACCCCCCCCCCCCCTACCCCGACGCGAACAATGAAAGCATTCTTGATAAACTCCCAGTGCGGAGACAAATGTCGGCTGAAATTGGTAAAGTGCAAGGTGAGATAAACCCTTGGGTCATACAAACAGAGACACACAGACAGGTTGATGGTGACAGTTCTCCAAAGGTAAAGGGTTTTAAAGGGAGATGGAGAAAAAATTTAAAAAAGGCGAAGAATCACCAACATCATCTTACACTGCCAACATCACTGAGATCGGGGGTCTGGGAGGAGGGATACTACAGGAGATCGTAGAACTCAGCAGAAAAGGAGAAAGATGGTGAACTCTGGTGGTGGCATTGTGAGGGGCTCCTACTGACGACAGTGTCCATTGGAGGCAGTTGAATGGAGTTGATGCCTCCTCACCACTGCCATGACTCACAGAGCAGACGAGACTCATGGCTATGGTTTTCACTGACTATTACGCTGGCGCTATGGCAACAACGACAACAGAAGTAACGTGATGTATGTAGGCCCATGACTGAAAGGAGGCAATTAATGAGATCAAACCAGATTGAAACAACTCTCTATGTAGCCCAGCACATATCTCAGAGAGAGAGAGAGAGAGAGAGAGAGATATAATATATATATATATATATATATATATATATATATATATATATATATATATATATATATATATATATATTACAACTGGTATTCTTGGTTTGGTCTTGCCTATAGCTCAGTGGTCAGTAGTTAGAGCACTCGCTTTCCCCAAGCCAATGGTCAGCAGCATCGAGCGTGGTTACCAAGTAGATGGGTGTCCTGTGTGCGTCTTGGATTCAGTACAGTCGCCCAGTTCACCCAGCTGTAAATGGGTACCTGCCACTTTAGGGTCAGGGAAGGTAAAGCAGGGAGGGAGAGGAGATGGGCGCCGCCATCAATATGCTGGCCCCTAGAGAAGTGAGGTATCTGACACCTCGCTTCCCTACGATCACATAGGTTATGGGACACCTTCACATTTTATAACACTGCCTGACTTCTCGTATCAATATCAGTCTGAAACTATGGCACTCTGTCTTCTCCACGGTCTTGCTCACCTGTCACCGTTCAAATCTTTCTATCTCTCTATACGTGGTCCATCAAATCACTCAGATATCACACCATCTGTGTAGTTAAACCTCACTTGCCCATAGCAC
>CM054138.1:44263901-44268901 GCA_028751875.1 Rapana venosa
TGATATGAACTTTTTTGTTGAACAGAAAGTGTATACATTTCTTCCCCTTAACATGAAAAACAAATTACACACACACACACACAAGCACGCATGCACGCACGCACGCACGCACACCCCACACACACACCACCCCACACACACAAACACGCACACACACACACAAACACACACAACACACACACAAAAAATATCACTCTCTGCTACGCACACATAATAATAAATATAACTATATATATATATATATATTTCTATATTACTTCTATATATATATATATATATATATATTGCACTCGCTTTCCTCCCAGCTAAGGTTAAGCAGCATCGAGCGTGGTTACCAGTTGGATGGGTGACCGTTTACGCGCCTTGGCTTCAGTATAGTCCCCTAGTTCACCCAGCTGTAAATGGGTACCTGCCTCTTTAGGGTCAGGGAAGGTAAAGCAGCGAGGGAGAGGAGATGGGCGCCGCCCTCTATGATGGCCCCTAGAGAAGTGAGGTCTCCGATGCCTCACTCCCCTACGACTAACAATAATAATAATAATAAATGGAACTTATATAGCGCTATATCTTGCAAAGACAAATCAAAGCGCATGACTACATAGGTTATAGGACATCTATCTATCTATCTATCTATCTATCTATCTATCTATCTATCTATCTATCTATCTATCTATCTATCTATCTATCTATCTATCTATCTATCTATCTATCTATCTATCTATCGTCCGTCCGTCCGTCCGTCCGTCCGTCCGTCTGTCTGTCTATCTATCTACAAGAACGTGTGAGAAAAAGAAATATAAAAAGAACTAGATGATAACGAAAGAGCCAATGCTATAGAGATAATATCAATGGTTGATAAATGATCCAGTTCTTGATATATCGATTAAGATTGATAAACAAGAGATTCTGGACATTAAATCTTGTTATGAATTGGAAGAAACATCTTAACATTTCAATAGAACTGCATGATGTATTAAAACTATAAAGAAAATTAAAGAAATTAAACTAATTGAAATGGTTTTCAAATCTGGAGATGCTACAGAATACTACTAGTAACGAAAAGAGTAATTCAAAGAAAATGAGAACTACAGAAAGTGACAACTGCAATTGTTTATAACAAAGAAATAGACACTGTAAATCATTATTCGTGAGATTGTCTGTATGCACAGAATATTACCGGCAAGAACTTGATATGACTTCTAAAACACAATTGCCATCGTATTCTGAGAGACTGAACCCGATTTTGGAAATAGAAAATGCTATTTGGCACTGATACATTTTCAAAAATAACTGATAAAGTGTTTGACTTAATAAGACTGCAAGCAAAATTGTACGTAGACAAATGTCAAATTAGTAAAATACTACTACTACTACTACTACTACTACTACTACTACTACTACTACTACTACTACTACTACTATACTACTACAAAAACAAAAAAATACCCAAATGTCAATATATTTCTAAACGAACTGAAATAATAAAAAAAATGAAATGGAAAAGTTGGAGCGCTGCAAACAAAACAATGCAGTTTACAGAGCCTCAGAAAAAAAAGAGGCTTTTGGGCATGAGCTTTGTAGAAACCTAAGCACGGCTTCTAAAATGACAGTATAATTGTGTATATACATGTTATCTATAAAACTTGTCTTGACAGTAAAAATGGTGGCCTAGTATTTGTATTTTGTGTAACACTTTGTCTTTGAAAAAGTCTGTTATATAGAAATACTGAATTTTTGTCTTATATAGAAATGCGTGATTATGTGGCTCAATCAAAAAGATTACAGACAAAGAAAACATCTCGCCAAAAAATCCTCCCCCCCCCCCACCACCTACCCCCCCCCCCAACCCCCCCCAACCACCAAACAAAAAAAATAAGGAAAAAACCCAAATTAACAACCCAAATCAGCACCCCTCCCCCCCAAAAAAAAACCCAACCAAAACAAACCCGCAATTAAACAAAACTTTTTTCACTGTGGAAGGGAGAGGGGGAGGGGTGGGATGGGCGGATGGGAGTGAAGGTATGTGACGTCACCTGTGGCCGACTTCAGGAGGGTTGGGACATAGCTTTATCTTGGGGCCTCAGTCAGTGTATCCTGCATTTAAAGGAACTGCCTGCATACCTGGAAGAAAAGAAGAGATAAGCTTGACTGGTGTTTGAAGTGAAAGCTGGTGAGAGAGAGAGAGAGAGAAGAGAGAGAGAGAGAGAGAGGAGAGAGAGGAGAGAGAGAGAGAGAGAGAGAAAGAAGAGAGAGAGAGAGAGAGGACGAGAACAGAGAGAGACAGAGAGACAGAGACAGAGAGACAGAGAGAGACAGAGAGACAGAGACAGAGAGACAGAGAGAGAGAGAGACAGAGAGAGAGAGACAGAGAGAGACAGAGAGAATCAGAATCAGAAATTATTTTATTGCCATAAATGTCACACGGACTTATTTCACCCAACCAAATAAACTTTTCATAATTCAATACAACGATGTGTGTATGTGTGATTTTTTTTATTATTGTTTTTTTAAACATTTATTATTTTATTTTATTTTATTTTTTATTGCTTGTGGTGTGTGTGTGCGTGGTGTGTGTGCGGGGTGCGTGTGTGTGTGGTGTGCATGTGTGTGTGTGTGGACGAGCGATGTAGTAGTGTGTGCAGTGAGTGTGGTGAGAGAGAGAGAGAGGAGAGAGAGAGAGCAAGACGAGACAGACAGACAGACTGACAGACAGACAGACAGACAGACAGGCAGAGACACAGAGACAGACAGAGATGATGATGACGACGATGACGATGAAGATGATGACGACGATGACGACGATATACTGACAGTGTTTGGGAGTGGGAGGATAGCCCAGGGCTTTGAGCATTGAGCTGGCGATCTGACAGCATGGGGGTTCGAGCCTCTACCACCTAGGGAATAATTACAACCACTACTACTACTGAGAAGCTACGGAGACGCAGAGTAGCATCGAGTGGTACGGATGCACTCCCCTTGTCACGCCCAGTCACAGTTAAAGTACTGCTCTTTAGGTGGGTAGGTAGCCATGGATAGGACGTTTGCGCGCCTTGCTGGCTAGTAAGTGGGGTCCTCGCAGCTCTCCCCTAGCTGTAAGTTAGGGACTGCCTTCTTTAGTAGGATAAAGCCGAGGGAGGAAGAGGGATCCCGCCAGCCCCAACTAGCAGCCCAAGGAGAAAGTGAGTACTATGACCCTCAGACTCCCGCCAAGACCTCAGTAAGGAGTATAATAGGACATTTGACCTTGTACTACAACGGATACAAGAAGGGATAGCAAGCAACCAGGAAGCAACCACGCTCGACCCAACACCGGAGATAAAAATCACACTGACTCAACGATCTCCACTCGTCGCCATAAGTCTCCAGTATAAGTGAGATATAAACAATTTGGCTGGTCACAAAACGGTCAGCGCAACGCAACGTCAGCCATCAGCAACGGAATCAATATAAACGGGATGGAAGCAAAGTGATAAAGGGTCAGATAAAGCAAGTGATAAGGAGGAGTCAAGTGTGCACACGGTGTCATATCAAGTATAGTTCAGAACGCAGCTCAATCATAGGGGGCAATAAAGGTGAGAAGCAAAATCACCAGATCACGCAGGGAAGTCAAGTGATAAAGGGGGAGTCAATGATAAGGGGGGGAGTCAGTGATAAGGGGGAGTCAAGTGATAAGGCGGGGGATCAAGTGATAAGCGGGAAGTCAAGTGATAAGGGGGGGAGTCAAGTGATAAGGGGGAGTCAAGTGATAAGGGGGGAGTCAAGTGATAAGGGGGAGTCAAGTGATAAGCGGGGAGTAAGTGAAACGGGATCAAGTGATAAGGGGAGTCAAGTGATAAAAAGTGAGGGGAGTCAAGTGATAAGGGGGAGATCAAGTGATAAGGGGGAGTCAAGTGATAAGGGGGGGAGTCAAGTGATAAGGGGGGAGTCAAGTGATAAGGGGGAGTCAAGTGATAAGGGGGAGTCAAGTGATAAGGGGGGAGTCAAGTGATAAGGGGGAGTCAAGTGATAAGGGGGAGTCAAGTGATAAGGGGGAGTCAAGTGATAAGGGGGAGTCAAGTGATAAGGGGGAGTCAAGTGATAAGGGGGAGTCAAGTGATAAGGGGGAGTCAAGTGATAAGGGGGAGTCAAGTGATAAGGGGGAGTCAAGTGATAAGGGGGAGTCAAGTGATAAGGGGGAGTCAAGTGATAAGGGGGAGTCAAGTGATAAGGGGGTGAGTCAAGTGATAAGGGGGGGAGTCAAGTGATAAAGGGGGAGTCAAGTGATAAGGGGGAGTCAAGTGAAAGGGGGAGTCAAGTGATAAGGGGGGGGGGAGTCAAGTGATAAGGGGGAGTCAAGTGATAAGGGGGGGGAGTCAAGTGATAAGGGGGAGTCAAGTGATAAAGGGGGAGTCAAGTGATAAGGGGGGAGTCAAGTGATAAGGGGGGAGTCAAGTGATAAGGGGGAGTCAAGTGATAAGGGGGAGTCAAGTGATAAGGGGGAGTCAAGTGATAAGGGGGGGGGAGTCAAGTGATAAGGGGGGGAGTCAAGTGTAATGGGACAGTGGAGCAGGGGGGGAGTCAAGTGATAAGGGGGAGTAAGAAGGGGGAGTCAAGTGATAAGGGGGAGTCAAGTGATAAGGGGGGAGTCAAGTGATAAGGGGGAAGAGTCAAGTGATAAGGGGGGAGTCAAGTGATAATAGGGGGAGTCAATGATAAGGGGGATCAAGTGATAAGGGGGGAGTCAAGTGATAAAGGGGGAGTCAAGTGATAAGGGGGTGAGTCAAGTGATAAGGGGGAGTCAAGTGATAAGGGGATCAGTGATAAGGGGAGTCAAGTGATAAGGGGGAGTCAAGTGATAAGGGGGAGTCAAGATGATGGATCAAGTGAAGGGGAGTCAAGTGATAAGAGCGGGGCAGTGAAGGGAGTCAGTGATAAGGGGAGTCATGATAGGGAGTCAAGTGATAAAGGGGGGAAGTCAAGTGATAAGGGGGGAGTCAAGTGAAAAAGGGGGGAGTAAGTGATAA
>CM054138.1:44276401-44278901 GCA_028751875.1 Rapana venosa
CCCCGTTTCTGCCAAAAAAAAGAAATAAAAAAAAGCATAGTGTTTTCACACCCGCAAGATCGTCTGCTTGTTTATGTCACATTCTAAACCTTTTATCTGCCTGGCTAGCCACCCGGTGATCCAGATTCTATGAAGTCAGCGCGAAATAAAATTCGTGGTGGTGCTGATGTTTTGAAACAGATGGCTTCTAAGCCGGGGGAGCTCGACACGATTTCTACATCTCCTTTTAGTTTAAACACCTGTGAGTATTCTTCTTCTGTCTGGAACGCTCAAGACAGCAACTATTGCTGCCTATCATATGAGCGACAAATGTGTTTGCGCTGCCGGTAAGCGCCTGACAAGTTAGGCCCCGCGAACCCAACTTTGGCGTGAGAAAGAGAGAGATAGAATTATTATCTTTTTTAAGTCTTTCTGGAAGAAAAGGCAGGAAAATGGACTAACAAGGTAGAAAATGGAGAAGAAGGAGGTGACAGGAAGAAAAGCAGCGAGGCAGAAAGAAAGAAAAGGATAGAAAAGAGGGAATTCATAGCACAGAATTTCCAGAAGGTGGGGATGCTTTTTATGCTGACAGGCCCCCTGGTATCCTCAACAAGGAGCCCGTGAGTATGAAGTTCTGCAAGCTTTTGGGCATAATTATCATATACTATTTTTTTTCGTTTGTGACTTTTTCCTACTGTTTCTGATCAAGCTGTTGTTACATCTCTTCCCATAAAAAGTCATTCCTTGATCCCAATGAAAAAAGAAAAAAAAGGTTACAGACCTGTTTCAAATTTGTGTTCCCTTTCAAAGCTGTTGAAAAAAGATCTTTTCCATTAACCTTTTCAACTTCGCTGACTTACAAAACTTACAGCTCAGGGATCAGTTTGCCTATCGTGATTATCATTGTATGGAAAACTGCTTCCCTCTGTGTTTTTGAATGATCTCTTCTTGTCTGCTTCAGACAACGATAACATTTCTGTTCTCCCGCTGCTTGATCTCTGCACAGCTTTTGACACCATCAATCACAGCACTGTTTTTCTTGTAGACTGAAAGACTCCTTTTGGGATAAGCGGTTCTGCCTTTTTGCATATAAAACCTTATCTTACTGAACAAAATACAGACAGTATCGACTGCAGGCCTGAAATCTAAGTCCCCATAATATTTTGTAGGGTGTAGCACTAGGAGCTGTTCTTTTTTCGATGTACATCTAATGCTTTGCCAAGATATCTGAACAGCATGGCATTTCACGCTGTGGATCTGCCAGGGATGATCAGCTATACCTTTTCTTGTCAGTGGATGTCAACAATCATAATTCATTTTTACCTGTGATGTGCATTGTTGATATATATTTTCCATTGCAGCTTAACAATGGGGAAAAAAGCTTTATCAATAAATTTCTACAAACTTTCAGGTCGGTGGGGCTATAAACAACACGGTTGGAAACTTTCAGATGGTCCACATTCCCTTATTACTGGTCAAAGCAACATCACATATGCATGTAGGAAGGAATTCCAGGTGTTTGGTTTGACAGAAAACTGACAATGAAAACAAAAACGTCACAAAACCGTCTTAATGGGCATAACTAGAATTTGGAAAGATCAGTTCAATCTGTCCATTTTCTGTTGAAGCAACCTAGACCCTTTAATTTTTACTTTTTAAACCTGTCCAGATTTAATCAAAGTAAATGTTCTGATAAATTTCTACAGTAGATCGTTGATAAACTTCAAGATTTCAAAATGCCGAAGTACACATCACCTCTAAGGCATAAAAAATCAAGTACAACAAGGCTTGGTGAAATTCCACTAGCCTCATAACAAAAAAACAAAACCCTCCACTTCTCCCAACTCCAGCGCCAGTGTACCTCAAAGATTTGCAACAGGTTAAAAATTACAGAAGATAACAGAATTAAACCGGATCTCCTGAAAGAAACACATATGACACATATGCAGATTGTGAAGAGAAAGACAAGTTACCTTGGACCCCAAAAGAACAGGAGAGTGAGAGAGAGAGGGAGACAGAAGAAGAGAGAGGAGGGGAGACAAGAGAGAGAGAAAGGAGAGAGAAAGAAAGAAGAGAGAGAGAGAGAGACAAAGACAAGAGATGAAAGAATTTATTATTATTTTATTTCTTTTTAAATTATTTTATTTTATTCTTTTATATCGAGGATAATGGAATAAGCACCTACGTGCTTTTTTTTTACATCCAGTCCCCGTGTGTATGTGGTTTTTGTAAATTCTGTCGTCTGTTCCCACCGGCACACAATGGCCTACTCTTACAAAAAGCGGAACAGGATTTAACGTGTGCGCAAGATGTTCTGCGTGCGTTCGCACACGAGACCTCGGTTTACAGTCTCATCCGAAGGACTTTTGGGGAGAGTGGAGTCTGCACTGATGTGAACTCCAGGGGAAAATATCCCCTTGAACGGGAATGGAACCTGGGTTGTCAGATTGCGAGCGCAATGTTCTAACCACTAGGCTATCCTGTCCCCCAGAGGGAGACAGAGAGAGAAAGAGACAGAAAG
>CM054138.1:44308827-44353827 GCA_028751875.1 Rapana venosa
AGACGAGACAAGACAAAACTATACTATACACCAGACGAAACAAGACAAGACTATACTATACACCAGACGAGACAAGACAAGACTATACTATACCCCAGACTAGACTAGACCAGACTATACTATACCCCACCCCAGACGAGACTAGACCAGACTATACTATACCCCACCCCAGACGAGACTAGACTAGAGTAGACTATAATATCCTACCCTATACTATACCCCAGACGAGACGAGACGAAACTAGACTAGACTATACTAGGCTATATTATACTATACTATACTATACTATACTATACTATGCTATACTAGACTAGACTAGACTAGACTAGACTATATACCATACCATACCATACCATACCATACCATACCATACCATACCATACCATACCATACCATACCATACCATACCATACCATACCATGATGGATCGGTGGTCTTGAGGTAACGCACCTGTCTAGAAAGCGAAAAGTCTGGGTTCGAAGTGTGCGCGATGGTTCGAATCCCGTGTGTGTCCGAAACTGTTCCCCCACCCACTAGACTAGATGCTATATAAAACGCTAGTCTTTCGGATGACGATAAACCCAAGTCCCGTGTGTTACACACATTAAGCGCGCGTAAAAGAACCCACGGCAACAAGAGAGTTGTTGGGTTATGGAAACGCCTATACCTTTACCTTGGTACAACTGCTTTTACTATTGCTGCTGTTTCTTCTTCTAGTTATTGCTCTTGCTGTTACCGCTTAGTCCGTTAATTATTAACAAACAAAAATACACCCATGCGTTTACAATAACAGCCATTTACAAACAATCAAGATGAATTTAAAAAAAAATTCTTGGCATGTACTAACAAATTATACGCATGCAACGCCCCCCCCCTCCTCTCTCTCTTTCTCTCTCTCTCTCTCTCTCTCTCTCTCTCTCTCTCTCTCTCTCTCTCTCTCTCTCTCTCTCTCTCTCTCTCTCTCTCTCTCTTACAGTCATATATCTTACAGGCACAGACACACACAGCAACACACACACACACAGCAACACACACACACACACACAGCAACACACACACACACACACACACACACAACAACAACAACAACAACACATACACACACACCACTATTATCTCTCTCATTATGTAGTTGTAGTAACCACACAGGCTACCAAGGTCGAATTAGGACTTTCACCTTGTTGAAAATTAGCTGTGAAATTATACTGCTCTACTATTTACCACTTAAAACCCCCAAGTTTATAATCCACTAATCAAAACTGCAATTATGAATGCGTGGGAACATATGGCTTTATTGCAAGTCACATTGCCTGTTCTGCTGCAGACTGAATAATAGACATGATTATATATACAATGTATAAACAAACACGGATTGTGTTAAGTATATGACTACTGTAATTCTTTCAAAAGCAGAGAGAAAACAGGAATATGTAGGCATGTATGTACACACCCACACACACACACACAAACATCACACACACACACAAAACACACACACAAACATACACACACACACACACACACACACACACACACACACACACACCACACACACGTATATATGTATGTATGTTTTTTATTTTATTTATTTTATTCTTTTATCTCATTCTTTTATTTCTTTTATTTCGAGGATAATGGAATAAGCACTTATGTGCTTTTTTACAACCCGTCCCCGCGTGTGTGCGATTTTGTAAATTCTGTCATCTGTTCCCACCGGCACACGATGGCCTACTCTTACGAAAAGCGGAACAGGATTTAACGTGTGCGCATGATGTTCTGCGTGCGTTCGCACACGGGGTCTCGGTTTATAGTCTCATCCTAAGGTATGTATGTATGTATGTATGTATGTATAAACAAGAAACTCGGCTATTTTTGACAAATTGTGTGTGCAAACATGGTGTGTGTGTGTACTCGCGCGTACGTGCGTGCGTGCGTGCGTGCATGTATGAATGTGTGTGTCTTTGTGCATGTGTGTGAGTGTATGTATGTATGTACGTAGATACGTACGTACATACATACATATATGTATGTTCTTTCGATCCAGAAGGCCCATAGAGCCGGAGCTTATCCCGGTTTCTGTAGCGTTAAGCGAACTGATGGTTTTTCACCACCCCTGTGACAGGACGCTAGTCTGTCGCCAGATACTTCCCCAGCAGAGCTGGTACCCACTTGTACACCTGGGTGGAGTGAGGAAAATAGGAGTAAAGTGTCTTTCCCAAGGACACAACACCGAGCCGAGCGGGGATCGAACCCGCGACCTCTGGATCACGAGTCGATTGCCTAAACCACTCGACCACGGTGCCTCCCTTACATACATACATATATTTATATATGTGTGTGTGTGTATATATATATTTTTATATATACGTATGTATATATACATAAATATACGTATGTATATAATTTATATATATATATGTATATATATGTATATATATTTTATATATATATATATGTATATATATATATTATACGTATGGTTGCGCGCGCGCGCGCGCGCGGCGCGCGGTGTGTGTGTGTGTGTGTGTGTTTCAGGGGCGTATACGTATCCGCATAAATGGCAAACATGTATTGTTCACTTTTTAAAAAAAATCTTTTTTTTTTTCACTTTTCATTCCTTATTGTTTCCTCTCCCCCCCCCCTCCCCCCCGCCACTCCCCTGTTCCTGGGCTACAGCATCGAAGTTCACCAATGAAAGAGATTTTGCGTACGCCATCGTTTTTATCCCAACATTAAGGTAGCCGCACTCCGACTTCGGGAATGCGTTATTCTTAGGATTCACATCCTCTCTGAAGGGACGAGGACCGTCAACTAAAGTGCAAAACCATTAGGAAGGGTAGGGTCTGGTCTGTTTATTTTATTCATTTATACCACTTTAAGTTACGGCAGATTTCTCTGCGTGAAATTCGGGCTGCTCTCTCTCCCCGGGGAAAGCGCGTCACCACAATAGCAGCGCCACCCATTCTTTTTTTCCCCTTCTTTTTCTTGTCTCCAACTGTATTTGTTTCCCTATCAGAGTGGCTTTTTCTACATAATTTTGCCAGGGACAACTCTCTCGTTGCCGTGGGTTCTTTTACGTGCGCTAAATAATTATGTGTAACGCATGGGACCTCGGTTTATCGTCTCATCCGAAAGACTAGCGCCCAGACCACCACTCATGATTTAATGTGGAAACAGATGACAACATTTACAAAACCGCATACACACGGGGACTGGATGTAAAAAAGAACATGAGTGCTTATTCCATTATCCTCGATATAAAAGAATAAATAAATAAAAATAAATAAACAAATGGATGGGGGCGGGGGGGGGGTTCGGGTCCAAACGTTGAGTAACTGTTAGTTAATCATGGGTTTTATTTCTGGATCTGTGGCTGTGACTGTTTTGAGCAGTGTCCGAGTTTTTAACAGTTGAAAGCGGTTTTATGATTACTGTAGATTCGTTGCTTATCTATAAAAGATATTTTTTACAAAAAGAATAGAGGAACTCTGTGTATCTGTATAGATAGTAACCCAGTCTTTGCAGACTCTCTCTCTTTCTCTCTCACTGTGTGTGTGTGAGTGAGAGACAGAGAGATGAGTGGGGAAGAGAGAGAGAGAGAGAGAGAGAGAGAGGGGGGGGGGGTGGAGGTAGACAGAGGGAGAGAAGGAGAGGGAGGAAGTGAGAGAGGGAGAGAGTCAGCGAGAGGGAGAGGGAGAGAGAGGGGGAGAGGGGAGAGGGAGAGAGTGAGAGAGAGAGAGAAAGGAAGAGAGAGAGAGGAAGACATAGGAAGCGAGAGAAAGTGGGGGGAGGGTGGAAGAGAAAGAAAGGAAGATAAAGATAAAGATATAGATAACGAGAGAGGAGAGAGAGAGAGAGAGAGAGAGAGAGAGAGAGGAGAGAGAGAGAGAGAGAGAGAGAGAGAGAGAGAGAGGACAGACAGACAGACAGACAGACAGACAGACAGACAGACAGACAGACAGATCTAGCCATGGACCACAAAAAAAAACGGAAAAAAAGCACAACAGATCCCATCAACTTGGGGATCTTATGACGACAACTACACGGACGACAACAGATGTCAATTATTGCAAACACAACCCTAACTGTCTTGCCAACACTACAATTGACCACCAAAAAAAAAAAAAATGGTCGCAGCAATTATGTATGGCTTATCGACCTTGCTGTGTCCCAAAATAGATCGCGTCCAATTTGGGGGGCCAATCACAGTGCTTCTGCTTTGGGAAAAACCTGAACGTCATTGCTTTGGTATTTTATGGTTTCTGTGGGTGATTAAGGATTTTGATGTGTTGTTGTTGTGGTTGTTGTTGTGGTTGTGGTGGTGATGGTGTGTGTGGGTGTGTGTGTTGTGTTTGTGTTGCTGTTGTTGTGGTGATGGTATTGGTTTTGTGTGTGCGCGCACGCGAGTGTGTATGTGTGTGATGTTGTGATGATGGTGTTGGTTGTGTGTATGTGTATGTGTTGTTGTTGTGTGTATGAGTGTGTGTGTGTGTGTGTGCGTGCCTGTGTGTGGACACAAGGAAAGACGCAAAATAAGTTTCCTAGTTAATATCATGCACACACACACACACACACACACACACACACACACACACACACACACACACACACACACACACACACACACACACACACTCTAAGTGCGCGCAAAACAAGTGTACATAGTCACCCTCTCCCCACAAAAAAACAGAGAAACAAAACCAAAAGAAACAACCACACACGCAAAAACAAAAACAATAACATAGACACACGCGCATGGGTGCACGCGCTCGCTCGCTCGCACACACACACACACACACACACACACACACACACACACACGCGCGCGCGCACACTTGTGGCAAGAAATTAACTTTATGCCGGTCCTTCTCAATACCGCTATGATTTGATGTAATTGTGTTTGTAAACTTGAAGCTGTTTTTTATTTTTGTTTTTTCCCCCACCTGGTTTCACGCAATGATTCAGCTAATCTGTGAATTGATTTCTTGCAGATTTTGAACTTTTTTTTTCAAATTAGTGTAATATAGATATACTGCTAAAAATGTTTGTGTGTGACGATTGTTTCTTTGTTGAATGTATACCATACACGCACAGTGCCAAAATATGTGTTTAGCTAAATATTTTTAGGTCAGTGTACCATATAATGGGGACGGGATAGCTCAGTGGTCAGAGCACTCGCTTTCCCCCAGCCAAGTTAAGCAGCGTCGAGCATGGTTACCAGTTGGATGGGTGACCGTTTGCGCGCCTTGGCTTCAGTACAGTTCCCCCAGTTCACCCAGCTGTAAATGGGTACCTGCCCTCTTTAGGGTCAGGGAAGGTAAAGCAGCGAGGGAGAGGAGATGGGCGCCGCCCTCAATATGCTGGCCCTAGAGAAGTGAGGTCTCTGACGCCTAGCTCCCCTACGACCTTATAGGTTATGGGACTCCTTTACCTTTTACCTTTTTTACCATATATTATACAAAATAGTGAAATGTTTTTATGTAGAAAATTTCTTTCCTTTTTTTTCAATTTTTTTAGGTGACTTATTTTGTTGGTCAGATACTTGGCTGATTACAGAGCTTTAGTACTGGTACTTTCTTGAGCATTGTAAGAGTGATGTGTTCTCTTCCATAATTCAAACTGGAAAGCAGTCTGAAGAGAAAATGTTACATTTACAAATATCCCCTCCCCCCCACCCCCCACGGGGATGCTGGGGCGGGGCCTGTCAGTATAAATAGTATCCCCACCCTGTGGAAATTCTGTGATAGCTAGGAATTCCCTCTTTTCTATGCCTCTCTTTGTTTCTGTACCTTCCTCTCACCTCCTTCATGTCCATTTTCTGCCGTCTGTGTCCATTCTCCTGCCTTTTAACCATCAGAAAGGCTTCACAGATAACAGTTCTCTCTCGTGCTGATGTCGGATGCGCTGGGTCTGACTTTTCAGGCACTTGACGGCAGCGCAACGCATTTTTGCTCATAGGACAGAAAACAGCAGCTGCTGTCTAGACTGTTCGAAAAAGACAAAGACGAAGAATTCCTTAGTATCTACAGGAGGCAGTGATTTAAAACGGACACAGTGGGTAGTAGCTCTTACCTTACAGACCGTTAAGTCACTGATTTAGCAGTGGCACAGAATATGACAGTGGGCAGTAGAGTAGAACTTAAACCTTTCAAAAACCAGTTGTTAAGCCACGGGCTTGGATTCAGGGGTCTTTGTCAGCATCTTCTGGTCTAGCAAATGCACACCGTGTGACTCCACAAATCCGGATGTGCTGTCTCACATAATTACTATGCACGTGCCTGTCAGAGATGATGGCATACAAGCTTTGGACAACGATGTCATTACAGTAATCGTGTCATTACACGTGCTATAGTAACAACCCTAGGGCAACTAAAGAAAACGGAAACAATTCAGTACCATGTTGTAATAAGCTAAATCAATGATTTGCCTGTTTGTAAGGTAACTGCTACTGCCCACTGTATCTTTTTTTTAGTTCCTCGGCTAGAGCTCCGAGGTTCATCAATGATGAAATTTTGCGTATGCGACCGCTTGGGAGATAATTGTTATCTTTTATGTTTTTCTGGTAAAAAGGCAGGAGAATGGGCCAAGACAGCAGAAAATGAACAAGAAGGAGGTGACAGGCAGTAAAGGAACAAGGCAGAAACAAAGAGAGGGATAGAAAAGAAGGAATTCATAGCACAGAATTTTCAGTTGTTGTTGTGATTGTACTTGCGTCCCAGTGGTGATTTCCGATTTAGGGACAGAATTTTCAGAAGATGGGGATGCTATTTATACTGAGAGGTCTCCGAAATTCCCACGAGGGAAAACTGATGGAATCTCATCTCATCATCTGCTCCCGTAACCCCTCCAGAGTTTTAGGGGCACTACAGTGATGAACGTTGTACACTTGGCTCCATTTGGAGCGGTTGTGGGCAGGTGCCTGGGTTATGGAGAGGGTCTTGTGGAGAAGACCTGATGGAATAGCTCACGAAATAAGCATGAGAAGCACTGTGATTATCTTTATAGAACAGCTGGAATCTCACAGCGGTTTTGTCTGTTCACACCAGCTCGTGTGTGTATGCGCGCACGCGCGCTCATTTCGGGAAAGGGTGTACGTATGTGTACTGCACATGTTGTATGTGAATAGTACACTAAGTCCTTGCTGTATTGAGCACCTGTGTGTGTTTGTGTGTGTCTGTCTGTGTGAAATTTTTCGAGTATTCCATAAGAATACACTGCACGAGGTCACCTCACCTGACCTATCCCGTAGTCCCTTGGACCGTGGAGATTTTACAACCAGCTTCCTCCATCCCCGCGGTCCTCTGCTTTTTGTAGCAGATCGTTCCACTCAAGGCCAGTCCACTCTCTGATGATGTCTTCTCATCGTGTGTGCAAAGTGAATGCATATTATTGCAAAGATATTTTTTGTTCCACAATTAATCAGACACAGTGGAGTTATCTCTTTCACTCTCCCGTTTCTTATGAATAACGAAACACCTTAAGACACTGACCAGCGCAGACACTGCCATAACAAACAAAAAACAACAAAAAAACCGTAAAAAGACACGTACGCATAATATTACAGCCGTGCAATATTATCAACAAAATGTGTAGACACACAAACGTGTGGACTACGACACATTTATCACAGTAACAGCAGGAATTGTGTTCAGGATACTGCAGTTATAAAACGAGTCGAATAGACTTACCTTACATTTCTATGAGGGGCGGGATAGCTCAGTGGTCAGAGCACTCGCTTTCCCCCAGCCAAGTTAAGCAGCGTCGAGCGTGGTTACCAGTTGGATGGGTGGCCGTTTGCGCGCCTTGGCTTCAGTACAGTTCCCCCAGCTGTAAATGGGTACCTGCCCTCTTTAGGGTCAGGGAAGGTAAAGCAGCGAGGGAGAGGAGATGGGCGTCGCTCTCAATATGCTGGCCCTAGAGAAGTGAGGTCTCTGACGCCTCGCTCCCCTACGACCTTATAGGTTATGGGACTCCTTTACCTTTACCTTTTTTTTTTTTTTTTTTACATTTCTATGTGAACAGACTTCTGACGCTAGTGTTAAAGGCAAGTGTACGCATAGCACACTATGTACTCGGTCATACTGTATTGTAATATTGTAGCTATACAACTTTTTAAAAGTCGAGGCAGATTTCTCTTCGCGAAATTCGGGCTGCTCTCATCTGGGGAGAGCGCGTCGCCACAAGAGCAGCGCCACCCATTTTTGTTTCCTTTCTTGTCTGTAACTGTATTCGTTTCCCTGTCAGAGTGACTTTTTTCTACAGAATCTTGCCAGAGACAACTCTCTTATTGCCGTGGGTTCTTTTACGTGCGCTAAATAATTGTGTAACACACGGGACCCCGGTTTACCGTCTCATCTGAAAGACTAGCACCCAGACCACCACTCATGGTCTAAAGAATGGGGGGAAAAAGTTTCGGGCCCAAACGGGAATCGGAACCACCGCATACTTCCAACCTGAACTTTTCGCTTTCTATGCAAGTGCGATACCTCTAGACCACCGAGCCAGCACGCTGTGTATTCATTCGGTAGTATTATACCAGTCTGATAATTATTTGTTCAATACCAGGTTAATATGACATGCCCATCTGGCAGCAGTCACACACATAAAACCCCCATAATAAATACATAAGAATACAGACAAGAGGCGAGACAAAACAAGCGACAGCAACAACTCAAACCCGACACGCCCAAAGTCGAAAACGAAGTACACTGTGACCTCTTTTTATTTCACATCTGTAGTAAGAGCCGTGTTTTTTTTTCTTCTTCTTCAACAGTACAAGCGCTGCAAAGTGACTTGAATGAACAACTGTTTTTATATGCCAATAGTTTACAATGCATGTGTATCATCATTATCATCATCATTCTGTACAAGCACTGAAGATCACAGACAGACAGGGAGAGGAGGCTGCAGTGCAGATCATCAGAAGCAGACGACACGGGTCCAGGTCATCATCACAATGCCGCAGCTGTTGCCCTCAGTAAACCCACAGCGACACCAGTATCATCATCATTAACACACACACATAACACACACACTACTCTCTCACACAGCACACACAACTCACACTATACTCTTTCTCTCTCACACACTACACACACACTCTCACTCACACACTACACTCTCTCACACACACACGCACAAACACACACTACACTCTCTCTCACAACACACGCACATACACACACAACACATACACACACTACACTCTCTCACAACACACACACATTACACTCTCTCACACCACACACACAAAACACACACTACACTCTCTCACAACACACGCACAAACACACACACACACACTACACTCTCTCTCCCTCTCTCACACACTACGCTCTCTTGACAGAAAACAAAAAGACACTGGCCTCAAATCTTCTATACCCAAACAAACCATCGCTGCACTGGCTCGTGTGCCGCTTCACTGACTGCTTCCTCTGAACATGTTTCATGTCAACCGTTTTTAGTGGCAGACCAGAATAACTGAGAAGGAGGACATTTGTGGAGGAGGGGGGGAAAAAATCAATGCCGGCGAACGATGGTACGTTGTTCCCAGTCGGATGCAGAAACAACGCGCCGCTCGGAGACAGCCAAGGTAAAAAAAACCCAACCCCAACAACATAGAGTCCACTCCCCCCCCCCCCCCCACCCCTCCAACCTCCACCATTCCGTCAAATCACAACACGTGGACCTGTCAATATTCGGAAATAAAACAAGAGGTTCAGAAATCGATCAAAATTGTTCAGCTTACACTGCTTTCTTGTCAGTCGGTAAAAATGTACAAAGAGAATTGCAAATTTTAGTATTAAAAAACGTCCCTAAACAAAAGAGCTGTCATATACACAAAGCAAAAAATATCTCTAACTGCCATTTTGACCAGGTTTGAGGGGGGGTTATTTGTTACGAGAGAACATTCTCACCAGACGGCGCCAGTGTGATGACGTCACCGATGCCGACATGGTCGCTGTCTTGACCGTCATGACGTCATCTTTTAACGTGAAGAGCAAGGGTCGGTTATGGGACCATCCATGCAACGGCCTTGCTTCATTCAGAATCTCAACACCCCCCATACACCCCCCTCCCCTCCCCCTTTCATGAATTCACATACACCGACATCGGCCCCCACTCGGCCTCCCAAACACTCTAGACACACCCAACCAACTGACAACACAGTTTCTGCCCAGTCACCCACAAGGAAATAGTAGACTTTTAAGTACTCATGTCCTCACTTCACATCCACGCAGCACTCCGCTCTTTCAAAGTATGACATACTTGAACGCATACATACTTCGTATTTGCCCATCACTTTCACCGCTTTATCAAAGATACCCGACACTCTTTCTGTCCACGATACAGTTCCTTTGCCTGTCTACCATCCCAAAACTACAACCCCTCCCCCCACCCACCCCCTTCTCGAAAAACGCTTGAATTCATCTACACATCCTAATCAATCCATGCAGCCCAAATTACAGAATTTAATCACACAACTCTCACCCCGCCATCCACTTTTCGCATGTATGCCACGATCATATTCCCCCACCTGTCATCAAACCCAACCTCCTACAGGAATGACACACATCCATGCCACCCCAATGGCAAACCTTTTCGTCCTCTTACCTCAATTCCCTGAACCATTTGCTTTCATGTCTCGTTTGAAGCACAATCGCTCTAGTTCAAGACTTGCTGAAATGACCCTCTGAAATCGCTTTGAAGAGTAACTGACCCTCCCTCCCCCACCCCTTTCACTCCCCCAGGAGTTATTAAGAAGTAATTTACTTTTATCTATCTACCATCCATTTCCCTACTTATTCCACTGTCTCACAGGGGAGGTAGCAGGCAGAAATGGGACACATGCAGCCCCGGAGCTATTGCATAGACAGTCCCATTGGAAAAGCTTCAACGAGAGATTTCTTTTCGTGTAAGAAAATGTAGTCAGAATACTGGATTTCAGTAAAAGCGTCACGCTGGATTCTTTTCATGTAACAAATTAATGTAGTCAGAAAACTGGATAACAGAAAGGCGCCACGCTGGATTCTTTTCATGTAACAAACGTAGTCAGATAACTGTTTACAGAAAGGCGCCACGATGGTTTATGTAATGTTATAAACGTAGTCAGATAACTGGATAACAGAAAGGAGCCACGATGGTTTATGTAATGTAGTCAGATTACTGGTCTACAGAAAGGCGCCATGATGGTTTATTTAGGTTATAAAAGTAGTCAGATATGTGGTCTACAGAAAGGCGCCACGATGGTTTATTTAGGTTATAAACGTAGTCAGATATGTGGTCTACAGAAAGGCGCCACGATGGTTTATTTAATGTTATAACCCAGTCAGATAACTGGCGCCAGGAAGGATTCTTGTCACTAACCAATGTAGTCAGATAAATGACCTACAGAAAGGCGCCACGTTAAGATTCTTTTCATGAAACCAATGTAGTCAGATAACTGGCCGACAGAATCCATACTTTACTGGAAACATTTTGACATCGCGGGGTCTTTTCAGGAGCCTGAAAATAAATAATGTGATGGCGCCAATCAAGACAGAGGGGTGGTGGTGGTGGTGTGCTGGAGGCAGTCGACAAGAACTCTGTCAGCTGACGACACTGAATTACCACGACCTCCATGCTCGATGTCTGAAACACTCGCATGGAAACCTGTATCCTTCAGCCTATAAAGAAAACATGGTAACGTGTCATAACAGCTGAGATAGCGGAGAAACAAGGTTTGTAAAGACGTAAGCCTTCATTTTCCAGTTGATTGCATAAGAAGGTATTAAAAACGTGTACGGAAACTCTGAAACCTACCAATTTAAGTGGGTGATCATGATTTTGTTTTACAGTCAAAACGTGCATTATCTTTCAAACTTTTTTTTTTTTTAGGTATTAAACTGAACATGTACATTTCATGGTCACAGCAACACTTGAACGTGTGTACAAAACCATTATCAATAATTTAAATAAAAGAAAAAGAAAGTAAACGTAAACTTCATCACCAAGACCTGCGTGCATTACTGAATTAAGGAAAAAAAATCAACAAACAAACGAACGAACTGGCTTTTTTTTTATTTTTAGACCACTTCTTTCTTTCGATTCTGAAACTTGCCAAAAACAACAAAGGAAATCTTGTAACAAGCAATGTCATAAAAATACATACAAATTAAAAATCAGTATCAAAACCAATTATCATGCGGTGCTGCCATTTTGAACAGAGGTGCAAAAAATGACGATAGAAATGCGGGTAGGGATGGGGGTAAAAATAAAGTGGGGAGGTGGAAGGGCAGGAGGGAGGGAGGGAGGGAAGGGGGGGGGGGGGAGGTAGGCATGAAGATGAAGACGGGAAAATGGTAAAGCTCAGCAATTGCAAACTGTAGTAGTAGCATCACTCTGGCATGCATGAAGTAGCAGTATGAACACAAGACACGACACCCCTGAACCATGACACACCTAAAGGGCGAAGTGACTTAGCAGCGGTGATGGGCCACCATGCCTCATGTCCATATAACGAAATCAATGACAAAATTAAAACGACTCGTCTGAACAATGAACAATCAATGTCAACATAATTATTGTCGTCATGGGACGAAAACTGTACAGCAGTAAACATACACTGGCATGGAAAAAAGGGAATCTGGCTGAAATCTTGAAAAAGGGCCATCATGCCTTTTGCAATTGCAAGCCGAATGATTCGGGAGAAGACGACTGTGTACCTGTAAATGAAATGGCTGGACACTGTTAAACAAGGGTGAATGGTATGGAATAAGGAAAGCTATAGTGACAAGACCACGGATTAAAACACTTTGAACGATCAGACAAGCGACAGGAACTATGCTCAATAATGATCGTAAATAATGAGAGTGATTGCAATGATGCATTAGAGTGGAAATCCTGGGTTAATGCCAGTCAACTATGGGCAGTAATGGTTAGTATGGAATGAGCGAGATACAGGCGTGAGCTGACATGACTAGTAGGCACTGATAGTTGCGTAGAAATGGTAGAGTATAAACCTATTCTCCACACTTCGATTCAGTGCGATAAAGAATGCATGTTTACAGCAGCGTTTAGTGCGTCGTGATTAAACTGGGAGCGTTTTCTTGATAAAATATTGACAGGAGACTAAACCAAATTGAATCAGTGCGCATTTTGGAGCAGGAGTTGTTTCCTAGCAATCAAGTGCCACCAGAAAATAGCCTTAGCTTAACATCTGGAAACAGTAGGTGGAGACTGCTAGCCATCTAGCCGCTAGCTAGGCTATGTAACATTCTGCCTACACCCACAGCTTACACCTGTAATCTAAATCCATAGCTTCCATCCATAGCTTATACCCATACTTACACCCAAAACTTATACCCATACTTACACCTATAACTTATACCCATAACTTATATCAATACTTGCACCCATATCTTATATCAATACTTACACCCATAGCCTAAACCTGTAAAATATACACATAGCTAACACCCATAGCCTACACCTGTAAAATATACCCATAGCTTCCACCCATAGGCTATACCCATAACTTAAATCCACAGCTTATCGTTTCCATACACAGTTTACCTGCTTTCCCCAATTGCATAAACACATAATGAACGGCAGCAAGATCTTTTCACTTCTACTCTGGCAGTAACTGTTTTACTCGTCTTCACCAAAGACAAAGTCACAGACCAGGCACCATGCCCTTTTTAAGATTGGTTGCTGGAGGGATGTTCAATACATCTTCGAGGTAGAAACTGTACCGAACTGGTTCTCAAGCAGAAAGCCTGCAACACGTCTGCGACAGATGTTGCCAGCAAAAGCGTGCCACACAGATCACTGTACTGTGAATCTACTTCGGTCTGGAACACTTGCCTTTCTTGACACTGCTTTTACCTAAGGGGCACCCACCAAAATGGTACGATTCTATAATCAAGAATATAGAAAGACAGCTCACTTTAGCAGACAATCCTTATATATGCTGTACGGGATAGCATAGTGGTTAAAACATTGTGCTCGCAATCTGACGACCCGGGTTCGATTCCCGTTCAAGGGGATATTTTCCTCTGGAGTTAACATCAGTGCTGACTACACTCTCACCTAAAGTCCTTCGGATGAGACTATAAACCGAGGCCCCGTGTGCGAACGCACGCAGAACATCTTGCGCACACGTTAAATCCTGTTCCGCTTTTCGTAAGAGTAGGCCATTGTGTGCCGGTGGGAACAGATGACAGAATTAACAAAACCGCATACACACGGGGACTGGATGTAAAAAAAAGCACATACGTGCTTATTCCATTATCCTCGATATAAAAGAATAGAATAAAAGAATAAATAAATAAATAAAATAAATAAAAATACGCAGCTGGAGGAAAGCATCCTGCGATGCTAAAGAGCACAAGAATAAAAGGGAAGGGAGCGCAACAAGACCGAATGATGGAACAGCAGTTGTGACGATGAATGCAAGCCCGTGTGAAGGCTGCAGCAAGGAACAGGGAGAGAGTAAACAGCCGCACAGAGACAACAGATTGTGCTTTAAAAAAACAACTGAACTTAAAAAAACCCGATATGTGGACAAAGGGCCTGGGTCACAATGACTTTCCGAGGTGGTTGTAGTCGGACAAACAGAACAGCAGTTGGTAATGACTGGGGAGACAGTGGATGAAAGGCCAATGATTGATGACAACACAAGGACACTGAAAAAAATCAATACGGGGATATTCTAACAAGAAATGCATAAAGGAGATAAGACCAATATCAGGTTAATGAAGCCACAACAGAATAGCAGCAGGATGGTCGGTAGTTGATTTGGTGATAATAGTGCATTTCATGAACTGGGATAAAATGGAGGGATCAGTACAGAATTCAGAGAAGACTTGATTCAATGGAATCTATGGATACGGTGAATGAATAAGAAAATGGTAGAACTCTAGACTGTGTTGGGTAATTATGTATTAAAAGGCCAGTGGACGAATGATCGCGTTAGTACCAGGGTAAATGAGGAAATGGATAATTTCATGATCATTATGAAAATGACAAAGCCGATAAATTAAGAGCAATGGTTAAATATGAATGGATGAATAATCAAATAGGATGACTATATGGAGTCAGGTTCTGACGAGTACAGAAAGGATCAAGAAAATACAGTTAAGAATAGACGATACATAGGATAGCAATGTACAAAGATTTCACTCAAGAATATAGTAGGGCACTCATAGGTGAATGAGAAAATGGTAGGGCAAGGATAATGAGCAGAGCAGAGCAAAGATAAATGAATACACCATGCTATGGCAATAATAAAACAGCGCATGCGAAAGGCAATGGTCAGTGGATATGAACATGCAATGAAACGATAAAGGAATATGAAAATAACGCGACAAGGGTACACGAATAAAGCCGAATGTGAGCATGTCTATGTTTGCCAAAAAAAAAGATTCAAAGGAGTCGACAGTTTCAAACTTCAAAGCAAGCAGTTGAATATTCAAATGTTTTCTCTTGCACGTCGTGAATAAATAATCAATAAATTACCACCACTGCTTGGAATGTTAAGTTCACGGTGATTGACTCTCACTCACTTACACAGTAGCTCTTACATGTTTTCGTGCTTACATGTATTCCATTGCCGCAAGAGAGTGAAGTCTTACATAAAATAATAGCAAATTACTTTAAAAATAAGCAAACACACGGAAAAAAAATCCATACAATCTACTTCTGACAAAAAGGTAAGCTTTCCCACAGTGAAACAGCTGTCAGAAATCCAGTACTTAAGCTGAATGCAAAACTCAGCTGGTTTATCAGTTACACCGCACTGGTTCTTTTGATTACCCCGGGTGGAAATTGAAACCAGTTCCTATTCGCTCTCTACCCTAACAATGCTGTGTATTTTGATCAGCAAAGTGCAGGACATGGACTATTGCTCTTTGTCAAACGCTAAAAGATCAGAATAAGCACCCCCCCCCCCCACCCCTGCCCCTGGTGAAGTTCTAGGATATGTTTGGTAGGCTATGCTGAAGTGCAAGATCAAGCCGGCCCTGTGGTGGCAGCGCCCTAACTAGAGTGCCAAGGTCAACACTCGGCAGTGCTCCCATCAAAGCTGCTGGCTGGCACACACGTTTGTTTCCCAAGACACAGCGACAGTAAACTTGCGTCGTTATCACGTGCTGGTGAACGAACTGCTGTGTTGATCGCTGCGCACAGCACACACAGCACAGTCAATCCTGCAGCCACCGAGTATCTCGGATTTCAATGACGTCCAAAAAAGAAAACATCCCAAGTACTAGTGGGGTCTGGTTTTACAAGGACTTTTCTTCAGGGCACAAACTGCTGGTGTTAACGACTACTTGTCTCTCGATGTCGAAATGCTGGACGTATGGGAGAACACCTTGGACCGTCTGCTTGTCCTCGAACCTACTCTAAAAAAAAAAAGTGGTACCAGTTGAAGATGGGAAGTTGTGGTGTGCGTCAGACAGGTACTCTTGGTGGGCTGGAGAACCCAGAAGTGAGGAAAACGTTCACCAACTGGCTGGCTGGCTGTGGCTGTGCGTGTGTATGTCTGTAGGTAACACGCCATGTCGTGTTCTCCTCACTATAAAACACGTGTCCTCATACAGGGAACGGATCAACAACAAGAACAAAACTTAAGTCATTTCATTCTCTCGGCACTCCCTCGCCTCGCACAGTACAAACGGTACAGTCGATCCACATCAGTCAAGTCCCCTGTAAGCTAGGCGAGTCACTGTCCACACTGCTACGGGAGGAGGAGTTGAGATGCTCGTTCAAAGGAGAAAACCAAGATCCAGACTGCCAAGTGCTCACAAACAGACCCTCCCCCACACACCGGGCACAGTCACACCGACTTCCTTTACGGCAACACACTCCGTCCTGTTTCTCAGATAATCCCGAACCGTGTAGCGCATGGTTTTTTGTGTGTGTATGCCGCTCGGAACTGAAGAGACAGGAAGATGGGGAACGTTGGGTTTTTTTTGCATCAGTTTCCCCATCACACTGACCGTACCGTACCGTACCGCACTGCACCTCAGTCCTTTTGTCTGACACAGCTCTCTGCGAACTCCACTTTCCTTTGCCGTTTGTTTTTTTCTTTCCCTCTCTCCTGTTTCATTGCACGATTTTAAAAAAAATCCAGCATTTAAATGGTGGCTGCAGTTTTACACAACCACGTTGCTGTTACCAGTCACCAACAGCTGTTCAATGGATGACCGCTGGTGCACATCGTCTTTGTAACATTGTCATGTATGTATATGTATATATATATAAAATATTCACAAATCTGCTTGGTCTCATTACTTTCATCGATGATGAAAAGAACCACACACACACACGCACGCACACACACGCACACACACACACAGGTGCAAGCAGAAAGAGTCGTTGTTGTCCCGTGGCTATACTTCAGTAGCCAGGTAGTCCTCTGTGTAATGGTCAGGCGTGGAGTTCACAGGCTGCAGGTAAAAGGACCTACGCACACAGTCTCTGGCTGACAGTGGAGTCAGGTTGGATTTGCCCAGGATGGAAATGTCCCCCGAATGCCGCCGATATGTGCTGCAACACACACACACACACCACACCACCACAATGTCACAACACAGGCCAGTACCATTGACCATCAACTAACACATCTAATACATATTTTTAACAAGTTCACTTACCCGAAAGCTACGCAACACCAGCATGGAACAACAGTACTAAAAATGTGATTAAGAAGAAAATCACCAAGTATATCGTGTACTTGCAAGTGCATGAGAAATCCATGGATTGACTGGCAAGATATAAGAAAATCACAGACACTGTACTCCTTTCACGTTACATACAGTGTCTGCTTCTTCTCCCTACTCCCAAGTACGACCACCACAACTTCTGAACAAACCTGAAGTTTTATTCGTTTGCCTGAACATTAGCGTAGTTACTGAAGAAAACTGCTTGCTTCATCAAGCGGCCATGGTACGGTATGACAGGACTTAGACATAGTCTCCAGAGCTGTCGTATCCTGTTGATTCTAAATTTGAAAGTACATTTGGACTAGTCAGTGACTGCCCATCGGGTGTCCTTTCTACCATGTAAAAATGCAATGATCATGTCTGACTTTTCATCATTTTGTTTATTCATATGTGCTGGACCTCTGTCTGTCTGACTCAATCGTACTATCATTGAGAGAGAGAGAGAGAGAGAGAGAGAGAGAGAGAGAGAGAGATGGTCTTACTAGTTAACAACTACCTCTAGCTCTCTGTCTCTGAGAATGTGAGTGAGTGAGAGAGAGAGAGAGAGAGAGAGAGAGTGTGTGTGTGAGCGCGCGCGCAAGTGTGTGTATGCATGCGGGCCCTCACGCACTTGAGCACCTTATGCCCCCCCCCCCCCCCCCGCACGCAAAAAAAAAGTACAGTACCATTCAAACTTGAACGAAATGCTTTCTTAACCACCTTCATTAATTTAATAATTCCCGCACCCACATACAAAACGCACGCGTTTGCTTACGCGCGCTAAAACGAGTGTGCGCTCACATCCTCTCCGACACCCTAGAGAAATAACGAGCATTAATTTGCTGCTATCTGCTGCTCATATCTCATTATATTACAGGAAAAAAAGCTTGCTAAGAACTGGCCCAGACCTTTAGCTAGCAAAAGAACCCCAACACATGTTATCGATTTATTTCCTTCCTGAAGAAAATAAAAAGAAGAGGAAGAGACACACACGAAGCTGGGAGAGATCGGGTTATCTCCCCCTGCAGGGCAATTCAATCTCACAGCCCAGCGAGCTAGGCTACTTCACCAAATCCTTCAGACTTTAACACACACACGCAGAGACTTTATACACTCACAGACTTTAACACACATACACCACGGAGAAACTTTAAGACACACACACACAGACTTTAAGACACACAGAGACTAAGACACAGAGCTAAGACACACAGAGGCTAAGACACAAGACTTAAGACAACAGAGACTAAGACACACAGACTTTAAGACACACAGAGACTAAGACACAGACTTAACACACACACAGACTTTAACACGCACACACAGAGACTTTAACACACACAAAGGCAGAGAGAAAGAGAGAGAGCGAGAGAGCGAGAGAGAGAGAGAGAGAGAGAGAGAGAGAGAGAGAGAGAGAGACTTACACACACACAGAGTTTACACACAAACACAACAACAACAACAACACACACACACACACTTTACACACACTTAATTTAATACACACACTTTACACACACACAACAACAAACAACCATCAGAACTTCTGATAGGCCCTAACGCCAGGAGTCTGGCTGCGGAGCCAATGAGAAGGGAGGAAGAAGCTCAACACAGCTGTGTGGCTGACTGACTGACTGACTGGTGTTCCCCCCCAGGGTGGTGTGGATGGAAAAGCCAGCTATTGATCCCCTTCAATTACAGGAAAACCCGGCCCCTAGGTGAAGTCACTTGATCCCCCCATCTGCTGTGTACATATGCTACTTGACCCCGCCCCGCACCACAGAGACAGAGAGAGAGACAGAGAGAGAGAGAGAGAGAGAGAGAGAGAGAGAGAGAGAGAGAGAGAGAGAGAGAGAGGGGGGGGGATGTGATGGTTGGAGAGAGATGCAATGAAGAGAAAGAGATGAAATGAAGAGAGAGAGAGATGAAATGGAGAAAGATGTAAAGGGAGGGAGGAGAGAGAGAGGATGGGGGGGGGGGGGAGTGAGAAGAGAGAGATATGTAATGGAGAGAGAGAGTGTAATGGGAGGAAGAGTAAGAGATGTAATGGAGAGATGAAGAGAGAGGGGGGGGGAAGAAGATGAAAGAGAGATGTAATGGATGGGGAAGAGAAAGATATGAGAGAGAGAGGGGGGGAGAGAAGAGAAAGAAGAGAAGAGAAGAGAAAGAAGAAAGAAGAGAAGAGGAGAGAGAGAGAGAGAGAGAGAGAGAGAGAGAGAGAGAGAGAGAGAGAGAGAGAGAGAGAGAGAGAGAGAGAGATGGATGTCATGCAAAACAAACACTGCCACGTAGTGTGTGTACAGGGTTTTGCTGGTAAAGTGTGTTGTGATGTCAAACGGCATCAAGTCACAAAGATACGAACAGTCGTTGCACCGTTTCCACGACAAGTCCAAGTCCTATCGTGATCTCATCGTTGTTGCTACTTACTGCGTTACCTTTTATCAGCGATTTAGGGAAAGGGGTCACTGGAAATGGGAACGAACTTCCAAGTGGTTCTGTTTTGACATACGTCAATTAAGATGGTTTAAGGCAGAAATAGTAGCGGAGGAAAACACGTGTAGGTAACCACTTACAACTTCTCATCATTTTCTTTTTTGAAAAATGATTTTCAAAGATTCATTTTCAAAGGGAAACAGAAATGCTAAGATGTTTTATGCATCCGATTTTAAAAGAACCGTTTGAACAGATTTCAAACAGTCAATTACTCGTCTAACCTTACCCCTAATAAAGCCTCGAGCTACATCCATTTTCCTTTCTTGGTTTCGAAACTTAGGGATACACGGAAATACCCAGCTACCTAACAGTGTATATAACGCATACAGTAAAACTAGTCCTTCGCATAAACCTTATTTATAATCTATTGCGAGACCCCAAAACATCATTTGTTTATAAATGACGGAACATAAATTTTCCTGAAAAAATTATACAAACACAACAAGAAACGAGTAAAACAAAACAAGTATTTCGAAATCCTGCAAGCTGAAAACCAGATGTCCATGAACCTTCAAAACAATAAATGAAGATGCACCATGTGGCGGTTCCACATAGCAGCAACTGTTGAGCTCTCTGAGCAGATAGTAAGCTTGACCCGGCTAGCTCCCAAGCTGGTTTTTTCTATTTTCTAATCAGTTTAATTAAACACACAGCCCTCGACAACAGTTTTCACACTTGCTAAATCTGTATTATCCCAATAGTGCTAAATGTCAGGGTGAACCAGAAGTACACGAGCGAAAGGTTAAAGCGATATTTTCAAATTTGCACGATTTCGTAAATGAAGTGCTGTTAATTTTTGTACAATGAAATTCTAGTACACTTTTAATGTATTTCATGAATTAGGAATGTTTTTTGGACGAGTTACGAATATGTCCCTGAACTAAAAATAATGTAAAAAGAAAGTGTGAAATGGAAAAAAAGTTAATTTCTTTTTTTTATATATACATAGAGAGAGGGAGAGAGGTCAAGGGACAATCTTCATACACCTGCAAGAATAAAAGGTGTTAAACGATTGGGCGAAACACCCCTACTCCAAATTAAGGCAGGTGTCGTTACACTAGCTGACCTATTTCGATCAAACAACATAACCAGCTTCCACAGTGCTGAAATCTTGTACGTGTTTGGGTCCCTCGACTAGAAAACTTAGGTTGACCAATGCCGAGACTTCGCGTGTGCCACCCCTTATTGCTCACCACTGAGGCAGCCGCATTCCGACTTCAGGGACTGTGTCTAAAAAACATGACAACTTCATGCATAGGTTGGTTTACAATTTTGTCCTCTGTTCCTATCGGCATGAAAATGGTCTGGTCTTTCGAAAGGCGGAACAGGTGTTGAACGTGTGCGCGAGATGTTCTGCGTGCCTTCGCACACAGGGCCTCGGTTTACAATCGCATTGTAAGGGCATTTGGGAAAGTGGAGTCAGCACCCATGTTAGCTGCAGGGTCAAATCCCCTAAAACGGGCGCCTCCGTGGTAGCTCGATCCCGGGAGCTCAGATCTCGAGCGCAAGGCTTTAACCACTAGGCTACTGACATCGATTTTTCTCCAAAGTTCAGTTCTGCCAACACGTCGGCTCCTCTTCCTCGTTTTACCTTGTATACCTGCTTTTCCCTTATGATTTTTCCTCTGTAAATGTTGACCTCGGGGAAGGAAAAGAAAAACCCTGGGCTTTCGCAGATAAGCAGCAATGCACACTGACTCGATCGCCTGTGTACATGACACGACCTCAGATTAACCAAGTTCTACTTTTGTGCTCGAGAATACCCGATACCGTTATCTCTTGAGTCACTTACCTACTTCGAATAACTAGCATTTCCCATAATTATCTTTTTTTTCTATCTCTGACTCCAGGTGAAAGCCAACATTACCTGAGATGAAAGTACTCTGACTCCAGGTGAAAGCCAACATTACCTGAGATGAAAAGTACTACTGTGTGCAGGAGTAGCTTTCACCGAAACGTGGGGGTGAGAGGGTTGGGAGGTGGGAGGCAGGTAGGTAGGTACCACCAGGTTGACACCAACACAACACACCAACACCACAAACACCATGCCGACTCTGACAAACCACCTAACACTACACTGACTGACGGAGATAACCCTGAAAACTAAGCTGTACGGCCCACGAGAGGAGCTGGAAAGGACATACAGCCACTATTTCTCCCCAAACACATCTGACGGTGTAAAAAGCGAACGAGAGGAGAAGAAGATCTAACACTACCGTAAGACCACCAGAGAACCATTCCGCAGAACACAAGTTTCTACCACACAGAGCCGGACAGCGCTGCACAGAGGCCAAATCATTCATGATACTTCTGAAGTCAACAGTTTTAAGACCTCATCACTGGAAAGAGCCTCGATGCCTGCGATGCGTTGGGGATGAAGTCTGGATTGAATTTTGAACAAGAGGGGAAAAAAAGGCCCATACCACATTTAGTCAGTAGAAGTAATGACACCTTTCACTAGGAATACTACTATGTGATACATCATGTTCCTGCCTGTCATTTCTTGTGACCATGTTGAGAGAGAGAGAGAGAGGGAGGGAGAGAGAGAGAAGAGAGGAGAGAGAAGAGAGAGAGAGAGAGAGAGAGAGGGAGGGAGGGAGAGAGAGAGAGCTCTGACTGTTTCTGAACATACTTTCACCAGCTCTGCTTTTATACAGATTTTTTCTTAAACATCTAGCCATTTGGGGAAGGTAAATGCGGAGGGCGAGGTTCACTGGGGTTTTTTTGTTTGTTATTTTTGCACAGCATCTGTAATGACAGATGCACGTCGTTGTGCAAGTTCTTCGTTCCAGTTCTCAATACTGTACATTTTATTGTCTAAAATCACTAGATGTGAATAGGACATTAAACGGATGCTGCTGCTGCTGCTACTACACCACCTCTACTACTACCCGCCGGAATTTCTCTGTTTCTGAGATAATAAAGTTTTTGAATTTGAACTACTACTACTACCTCTACCACCACCACAACAACGTCTACTATTTCTACCACAACAACTACTACTATTTCTACTACTTCTACCACAACTACTACTACTGCTACCACAACAACAACTTCTACTACTACTATTCCTACTCCTTCTACCACCACAACAACAACAACTACAATTTCTACTGCTACCACAACTACTACTGCTGTCAACTTTAATGTACATAACTCCCCAAACAAGGACTTAGCTGAGTCTGCACAGCTGCAGCTTTTGTTTTCCCCGCTGAGTGCCGTGCAAGCAAACAACCAAGATTGTTGGGTCATAATTGCTTCGAGTCTAGAATCAAGCCGACTCTTTGAAGCAAGACACGGATGCCAAACAACAGACCTGAGAAAACCGTTAAGAGCCGGTGTAAACTGCCAGTAATCATTTCTATGGCATATCCGTGTTTGCCATGCCAACCTCTTATCTACCCCCTACCCCCCACCCTCCAGCTCTTCAACCATAATATACAGCAACACCACTTATACGGATCTACTCAAAAGTTGACGGCTGATTCGTTTGTTCGGTAAAAGAAAATACATTCAAAATATAATTTACTCGTTTAAAGTGTTATGTAAAAGGTTTGATAGTTTTATGTCTGGCTCGAAGTATTACACAATATCATAGCTATGAGAAGACGTCAAATACAACTACTGCTACTATTACTGCAACTACTAATCGACTAGTACTACTGCTACTATGTTGCTGCTGCTACCACCACTTCTGCTACTACTACTACTACAACTACTACTACTGCTGCTGCTGCTGCTGCTACCACCACTTCTGCTACTACTGGTTCTACTGCTGCTACTACTACTGCTACTACTACTACTACTACTAGCACTGCTGCTGCTACTACTACTACTAGTGCTACGACGACGGCTACTACTACTACTACTACAGTATACTTTGAAAAAAGCCAATTTTGACAACAGCTATCAGTATTTTTTTCTATAGCGGGCACAAAAAGAAAGCGAAATGCTTTCGCCATTGTTAGCATTAATGACAATGGTTTGCACAGAGCAGTGAAAAAACAGCCTACTCCATTTACAACTATGAAAAGAAACGGAGACGAGATGGACGCTTACAAAGAGTGGGAATCAGATAGGGGTGGGGTGCCTCTGACATTTGTCATTGGTCTGATGAAACGAGGGGAGAAAAGACAGTTACTGTCATTTTTCCCCCCGGATACACCATCGCGTTGAAGCATCTGGGCAGGTTCAAGTGTATTTATCAAGAAGGTAAGACAGTATGATATAACTGACAATCTGAAATCACTCTGTAAACGCAACTGAATTTATTTGGGATTAAGCCTTTGTTGCTATCTCCATAAAAAAGAAGAAAATCCGGGTAAAAAACAAACAAGAAAAACTTTTAACAAACATCCTCTAACAGGACTAAACTGATGACAACCGTTATCAAGTCATAACAGACTCGTCGTCCACATAGCAAGAGCTCGTGTGTTTGATGTTTGATTTCCGTCTGAACCCCCCCCATTTCCACCTGGTCGTAAAATGGCTGGATGCTTTCTGCTAGTCTTTTGGATGATATAACAGACTAAGATCTTATGTGACACTAAAAAATTTAGTTCACCTCAACAAAGAATCTACGGCAACCACAGAGTTGTCCTTGGCAAAAAAAAAGTATGTTTAAAAGAAAGCCACATTCATAGAGGAACTAACTACGGCCAGAACAAGAAATAAGAACCTGGACGTGGTGGTGTTGCACGTTTCATGTGACTCTAGGCTGACGATGCATCCAGTGTAACACACAATGCTATGGTTCGTTATTCTTCAGTCACTTATTCCAGTGGCATTATAAACCGAGGTCCCATGTGCCAACGTGCACGCACTAGCATCTTGCGCACAAGTTAAAAAAAAAAAGCCCATTAACCAGAGAGCAGCCCGAATTTCACCCAATGAAAGTTGCCTCGACTTTATGGGGTTCAATAGGGTGTGGGTTTGAAATAACCTGTAGCTCGATACCTGTCCCCCTGTTGTATTCTTATCTGCTTATGATGTATATGTATGTATACTAAACCCCCCCCCCCCACCCCCACCACCAAATACAAGACGAAGCAATCTAGGCCCTAACTCCAAAACGACGCGATGGCTTTCAAGCTTTCATCCTGCTTTTTCAGCTAAGTGTGCCAAAGTCTACCAGCGACGCAGAGGGAGTTAGTTGTTCCACAAAGAACATCAGGCAGTGGGACTCGACTTTTATTTGATCAGGAAGTCCTGCAGAAGGCAAACTTGTACAGTGACCTCATTTCGTTTTCTATCGACCCTCGTTGCCTCCATGCAAGGCTCAGAATCAGGTGGTTGTGGTGATGGTGGTGGTTGGGGGGGGGGGGGGGGGGGGGGAGTGGGGTATGGGAAGTAACTGAAGAAGCACAGCTGGCACCTTGTAGTATATTTTCCGTAACCCTGTAAGTATACGTGTGCGTGCGTGCGTGTGTGTGTGTTTATTATTATTATTATTATTATTATTTATTTAATTCTTTTATATCGAGGATAACGGAATAAGCACTTATGTGATTTTTTTTACATCCAGTCCCCGTGTGTATGCGGTTTTGTAAATTCTGTCACCTGTTCCCACCGGCACACAATGGCCTACTCTTACGAAAAGCGCGCACGCGCACACACAGACACACACGCACGCGCGCGCGCGGTTACCTGCTTTCTCACCTCACCACACCTGTTGTATTAAGGGAAAGACTTCACCAAAACGTTCCTTTCAAACTGGAAAGAAAAAAAAGAACAGAAAGTAGGAAATAGCAAAGAAAAACAATACGTGACAGTTCGGCTGTTGTGCCAACATTGTGTGCCACCCTCTTCCACCCTTCGGTTGAGACTACAAACCGAGGCCCCGGTGTGTGAACACCTTGCGCACGCGTTAAAACCTGTTCCGCTTTTCGCAAGAGTAGGCCATTGTGTGTCGGCGGGAACAGGTGACAGAATTTACAAAACCGCGTACACACGGGGAATGGATGTAAAATAACTCGCACATAAGTGCTTATTATTCCATTATCCTCGATATGAAAGAATAAAATAAAATAAATAGAATAAAGTCTTTCTTTCTTTCTCTAGCGCTAACGGCTCTGCGGTCTTCACTGACAGTGACCAGAACACGAAGGATCCCGTAAAGAGGAAGGATTCGGCTGACAGAGCCTAAGAAAGAGCAAACTGTTCTTATCTATTCCTACTTTTTAACAGCTGCCTTCACCTCCACCATCCCACCTTAAGCGAGTTGCACCGCGCGCTCGCGTGCTTGCGTGCGTGTGTGGGGTGTGTGTGTGGGGTGTGTCGTGTGAGAGGAGAGAGGATGAGAGGAGAGAGAGAGAGAGAGAGAGAGAGAGAGAGAGAGAGAGAGGGGTGATGAGAGAGAGAGAGAGAGTGTGTAGTGGTGTATGAGAGAGAGAGAAAGAGGAGAAGAGAGAGAGGGAGAGCGAGAGAGAGAGAGAGAGAGAGAGAGAGGGAGAGTGTGTGTGTGTGTGTGTATGAGTGAGAGATATAAAGTATGTGTGTGTGTAAATTTGATATCTGTTAGTCCTAATCATTGTGGACGGTTGCATGAGTGTAAATGATTTGAATGCAAGCGCTTCGATTGGTTTACTTTACAAGATTCAGCGCTATATAAATTCCATACATTATTATTATTACTATTATTATGTATTCTTGTTAAGAGGCAGGTTCGTGATGCTCAACATTTTCAACAAGTACATACTTACAGTAAAAAGCAAAGCTGTGAGCAGAACGAAAGCAACGACTTTTAACTGAAACACACGTAGCTACAGCCGCATATACTACTTAAATAACAGTTTCTACTGAATTTCTCTGTTTGTGAGGAAAATAAAGTATACGACCTTTAACTGAAACACACACATTTAACTACAGCCGCACGCATAGTCTTAACAACAGATTCTACCGAATTTCTCTGTTTGTGAAATAACAAACTATTTTAATCGAATACTGTTTGTAAAGCGAGCTAGCTTACCACGTAATTACGTACAGCAATTACAAATACTTTGGTAAAACAGCTTCGTAACAAACTGGACATTACAAGTAAACGCCATATACAAAAGAAAAAGGTACAGGCTTTGCCACTGATACAATAAACAAAGTCATTTAGCACCTACCTGTGTACACAGTGAGCCACTAAATTACCATACACTAAACGAAACCATTTAACACCCACCTGATGTCCACCTGTGTACAGACTGTGCCACTGATACACTGAACAAAGTCATTTAGCACCCACCTGATGTCTACCTGGGTATAGACTGTGCCACTGATAACCACACACTAAACCAAACCATCCAACACCCACCTGATGTCTACCTGGGTATAGACTGTGCCACTGATAACCACACACTAAACCAAACCATCCAACACCCACCTGATGTCTACCTGTGTACAGACTGTGCCACTGATAACCACACACTAAACCAAACCATCCAACACCCACCTGATGTCTACCTGTCTACCACTGATAACCACACACTAAACCAAACCATCCAACACCCACCTGATGTCCACCTGTCTACCACTGATAACCACACACTAAACCAAACCATCCAACACCCACCTGATGTCTACCTGTGTACCACTGATAACCACACACTAAACCATCCATCACCCACCTGATGTCTACCTGTGTACCACTGATAACCACACACTAAACCAAACCACCCAACACCCACCTGATGTCTACCTGTGTACAGACTGATAACCACACACTAAACCAAACCATCCAACACCCACCTGATGTCTACCTGTGTACAGACTGCCACTGATAACCACACACTAAACCAAACCATCCAACACCCACCTGATGTCTACCTGTATACAGACTGTGCCACTGATAACCACACACTAAACCAAACCATCCAACACCCACCTGATGTCTACCTGTGTACAGACTGTGCCACTAATAACCACACACTAAACCAAACCATCCAACACCCACCTGATGTCTACCTGTGTACCACTAATAACCACACACTAAACCAAACCATCCAACACCCACCTGATGTCTACCTGTGTACAGACTGTGCCACTGATAACCACACACTAAACCAAACCATCCAACACCCACCTGATGTCTACCTGTGTACAGACTGTGCCACTGATAACCACACACTAAACCAACATCCAACACCCGACTGAGTCTCCTGTGTACAGTAAGCCACACACGAACCAACCATCCAACACCACCTGATGTCTACCTGTGTACAGACTGTGCCATTGATAACCCACCTAACCCAAACCATCTCCAACACCCCCTGATGTCTCCACCTGTGTACACTAATAACCACACACTAACCAACCATGCCAACACCCACCTATGTCTACCTGTGTAGACTGTGCCATGTAACCACACACTAAACCAAACCATCCATACACCCACCTGATGTCTACTGGTACACACGTGCCACTAATAACCCACCTAAACCAACCATCCCACCCCACCTGATGTCTACCTTGTAGACTGTGCCACTGATAACCACACACTAAACCAAACCATCCAACACCCACCTGATGTCTACCTGTGTACACACTGTGCCACTAATAACCACACACTAAACCAAACCATCCAACACCCACCTGATGTCTACCTGGGTACAGACTTTGCCGCTAATGTATATGTTTGTCCGTCGTGTCCGACGATGACCTCCAAAACAGCAGAGGAGGCAGCTGCTGTTTTGGAAACTGGGCAGAAATTTGATTATAGTGGAGATGCCTTGCCCACAGCACATCCCCACTCTCTCGGCCAAGTGGGCATAAGGACAGTCAGCGTTGGAGATGTTCTCCAAAGGCCAACTAGCCCCCAGGGCTGCAGCACATAAGGACTGTGCGAGTCAAGCCTCCTACTCAGAGAGTCATAGTCGATCACTAAAGACTTGAGCTGTAAAATGGAATTCCATGAGTGGGAAAGCCACTGGTCATACAGCCTCTCGCTTTGCTGTTGCCCCCAGCGTCAATGGTTTAATCAAGAACTGTGATAAACCCCAGGCGCTGACGGCAAACCTGTGTACAGACTGTGCCACTAATAACCACTAACTAAACCAAACCACCCACCTGATATCCACCTGGGTGTCCCCGGACGTGGGGTCCACCTGTAACCGGCGGACAGGCTTGTCCACGTCGTGCACACGACAGTCTCTGTGAGAGGGGAGGGCGGGGGCGGGGGCAGGGGCGTGGGGCGCCGACTCGCGCGCCACCAGTTTGTCTTTGAGGAAGTGCTTGGTGGCCGTTTTCCCGCCTCGCGCCACCTGGTGCTGCTGGCAGGAGAGGCGGTTGAGGTCCTCCAGGTCCTCGTTGGTGACCTTGACCCCCACAGGCCCGGCCACACTGACCGCCCCCACAGCTGCCGGGTGAAGTCCGCCAGTGGTGAAAATGGGCGAGGCCCTACCCCCACCCCCGCCGTCCCCCAGTTTCCCCTCAGCCGCGGCTCGAGCATCCACGGGCACTCCGCCCTCTGCCTCCTCCTCCTCGCCGCCGTCGTCGTTCATCTCTTTGGCCGTCTGCCTGTTGGAGGTCTTCCTCAGGGCGCTGAGGTTGTTGAAGTAGTTCTGCTGCCGCTCCTTGTCCATGCTCGTCTCCCCCGGGCAGCGACGTCGGCGGCGCAGTTTTCGGCACAGCAAGATACCCGCGCAGACGATGAGCGCCAGGATGGGTATCCCTACCCCCAGACACACCCCCAGCAGCAGTTCCTTCTCGTCCTCCTCCTCCTCCTGGCTCCCCGCCTGCTGGTGACCGCTGACGTTGCTGGAACGATAGTCCGGATCTTCCGAGCTGCCGGAAAGCGGCGGGTAGGTGGCGTTGGGGAAGGAGGAGGCGGGCTGGGTGGTCATGCCTTCGTACAGGTGGCAGTCTTTGCCCCAGAACCCGCGAGGGCACTGGCACTCGTAGTCGTCGATGAGGTCCCGGCAGGTGGCCCCGTGCTGGCAGGGGTCGCCGCGGCAGTTGTCCTCGTTGACGCTGCAGTCCTTGCCCGTCCAGCCCGGCCGGCAGCGGCACCCGAAGTCGTTGACCAGGTCCGTGCAGCTGCCGCCGTTGGCGCAGGGTCGCATCTCGCAGTCGTCCACGTTGACCTCGCACGTGGGCCCCACGAACCCGGCCACGCAGCGGCACTGGAAGTCGTTGGTCAGCTCCTGGCACGTGCCGCCGTTCCTGCAAGGTCGCAGCGCGCAGTAGTCGTGGCCGTCGTCCTCGCAGGTGGGCCCTTTGAAGCCTTGGGAGCAGATGCACTGCCCGCCCACGCAGTGGCCACCTGAAACCAGCAGCACCAGCATCATCATCACTACTTCTGTTGTCAAGTCTTGGGCTGCATGTATAAAATAAAAAATAGTCTTGTATTTATTCTGTTACCCTCCAGAAAACAAAAGTTTCGTTATCCTTGTCAGTGTTGAAAGAGGATACCACTCATGGGGACAGGATAGCCTAGTGGTTAGAACATTGCGCTCGAAATCTGACGACCCGGGTTCGATTCCCGTTCAAGGAGATGTTTTCCCCCTGGAGTTAACTAACATCAGTGCCGACTCCACTTTTCCCAACAGTCCTTCGGATGAGACTATAAACCGAGGTCCCATGTGCGAACGCACGCAGAACATCTTGCGCACACGTTAAAATCCTGTTCCGCTTTTCGTAAGAGTAGGCCATTTGTGTGCCGGTGGGAACAGATGACAATTTACAAAACCGCATACACACGAGGAATGGATGTTAAAAAGCACATAAGTGCTTATTCCATTATCCTCGATATAAAAGAATAAGAAAAGAAAATAAGATAAAATAAGCTCAGCTGTATGTAGTTTGATGCCTTTCCCCTGCTGTAGTGTCGTCTGCTCATAATGGCCGTACATAACAATGTCCTAATCAAATATCATCAACCAGTAACGAAAGCTATAGCAACAGCCAGAGTCAGAAAGAGAGAGAAAGAGAGAGAGAGAGAGAGGGGAGAGAGAGAGAGAGAGAGAGTGAGAGAGAGAGAGAGAGATGAGAGAGAGAGAGAGAGAGAGAGACGGAGGGAGTTTAAAAAAAAATTAAATTCTTTTATATCGAGGATAATGGAATAAGCACTCGTATAATTTTTATACATCCAGTCCCCATGTGTATGCAGTTTTGTAGATTTTGTCATCTGTTCCCACCGGCACACATTGGTCTACTCTTGTGAGTGGCGAGAAGAAGAAAAGCTCCTTTTGGTAAGTGGACCTGCTGATCCAGTAAAAGTTTTCGTGAACTTGGCTGCTTCATATCACTCTCTACAGAGAGCAAATACACAATTTCACACACAGTACGGTCATTCGGTTCTTTCCAAGTGTCGTGATTTGCGTACTTTTGCGCTCACGCGCCTTTGCTTTTAGCACAAATCTGCCAGGAACAATCCGCTGATTTTTGCACCCGCTGACCTGGTCTTCTCAAAGCAAGAGGGACAAGTCGACCATGCCCGTCACAAACGAATAAACTTCCTGAGAGAATCAGGTTATTTCCCGTCTGATAGGAGTGAAGGTTGCATAACTGCTCATTAAGAACGAGGTTGCCTTGAAAGAAATCTGGTTTTGGTTTTATTTCATTTTATATGTCGTTGATGCGGTTTTTCTCACAACGCGGTGACCGTCCTGGGTTGTTGACCCTTACGGTTGGCCAGGGCGTTGATAAAAGGAACGATGGTTTAACAGTTTTAAACTGTGTATAGTTGCACAGTTTTAATCTGTGTATAATTGCGCAGTTTTAATCTGTGTACAGTTGCGCAATTTTAATCTGTGTACAGTTGCGCAGTTTTAATCTGTGTATAGTTGCGCAGTTTGAATCTGTGTATAGTTGCGCAGTTTTAATCTGTGTATAGTTGCGCAGTTTTAATCTGTGTATAGTTGCGCAGTTTTAATCTGTGTATAGTTGCACAGTTTTAATCTGTGTATAGTTGGGCAGTTTTAATCTGTGTATAGTTGCGCAGTTTTAATCTGTGTATAGTTGCGCAGTTTTAATCAGTGTATAGTTGCGCAGTTTTAATCTGTGTGTTGTAATCTGTGTATAGTTGCGCAGTTTTAATCTGTGTATAGTTGCAATCTGTGTATAGTTGCACAGTTTTAATCTGTATATAATTGCAGTTTAAATCTGTGTATAGCTGCGCAGTTTTAATCTGAGATTTAAAAAACAACAACTGACAAGGTGACAGCCCCTATATGCCTCTATGGTCGGCAGGGCGATAAACAACAAGATGGGAACGAACAAGCAACAAACAAAAGGCTGGCGTGTGTGCGTGTGTGGGGGGGGGGGGGGGGGGGGGACTGTATGAAAAATATCCCGACACTAGTTTGCAGCGAAGCAACAGAAATAACAGCTGGCAAAAGTTAGCCTTGCACGCGCTGCGATTCTTCAAACTGAGATCAACCAAAAGTCAAAGACGCCGACCATAAAATATCTCCTCAGAGAGACTGCTGACGGTTGAAGTATCGGCACCATCACCACCAGTGTTTTGTAAATACTTGAAGCGAACATATTTTGTTACCCTTTGATATTTTTCGATATTATTATTCAAAGCGGGTCTTCAATAAGACGTAGATAAAAATATATATATACGTCTCTTAACGCATCCTTCAACCAGCCCCCCCCCCCCCCCCCCCAAAATCCCTCCCGCAACCCCCCCCCCCCTTCTCCTTTCTTCCCGCGATATATAGCTGTAAGGAGGGTAAAGGTAAAGGTGTCCCATAACCTATAAGGTCGTAGGGGAGCGAGGCGTCAGAGACCTCACTTCTCTAGGGCCAGCATATTGAGGGCGGCGCCCATCTCCTCTCCCTCGCTGCTTTACCTTCCCTAACCCTAAAGAGGGCAGGTACCCATTTACAGCTGGGTGAACTGGGGAACTGTACTGAAGCCAAGGCGCGCAAACGGTCACCCATCCAACTGGTAACCACGCTCGACGCTGCTTAACTTGGCTGGGGGAAAGCGAGTGCTCCGACCACTGAGCTATCCCGTCCCCAAGCTGTAACATATAGCTGTAACTAGCTATAATGACAGACTACGAGTCAGAATTGCTTTACCTAGTAACAGGTGACGGGTATGGGTTGTTCGACTTCTCTTATTTTACAGGTAGAGGGAAGGGATGGGAGATGAGGTGGGGTGGGGTGTGGGGGGTGAGGGGTGCTAGGTAACGGCAAAAAAGGAGGGGTGGCGGTGTTGTTGTTGTCATGGAATGTGTTAATCATATACACTCTGTCACACAAAATTAAGGAGGGGAGTAGCGGAGCAGGATGCCACTTAACCAAACTGCCTGATCACGCTACAACAACACTTGCAAAACAATGCGCTGAATACACTGTGGTCTTTTGAGGGCGAGATGAGCTTGTGTGTGTGTATGTGTGTGTGTTCGCTGTGAGGGCGAGATGAGGGAGTGTGTGTGTGTGTGTGTGTGGTGAGTGTGTGGTAAAATAAGTGTGTGTGTGTGTGTGGGGGGGGGGGGTGGGGGGGGGTATAATAGTGTTGTGTTGTGGGTGTGTAAATAAGTGTGTGTATGTGTGTAAATAAGGTGTGTGTGTGTGGTGTGTGTGTGGAGGGTGATAAATAGTGTGTGTGTGTGTAAGCGTGTGTGTGTAACGTGTGTGTGTGTGTGTGTGTGTGTAGACGTGTGTGTGTGTGTGTGTTGAGACAGAGAGTGTGTGTGTGTTTGAGAGAGAAGTGGTGATGGAGTAGAGAGAGAGAGAGAGAGAGAGAGAGAGAGAGAGAGAGAGAGAGAGAGAGAGAGAGAGAGAGAGAGAGAGAGAGAGAGAGAGAGAGAAACAGACAGACAGACACTTCGACTGACAAACAGACAAGACACTTTTGACAAGACTTAACTAACAAACAGTCAACTTAGTGACTCACCTTAACTTTAAACGTTCCTGACGAAGATTACAGCCTCTTACAACCTAATTACTGAAACTCAACACTCCCTCCCCCTTGCCTTCAGCCAATTATTTCCTACACTAACCCCCCCCCCCCCCCCCCCCCCCCCCCCCCTCCCCCCTCGCTATTCAATTTTGCAGCTGAGTAACCTTGAAAGAATGCTAAACAGCGCGAACAGACCGGCAGACAGACAGACAGATAGGCCTAAGTGATGAGCGCTGGCGAGAGCATCTGGAGGAGAAGAGAAAGTTGAAGGCTTGTGCAGCGTAGTGATAACGGCTTTTGACGTTCGGCAGACTACGTTTTTTTGCCGGCTGGTTACGGGGAAAAAAAAGTTCTTTTCCCGAAAAGGGTTGCTATCTTTATGGTACATGTATGTATGTATGTATGTATGTATGTATGTATGTATGTATGTATGCATGCATGCATGCATGCATGCATGTACGCACCCGTTGTGTTACCTGTATTTGCAGGTAAGTTACTTTTTTGTGTGCGTGTGTGTGCGAGAGTGTGTTTGTGTGCGTGTGCGTGTGTGTTTGTGTGTTTGATGGAGTGGAGTGGAGTGTGTATATATATGTGTGTGTGTATGTGTGTGTGCGCGCGCAGATATTAGTATGCACCTTCTATATGGAAAATGAAAAATCGTTACTTTAAGAAAAGAGTCCATCTTAGCGACTTGCAAGGGTCTCGGCCCTTTTCATTCGGAACTACTATCGAGCGAAAAGGTATTCTCACATATACTTACAACACAAAACACAACAAACAATACCACACGACGCAACATCACGAAGCAGACCAGAGTAGACCAAACCAGACCAGACTAGCAGTAGACTAGACTAGACTAGACTAGACTAGACAGAGAAGAGAGAGAGAGAGAGAGAGAGAGAGAGAGAGAGAGAGAGAGAGAGAGAAGAGAGAGAGAGAGAGGGAGAGAGAGAGAGAGAGAGAGAGAGAGAGAGAGATTCTATAATGAATATAGACTTGTAAGTGAAACAGATGACAAATTTACAAAACCGCATCACACGGGGATGGAGAAAAGCACATGAATGCTATTCCATATCTCTTAAGATACATATAAATAAATAATATAAGTCACAGCAGATTTCTCTGCGTGAAATTCGGGCTGCTCTACCCGGGGAGAGCGCGACGCCACAAGAGCAGCGCCACCAATTTTTTTTCTTTTTTCTTGTCTGCATATGCATTTGGTTTCCTATTAGAGTAGCTTTTTTTCTAAGAATTTTGCCAGGGACAAATCTCTTGTTGCCGTGGCTTCTTTTACGTGCACTAAGTGAGTATTGCACATTAGAACCTCGGTTTATCGTCTCATCCGAAAGACTAGCACCTAGACCACCACTCAGAAGTTATCTTGGAATGTTTTAACTAATATGAAATGTAGTTTTTTGTGTGTGTCTTTCGAGATTATGATACGTATCAATGTTACCTGTCAGAATTATAATGGGATGATTAAAGTGTTTTTGATTTGACTTGACATGGTCTAGTGGATGGGTGAAAAGAGAGGGGAGGGGGGGAGAGAGAGAGAGAGAGGGAGAGAGAGAGAGAGAGAGAGAGAGAGAGGGGAGGAGAGAGAGAGGGAGAGAGAGAGAGCGAGAGAGGGAGAGAGGGGGGAGAGAAAGAGGGGGAGAGAAGAGAGGAGAGAGGAGAGAGAGGGGAAGAGGGGAGAGGAGAGGGGAGAGAGAGAGGGGGAGATAGATGGAGAGAGGGAGAGAGAGAGGAGGGAGAGAGAGAGAGGAAGAGAGAGAGGGAGAGAGAGAGAGAGAGAGAGAGAGAGGGGGAAGAGAGAGAGGAGAGAGAGGAGAGAGAGAGAGAGAGAGAGAGAGAGAGAGAGAGAGAGAGAGAGAGAGAGAGAGAGAGAGAGAGAGAGAGAGAGAGAGGGAAAAGAGAAAGAAAGAGGAAAGAAGAGAAAAGAGAAGAGAAGAAGAGAAAAGAGGAGAGGAGAGAGAGAGAGAGAGAGAGAGAGAAGAAGAGAGAGAGAGAGAGAGCCACACACACACACACGACACAGAGAGACAACCCACAGACAGACAGACAAGAGCCACAACACCCAGCAGCAGCCAATACCATTTTTGCAGGAGTCCTTCTTACAGCCGCCAGTCTCCTCCTGGCAGTGGAAGCCCCCGTAGCCCTGGGGACACAGGCACTGGTAGGAGCCCTTGTGGTCCACGCACGTGCCCCCGTTGTGGCAGGTCTCGGGCCGGCAGTGGTGAGCCTCCTGCCCGCACAGCGCCCCGTAGTAACCCGTGGGGCAGGTGCACGTGAAGCCCGTCTCTGCGCTCTGCAACACACAGCCAGCGAACCGGAATAAAGGTAAAAGGTAAAGGTGTTCCCATAACCTATAAGGTCGGAGGGGAGCGAGGCGCCAGAGACCTCAACTTCTCTAGGGGCCAGCCTATTGAGGGCAGCGGCGCCCATCTCCTCCTCTCCCTTGCTGCTTTACCTTCCCTTGACCCTAAAGAGGCAGGTACCCATTTACAGCTGGGTGAACTGGGGGAACTGTACTGAAGCCAAGGCGCGCAAACGGTTACCCATCCAACTGGTAACCCACGCTCGACGCTGCTTAACTTGGCTTGGGGGAAAGCGAGTGCTCCGACCACTGAGCTATCCCGTCCCGAACCGGAATACTAAACTGAAAAAATGAATGTAACAATCACTCTCAGAGTTGCGGTCCTTTCTTCGGGACTTCGATCGTTTACGTGGCAGAAATGGCAAACCGCCTTCGGATGAGACTATAAACCGAGGCCCCGTGTGTGCGAACGCACGCAGAACATCTTGCGCACACGTTTAATCCTGTCCCGCTTTTCGAAAGAGTAGGCCATTGTGTGCCCCGGTGGAAACAGATGACAAAATTGACAAAACCGCATGCACACGGGGACTGGATGTAAAAAAAGCGCACGAGTGCTTATTCCATTATTCTCGATGTAAAAGAATAAAAAAAAAAAAAAAATGAATTTTAAAAAACCGCTGTCGCTATCGCATCAGTGAGGCATAGTTACAGTATGTGTTATTAAACGTAATTTTAGAATTAAAAAACAAATCTCTTATTCTCTCTCCCATGCCGAAGTGGGATGGATGTGCAAGGCCTGCCTTGTCAGGCGCTTAACGGCAGCATTGTTCGCTCATATGACAAGACAATAATAGTTTCTGTCTGAACGTTTAACAAAGAAGACGACGAAGAAGAAGAATCAGGGTACCACTTTCCAATCACGATCACGTTTCAATCGCAGATTTATTTCTCTTGCGTGAAGTGAAGCTCGTTTGGGTTGCGCGAAAGCTGCTCTCTTCCATGGGGGCGCACGTCCACCCCCAGACACACACACGCGCGCGCGCGCACACACACATATATATGTACATACATATATGTGTGTGTGTGTTTTCAAAGTTATTATATATATATATATATATATATATGTGTGTGTGTGTGTGTGTGTGTGTGTGTGTGTGTGTGTGTGTGTGTGTGAAGTTATGACTAGCACGAGCGTCAAGGGCTAGGAACAAACTACAATAGACAGTAACTGCCCAATAAACTGTACACGCCACCTATGATTCCACCAAACAACACAGAGAGCGAGAGGAGAGAGAGAGAGAGAGAGAGAGGGGAGAGAGAGAGAAGAGAGATGAGAGAAGAGAAGCAGATAGAGAGATGAGAGATGAAGATCAGAGAGAGAAGAGACAGAGAGAGAGAGAGACGAGAGAGAGAGAGAGAGAGAGAGAGAGAGAGATGAAATGGAGGTAGACTAGATTTCACCTTAGCTACTGCCACAGCTTCCTTTTAAATGCGTTTCCACAATTAAGACGAGGCAGACCAACACAGGCTGATAGACAGAGACAGGCAGGCAGACAGATAGAGACAGACGGACAGATAGAAAGACAGAAACGGATGGATAGACAGACAGAGGCAGGCAGGCTGACAGTATGACACAGAAACAGACAAATAGAAAGACACGAGACAGAGAGACAGACAGGGGTCGGCAGACGGACAGAAAAACAGAGGCACGCTGACAGACAGACAGAAAGACACACATGATACTTGTCTCGCAAATGCCGAACATGCAACTGCTCTGCTTATTAAAAAAAGAAAAAAAGGAGAAATTTCTTATCGATGGATGGATTGATCATGCCACCAAGCTTCCTCTTCAGCGTTGGCTGAATACAAATTTATTCACGAGGGATCAAAGACTTTCAGACACTACGAGATGGGAAAATGGAAGAGTTTGAGAAAAAGTAGGGGTTAGACCAAAGAACTTATTTTACCCTATAGTCGTCCTCCCCCCTCTCTCTTTCTCTGCGCGCGCGCACACACACGTACGCACACACACAACTGTCAAAAATGTCGTAAACCATTCTTATGTTTTATTTGCATCCGGTTAAAAGGAAGCTTACATCATTATTGTAAATAAGTTAAAGCAACTGATCTCTATCTCGATCCAGCTCACGCATTATTTACTTTCTACAAATAACTCGAAACTATTCCAGGCATGCAGGCTCTCTCTCTCTCTCTCTCTCTCTCTCTCTCTCTCTCTCTCTCTCTCTCTCATCTCTCTCCATCATAGATCATTCCTTCTTTCTCTCTCTCTCTTCATTCAAAGATAATTCATTCATTCAATCATTCTCTCTCTAAAACACACACACCTATCCTATGGGCTGCCTCTCTCTCTCATTCCTCCTATACCTCTCCTTCTCCCTCCTATAGGACCTCTCTCTCTCTCTCTCATCTCATCTTTTAGGCCTACCTCTCCCTCTTCCTCCTATGGCCTGCCTCTACAATCTCTCTCTCCCCATCCCTCCACCCTTCCTTTCCTCCTACTTCCATCTGACCCCCCCTTCCCCTCCCTTCCCCCTCTCGCTCAGTTTTGCTGTTGTTGGTTTTTTCCTTCTCTTCCCTGTGATCGATCTGACACAGCCCTCGACATTTAGAGGCCCGGAATGCACGGCACGGGCGATCGATGTGAAAGGAAAGCAGAGTAAAGCGACAAGGGCAGGGCAGGGCAGGGCCAGGTACATATATCTACATATACATGCATACATACAGCTGAACACACATGCTGACCTGTCACACTGTCACTCTTCGCCATTCACCGACTTCGCTTTTCACGTAAGCGTGCTGTGTGCGCGCACACACTCGAGCGCACGCGCGCGCATGTGCACACACACACACGAGTGCACGCGCGCGCATGTGCATACACACTCGTGAGCACGCACACACGAGCGCGCGCATGTGCACATACTCGTGTGCATGCACACACAGAGAATCATTTTTCTCTCTCTCTCTTACACACACATTCTCTCTCTCCCTCCCCTCCCCATCACACACACACGCACCCACTCGCACACACACTTCTCTCTCTCTCCTACATTCATTCACTCTGTCTCTCTCTTACAACACACACAAACCTGATAGACTGGAAATTAATTTTTTTAAGTCTTCAATAATGCATACCAATGCTATAATCCTCGCAATAAAGAAGTTTGCCTTGCCTTGCCATTCTCATCTGCACAGTGAACAAGACCAACACTAACCTGTGCTTGCAGAAGTGACGAATGTACAGTGAAGACCAAGCAAGAAGTGCTAGCAGAAGTAACAACTGTACAGTGAAGACCAAGCAAGAAGTGCTAGCAGAAGTAACAACTGTACAGTGAAGAAGATCAAGCAAGAAGTGCTTGCAGAAGTAACAACTGTACAGTGAAGAAGATCAAGCAAGAAGTGCTGGCAGAAGTAACAACTGTACAGTGCAGAAGACCAAGCAAGAAGTGCTTGCAGAAGTAACAACTGTACAGCGAAGAAGACCAAGCAAGATGTGCTTGCAGAAGCAACAACTGTACAGTGAAGAAGACCAAACAAGAAGTGCTAGCAGAAGTAACAACTGTACATCGAAGAAGACCAACATCAAGCAGTGCTTGCAGAAGTAACAACTGTACATCGAAGAAGACCAAGCAAGAAGTGCTTGCAGAAGTAACAACTGTACAGTGAAGAAGACCAAGCAAGAAGTGCTTGCAGAAGTAACAACTGTACAGTGAAGAAGACCAACACCAAGTAGCAGAAGTAACGACTGTACAGTAAAGAAAACCAAACAAAAAGTGCTTGCAGTAACAACTGTACAGCGAAGAAGACCAAGCAAGAAGTGCTAGCAGAAGTAACGACTGCACAGAGCAGAAGACCAACCAACACCAAGCAACGCTCACAGAAGTAACAACATTAGTCATGCTCGTGTTGTTCGCACAGAGGGCTAACTGCCTTAAATTTTGCACGACGCTGTAAACTCTGCGATGGCATGGTTGCCCTCTCTATTCTCTTCTCTTCTTTAATGTTTGATCCTTTGCTTGTAACCTACCTACGTGAAGTTTTTTTTTCTTCTGTTTTGAGATGATGAAATATTTATTTGCACTGTTAAGTGTTCGCGCTAACGCAGTGACTGTTGTGTGGGACTTCAGGTTTGAATTTTCATGATCATGGAGAAGGGAAATGCATGTCACACTTAATGCACTCGTGAATTGTTTTTCTAAAATGTGTGTGTGTGTGTTTGTGCGTGTGTGTGTATGTGTGTGTGTGTGTGACAATGACATGTGTCTGAGAGAGAGATAGAGATTGATCGATAGAGATAGAGAGGTCAGAAACAAAGACCGAAGCACACACACACACACACACACACGGCTGAGAGAGAGAGAGAGAGAGAGAGAGAGAGAGAGAGAGAGAGAGAGAGAGGAAGAGAGAGAGAGAGAGAGAGAGAGAGAGGGGGGGGGACGTTTTGTTCGCAAAAACACGCGAAGAAAATCGATGCTATAGACCTCAATAAAAGACAAAACGAAAGACAGAAAGAGAGAAAGAAAACCCAACGGTGGTAAACCAATCTGCCGTATCAATGACACTAGTCTCCCAAGCTCCCCATCACCGCACGTATCAAGGCACGCATGAGGAGGGCGTGTGCTCTTGTACTAGCGTGCATGCTCCTGTCAAGCGCGCGCACGCGCGAGATCACACGCACGCACACACACGCACGCGCGCGCGTACACACATCACGTACCTACTTTGTTCACCACCACCCCCCACCCTCTCTCTTTCTCCTAGAGACTCTGTCCCTCTCTTTTTCTTTCATATCCACAATCTCAACAATACATATTCTGACCTCTATGCCCTATAGTGTAATATCGCTTGATATCGAAAAAACACACACACACACATACACACACGCGCGCGCACACACATACACGGGCGCGCGTGCACAAACCAAACCACACACAGACACACACACTGTGTCATCACTACCACGGTCGTCATTATTTTTCCCCCCCGGGACAATCATTTCGCATCAAAATCGTCACAAAAGTATATTCTTACCATCGCTGATATAGCGTATCCCTCTCTGTCTCTCTCTCTTAGGCTTAATCAAAACCCACGATTAAAAGAGAGAGAGAGAGAGAGGAGAGAGAGAGAGAGAGAGAGAGAGAGAGAGAGAGAGAGAGAGAGAGAGAGAGAGAGAGAGAGAGAGAGAGAGGCAGACAGAATGTGTTTTTTTATTTTTTAGTTTTTTTTTGTTTTTTTTGCAGATAGAATGTTACAAACGTCCGAAAACTGTGTCAGTCCATCTAATTTATTGCAAATAATAGTCCTGAGTGCATATTATCACTTATATACTTACTCATACAAACACACACGCGCGCGCACACACACACACATACAACATGCAAACACACACATACACAAACATCCACGCGTGCATGTACGCATGCACACACGCACACAGACGCAAGCACACACAGACATCTGCTCAAACACAATGTACACACACATGTGTACACACGCACACACGTACACAATATACACACAAATACTTGGGTCTCTCTCTCTCTCTCTTCCTCTCTCTCTCTCTCTCTCTCTCTCTCTCTCTCTCTCTCTCACACACACACACACAATCAGACTGCGTTCTGCCGTCAATCAATCAAATCTGTCGGACGGTTGAGCTATTTGACTGACAGGCTGTTTGACGTTTTCACTTTCAAAAGTACGCTTGCGGTTTTGTGCAAAAAATTTTTGGGACAGGAACGTGTGAATTTTTTTTCACCCGGACTATTTTATTTATTTATTTACTCTTTTATATCGAGGGTAATGGAATAAGCACCCATGTGCTTTTTTTTACATCCAGTCCCCGTGTATATGCGGTTTTGTAAATTCTGTCATCTGTTCCCACCGGCACACAATGGCTTACTCTTACGAAAAGCGGAACAGGATTTAACGTATGTGCAAGATGTTCTGCGTGCGTTCGCACACGGGGCCTCGGTTTACAATCTCATCCGAAGGACTTTTGGGGAGAGTGGAGTCTGCACTGATGTTAACTCCAGGGGAACATGTAGAGGATCCCCACCCACTCTTTCATTCCTCGACTTAACCTCCGATGTTAACAACGAATGGTCACATTTTGCGTATGCGACCGTTTTTGCCCACCATCACGGTAACTGTATTCAGACCTCAGGATAATGCATAAACACAACCCCTGCCTTCTTGGGCCATTCTCCTGCCCTTTTTTCATAAAGATTTAAAAGATAACAATCATTCTTTTCCATGCTGAAGTGGGATGCGCTGGGCCTGACTTGTCAGGTGCCTAACGGCACGCGAAACGCATTTTCGCTAAAAATAATAATAATAATAATAGTAATAATAATAATAATAATGATTGGAACTTATATAGCGCTATATCTCACAAAGACAAATCAAAGCGCTTGCATTCAACCTATTCTTACACAGTCACGCAACCAATGACAAACAATCAACAGTTTAAACAAACAGATAATTATTACAAACATGGTATGCTGCAGACCAAATCTATGAAATACAAATTTCAATAGTCAAAACCAGTTTATCAAAAGCACACACACACAGGTCATATACTTTAGCAGGGTGATGGGACTTAGGTTAGTGAAGGTGAGGCAGTTTTGATATGAAACAGGAGGGGAAAATCTTAAGTTTGAAATAAATATGTCTTGAGGCTGGATTTAAGAGTCATAAGTAGGCTTTTGGCAAAGAGGGAGCTCATTCCATGTCGATGGACCCAAAATAGAGAAAGAGCGGCGGCCAACGGTGGATTGCTTGAATCTAGGTATTCCTAGGCACAAGGAATCTGCAGCAGAGCGAAGGGAACGTGAAGGAGTGTACAGGAGAAGACATTCACAGAGGTAGGAGGGTGCAGTTTTGAGGAGATATTTGTAACAGAGGGTACTGATCTTATAGTTTACTCTCTGTGGCACAGGCAGCCAGTGGAGAGATCGGAAGAGAGGGGTAATGCACTCAGATTTTTTTCCCCGAGGACTAGTCGAGCTGCGGAATTTTGCTGAAGGGGCCGGATAGATGATGCTGGCAGACCAGCCAAAAGAGAATTACAATAGTACAGACGTGAAAGAATGAGAGATGTGACAAGTTTGGATGTTGCATTGGTGAATAGGTACTTTCGAATTGCACTAATACGCCGTAATTGATAGTAGCATAACTGACAGGTCTGGGTGATGAATTTTTGCACAGAGAATGTGTTGTCAATAACAACACCTAGATACTTCACAGCAGTGGATAGAGGGACTGATGTATTGCCCAGCTCTATTGAAGATGTTGTAATGGTACATAGTTTGTGTTTGGTCCCTACGAGCATGGATTCAGTTTTACCTGCATTTAGGCATTTAGCTGTAATTTGTTCTGTATCATCCAGTTTTGAATATCTTCAAAGCAGTGGGCCATTATTTGTCAGGAGAGAAGGTAGATTTTCAGGAGCAACACTGCTTTGAATCTGAGAATCATCTGCGTAAAAATGATGGTTGATTTGATGACGGTTTATTATATGTGACAGTGGGGAAGTGTAAAGAGTGAACAGAACAGGGCCTGGAACTGATCCCTGTGGGCCTCCGCATTCCAGTGTGGCAGGTTTTGATTGAATCTTGTTTACTGCAACTGTCTGGAATCGGTCGGTAATGTATGATTTAAACCAGGTGAGGGCTGTGCCAGTAACACCGAACGATTTTTGAAGACGGGAGAGAAGAATTGAGTGGTCTATAGTGTCACGCACTAGAGACAGAGAACAATAGTTGCTGCGTGAATGTTAGACGACGAAGAAAAATACCTTCTTCTATAACTGTTAAGTCCTTTCCTACAAAGATAAAAATATCTTCATCTATAACTGTTAAGTCCTTTCCTACAAGAAAAAAATATCTTCTTCTATAACTGTTACGTTCTTTCCTACAAAGATACATGAAGATTTATTATCTACGACTTTAAAGTACAGATGATAATTTTTCGTTCCATTTCGGAGAGGTTGGTTCCTATGTTCACACATCGCACACATTCTTGTTTTAACTGGCACAGGTACTATTCTCAGCACCTCACGACTATTATGTAACATGACCCACTTCCTATCCCTGCTCGTGCCAAAGCACACACACACACACACACGCGCGCGCGCGCGCGCACATTCCATGCTGTAGGCATGATATGCTTTCATCCGGATTCGTGATGTATGGCTGATGACAGTTCCTCTGACACAATAATGCTGGGATTCCCTATCTGTAAATCGCGTGTGTGTTTGTGTACGTACGTGCGTGCGTGACGCAGAGAGAGAGAGGCAGAGAGAGAGAGAGAGGAGAGAGAGAGAGAGAGAGAGAGAGAGAGAGAGAGAGAGAGAGAGAGAGCGTGCCACAGCACGCTGACATAACACACACACATATTAGACAGACAGACAGACAGACAGAGATAGATAGATAGATAGATAGATAGATAGATAGAGAGAGAGAGAGAGAGAGAGAGAGAGAGAGAGAGAGATAAAGAGAGAGATAGAGAGAGAGCAGCAGCAGCATTGGAACAATAGTTATTTCCACGAAAGCTGTCAAGCCATTTGGCAGGGCGTCGCGACGAAACCATGCCGCACGCGACGCAATTACAATGACATGGAATGCACAGCCACATTTCTGTTCTTTCCAT
>CM054138.1:44361327-44401327 GCA_028751875.1 Rapana venosa
CGTGCGTGCCCTCTTACCTGTCCCAATTAACACACCACATGCCTTCAACACCCTAAACCCTCCCGCATAAGAGAGAGAGAGAGAGAGAGAGAGAGAGAGAGAGAGAGAGAGAGAGAGAGAGAGAGAGAGAGAGAAGAGAGACAGACAGACTGAGAGAGAGAGATCGAGAGAGAAACCCTCCAGCATAAGAGAGAGAGAGAGAGAGAGAGAGAGAGAGAGAGAGAGAGAGAGAGAGAGAGAGAGAGAGAGAGAGAGAGAGAGAGAGAGAGAGAGAGAGAGAGAGCGCGAACGAGTTTCGTAAATGTTTCAAAGTAGACCGTTTGGAACTTTAGCAAAAACAACTCTTCCCTCTAAAAAAAAAAAATCTTTCTTTGTTCGAGTGTGTGTGTGTGTGTGTGTGTGTGTGTGTGTGTGTGTGTGTGTGTGTGGTGTGTGTGTGTATGTGTTTGCGTACATGCGTGCGTGAATGTGTGTGAATATGTACGTGCCTGCTAGAATGTGTGTGAATATGTGAGTACGCCCGCAAACATGTGCATATGTACTTAGGCATATGCGTTGTGAGCGCGCGTGTATGCCTGTCTAGGGTGTGTGTGGTGCTTGTGTAGGTTCGTTTTGTGTTTAGAGGGTGTGTGTGTGTGTGTGTGCGCGCGCTTAGGCGTGTGCTCGCGCGAGCGCGTTGAGGGGTGTTTAGGTGTGCGTGCGCACGTGTGTATATATATTATGTATGCCTTGGTGCGTTGTAGTGGCGGTTGTCATGGAAGGCCAGGCCAGGCCCCCCAGGAGGAGAAGAAGGAGAAGGAGGAGAAGGAGGAGGAGGAGAAGAAGGAGGAGAAGGAGGAGAAGGAGGACAATCCGCTAAGTCCACACACCAACACCACAGACAGGCAAGACCAACAGTGACACAGCTGCTGCCATCGGCCTGAACCCCCCTCCCTACCCCTCCTCCCCCCCCCCTACCCCCTCAACCACCCCACCCCTCCTCTCTGTTGTCACAGCAGTCTGGGCGTGTGTGTGTGTGTGTGTGTGTGTGTGTGTGTGTGTGTGTGTGTGTGTGTGGTGCGTGCGCGCGCGCGTGCGTGTGTGTGTGTGTGTGTGTGTAGTCAGTCCCTCGATGACACAACACACAGGGGACCTGTCTCATCACCTGGTCGTATCAGTACCGCACACCACACCTTTTCCGTAATACGTACACCACCCACACTCTTTGAGAAATATATTTTTTTTTCAAAGCCTTAAGAACCAACCCGTTCTTTGAAACACGCTCGCTCATTCCTGAAACTCAAAAGCCACGTTTCACCACAGTCTCTCTTTCTGTGTGTTCTTGTCTCTTTCTTTCTTTCTTTCTCTTTCTCATCCATTCTTTCTCTCTCTCACTCACTCTCTGTCTTCTTTCTCTCATCCATTCTCTCTCTCTCTCATCCACTCTTTCTCTCTCTCAACTCTCTCTGTCTTCTCTCTCTCTCTCTCTCTCAACTCTGTGTCTTTCTTTCTCTCATCCATTCTCTCTTTCTCTCATCCACTCTTTCTCTCTCTCTCTCTCTCAACTCTGTCTTTCTTTCTCTCATCCATTCTCTCTCTCTCTCTCAACTCTCTGTCTTTCTTTCTCTCATCCATTCTTTCTCTCTCTCTCTCAACTCTGTCTTTCTCTCATCCATTCTTCTCTCTCTCTCATCCACTCTTTCTCTCTCAACTCTGTCTTACTTTCTCTCATCCATTCTCTCTCTCTCTCATCCATTCTTTCTCTCTCTCCCTACCCTCTCTCTCAACTCTCTTTTTCTTTCTCTCATCCATTCTCTCTTATCCATTCTTTCCCTCTCTCCCTACTCTCTCTCGTCCACTCTTTCTCTCTCTCTCTCTCTCCCCTCTCTCTCTCTCTCTCTCTCTCTCTCTTCTCTCTCTCTCTCTCTCTCTCTCTCGCCCACTTTCTCTCTCTCTCTCAACTCTTTCTCAACTCTTTCTCTCTCTCAACTTTTCTCTCTCCCTCTCTCTTTCTTGTTTCTAATCTCGTCTCTAATCGGATGAACATAATGCATGAGGATCGGGACATGTGAGAGAAGGAAGGGTTTGTATTTCTTCATTCACACAGAAATAGCGTTACGCGATTAAGAGTCTCTCTCTCTCTCCCCCCCCCCCCTCCCCCTCCCCCACCCCACCCCCACACACACCCTCGTTTTGTTTAATCGGATGATTAAGACAGTGTTTGTGGGTTCCGTTGTTCTGCGCGACATAGCCGAGACGGTCGCCTTAAGGCGTGGTCTATCTATCTATCTATCTATCTGTCCCGTAGTCTGACGACCGTGGGGGCACCCTCAAAGACTCAGCAACCAGTTCCCTCCATTCTTCTCTCTGTTCTGCCTTTCTCAGGGTTTTGTTGAGTTCTAGGCCTGTCCATTCACTGATGTTATCCTCCCAGCTCTTCCTTGGTCTGCCTCTTCTTCTTCCTCCTTGGACAGTGCCTTGCAAAACTGTCTTTGTAATTCCTTGGGATCTTGGACATGCCCATACCACTTAAGTTTACGCTTTTTCACGATCGTTAGAAGGTTCTCATAGGGTCCAATGGTTTGCTGGATTCTGTTATGCACGCTTTCGTTGCTTATGTGGTCTTTGTAGGAGATGCCAAGGAGTCTCCGAAAGCATCTCATCTCCATTGCCTGTACTCTTCTCTCCAAATCCGCAGTCAGGGTCCATGATTCACAGGCATACAGAAATATGGATATGACAAGGGAGCGCATTAGTCTGATCTTGGAGATAAGCGAGATATTCTTATCTCTCCAGATGGTGTTTAGTTTTGACAAAGCTGTTATTGTCTGTGCAGTCCTGCATACTACTTCTGGCTTGGATCCTGGTCGGATACAATGGCTCCCAGGTACTTGAAGCTTTGAACTGTTTCCAGCTTCTGGTCATTAACCCTGATATCAGTGCTAATGCCGTTGGTGTTATTAGTCATCAGTTTGGTCTTCTCTGCATCTGATTTCCATGCCGTATGTTTTGGAGGCCTTATCCAAGTGTTCTGTTAGGCTGGCAAGCTCTTTTTCTGATCCTGCTATTCCATCAATGTCATCTGCAAAGCGGAGGTTTGTGATCGTTCTGCCACCAATGCTGACTGATCCTTCATGATGTTCCAGTGCATCAGCCATGATTCTCTCAAGGAAGATGTTGAAAAGAGTGGGTGAGAGTAGACAGCCCTGCCTTACTCCAACTGTTGTTCGAAACCATTCTCCAATGTTGTTGTTGTAGTACACTGCACTGGTGGCCTCGCTGTACAGCTGTTTGATGACTCTGATCAGGTTTGCATTGATGCTGTACAAGTTCATGGTTGCCCACAAAGCTGCATGCCACACCCTGTCAAATGCCTTCTTAAAATCGATAAATACGTGGTATAGGTCTTGTTGATGTTGAAGGTACCGCTCACATAGTATTCTGAGGTTGAATATCTGTTCTGTTGTGCTGCGCCCTGCTCTGAAACCTGCTTGTTCTCAGCAATTATGGTCTCTGCTTGTGGCTTCAGTCTATTCAATATTATCTGCAGCATGACCTTGCTTGGGTGACATATGAGGCTGATTGTGCGGTAATTATGGCATTGTTGTAGATTTCCTTTCTTGGGGAGGGTGATGATGAGTGACTGCGTCCATGGTGTTGGCCATTTTCCTGTCTGCCAGATCTTGTTGCAGATTCTTAGTAGGGCGCTGATCATGGCTTCCCCTCCAGCTTGGACCAACTCAGCTGGAATGTTGTCAGCCCCTGCTGACTTCCCCTTTTTCAGCGATCTGACTGCTGTTTCCACTTCTTCTCGGAGGATAGGGTGACTGTCTGTGTCTTTGCTTTCGGGTACATTAAGGACTTCTGGATCTCCTGCGGTTCTATAGTTATACAGGTCGGAGCAGTATTCTGTCCATCTGTTCAGAATATCCTGGTCGTCAGTGAGACACTTCCCATTTTTGTCTTGGATTGTTAAACCTTTTCTCTGTTTCGTGCTAGTCAGGTCTTTCACCAGCTGATATACTTTCTTGCTATTGTTTTTCTTGATGTTCTCTTCAATGTCTTGGCACTGTTCACCGATCCATTTCTCTTTTGCCTCCGTCATGGACTTCCTGATTCTTTGTTGACTGCCCTATATTGTTCTGCTCTTTCTTTTGTTTCATTTTTCTTTTTCTTCAACTCTCTACGCTTGTCGCATAGTTGTAAGGATGTTAGTGTGTGACCCATGGTTTTTTGACTGTCGGCGTTCGCCAAGAAGCTCGTTTGCTGTTTCAGTCACTGCTGTATTGAAACTATTCGTCAGTGTGTCTATGTCTGAGTCTAACACAGTAAGTGCTGCAAACTTTCCACCTATCCTTGCTTGAAAAATTTCTAATACCTCTGGGTCCTTCAGCTTCTCGAGGTCAAATTTGATCCTGATGTTGTTCTGCTTGTGGATTTTCTTTAGACGTAGTCGGAAAGTCATCATCACAAGATCATGATCACTCCCTATGTCTGCTCCTGGAAAACTTCGTGTCTGTGCGATGTTAACGCTAGACTGAAACCGTCTTTTCACCATGATGTAATCTATTTGGTTGTGGTGTTCTCCATTTGGGCTATGCCATGTCCATTTTCTGGATTTCTTGTGTGGGCCAAGTGTATTCACTAGCTGGAGGTGGTTGTTACTGGCAAACTCCAGGAGTCTCAAGCCTCTTTCATTTGATTGGTTATTACAATGTGGCCCACAAAACGCCCTCCCAGTCTTTCCATGCATCTTCTCCTACCTTGGCGTTCCAGTCGCCTTGCACAACGAGGATGTCTTTCTGGGTGTTTGATTCAGAACCTCTTGTAGCTGGTCATAAAATTCTTCTACGGCTTCATCTGTGCAGTCTGATGTAGGGGCGTATGCCTGTACTATAGTTATGTTAAAGGGGGTTGCTCTCAGGCGGATGGTAATAAGTCTGCTGGACACAGGCTGACAGCTCATGACGGTGTTCACGGTGTCTTTGTGAACGAGAAACCCCACGCCGTGTTCATGTTTATCCTGTTTTCCACTGTAGTATAATTTGTGGTCTTCCTGGGTCGTTGTTTCTCCCATGTTTTTCCACCTGACTTCGCAGAGCCCAAGGATGTGCCAATGATATCTGGACATCTCATGTGTCAGTTCTTCCACTTTGCCTGCAGCTCTTTGATTTGCCCAAGACACACCAATGACAAAGACAGCCAGAATCTCCATACCGGATCGGTCGTCGCCCGGGTTACCAAGGACCGCGCCTTCTGTTGCTCATCAGGACAGATGTCGAAAGTATGCTACTGATGTAAAACGCAGCAAAATTCGTGTCAGACACAACACCATCATTGGCACATGGAATGTACGAAGGCGTGGTCAGGAAGACCAAAGACTGAAAAAACAACTTAAGTAAGTGACAGGGGGATTTTTTGGACTCGTAACTCCCCCCATCCTCCCCCCCCCCCCCCCCAACAACCCCGCCCCTACGGTGGTGTTGCAAAATGACTTGAAATATCCCGTTTAGTTTTTATCTCCCTCCCCCCTCCCCCTTGTTACTTCCAAGCAAGAATAAAATCGTACACGTTACGCACGCTGACACACACGTTTGATATCGCTTCAAGTGGAAATACTTTTAAAGAGAAAACACAACACACACACACACACATAAACGCGCGTCTCATATCACTTCAAATAGAAAATACGTTAAAGTGAAAGCGCGCGCACGCACGCACACACACACACCCGAGAGCTGACAGAAACCTCCCCCCCCCCCCCCCCCCCTCTTAATTCAACAGAAATGTCCCAAAAGGCAGACAGATACACTTCTTCGTCTAACGCTCAGGCAGCAGCAACTATTGCCATTATGAGCGAAAATGCGTTGCGCTGCCTTTAAGCAACCCGACAAGTTAGACCCAGCATATCTGACTTCGGCACAGGCGAGAAGTGTTATGTTCTAAGTCTTTCTGGAAAAATTAAAAAAAGGCAGAGGTATGGACCAAGAAGGCAGAAAACAGACACAGAAGGAGGTGACAGGCAGACAAGGAAACAAGGCTGCGACGGAAGGTTTATTGTGATAAACCAGATGCCCGATCACAAGACCCAGAGATCCCGTTTTGACCCAAAACTCCCCCCCCCCCCCTCCCCATCCATTAGATCATGAGTGGTGGTCTGGGCGCTAGTCTTCCAGATGAGACGATAAACCGAGGTCCCACGTGTTACACATAATCATTTAGCGCACGTTAACGAAACCACGGCAACAAGAGAGTTGTCCCTGGCAAAAATTCTGTAGAAAAAAAGCTACTCCGATAGGGAAACAAATTCAGTTGCATACAAGGAAAAAAGAAAAAAAAAAGGGTGGCCGCTGCTCTTGTAGCGACGCGCTCTCCACGGGGGAGAGAGGCATCCCGAATTTCACGCAGAGAAATCTGCCGTGACTTCAAGTGGTATAAAGTATAAAGAGAGGGATAGAAAAGAGGGAATTACCGGTCACATAATTTCCAGACAGTGGGGATGCTATATATACTGACAGGCACCTGGCATCCCCACAGAGGGGAGTAAGATATACTATTTGCCCCCGTCATGGTTCCATCTCTCCTTGTCACTGCCTCCTCTATTCTCAGTGGTCAACGCAAGCACAGTATCTTAAGGGCCTGGTTCAACACAGTCCTTCGGATGAGACTATCAACCGAGACCCCGTGTGCGCGAACGCACGCAGAACATCTTCCGCACACGTTAAAACCCGTTCCGCTTTTCGGAAGAGTAAGCCATTGTGTGCCGGTGGAAACGGATGACAACATTTACACAACTGCATACACATAAGGACTAGATGTAAAAAAATTTTTTTTAAAGCACATGGGTATTTATTTCATTATCCTCGAAATAAAAGAGTAAAATAAAACCGAATAATAAAAAAAACCACACCCCCACCCCATCCCATCTGAAGACAAAGGCTAGCCTGGAGAAAACGGTTGACCAGCGCATCCCTCTTGCTCTCCCCACCCCACCCCTCCCCACCCCAACTATGACCAACTGGGTGAAGGGACTGATTGACTAATTTTGATTTGACAAAAACACGAACAGTCTTAGGTTCAATTCCACCCCAACACACACACACACTCTCTCTCTCTCTCTCTCTCTTATATATCCCTAAGGGTGGGGACTGGATGTAAAAAAGCACATGGGTGCTTTATTCATTATCCTCGAAATAAAAGAATTTGTCATTGTCATGTAGGGAAAAGAACAACACTGAGCTAGACGACACAGCTGAAGCGAGGACGACAGGCAAAACAATCTAACAGAACGTAATGCGCTAAGAAGTGAACCTTGCGGGTTCTTTGTTCGATTCCCAGCCTTACCCTTTCTTCCCAGTTTGACACACCCCCCCCAAAAAAAAAAATCAAAAAAATCGAACGTAACTTCAAAGTCCTTTGGAGGAGACTATCAACCGAGGCCCTGTGTGTGTGTGTGTGTGTGTGTGTGTGTGTGTGTGTGTGTGTGTGTGTGTGTGTGTGTGTGTGTGTGTGATGCACGCAGAACATCTTGCGTACAACGTTAAAAAACCCTTTCCGCTTTTCGGAAGACTAGGCCATTTCGTGCTGGTAGGAATGGATGACAAAAATTAAAAAACCCAAACCCGATTGCACACAGGTGTCGTGTTTAGGCACTATCCCCGAAGTCGGAATGCGGCTACCTATATAGTAAGGGGCAGGACCGTCGCATACGCAAAAATCTCACCATTGGTCAACCTGGGAGCTCTAGCCGAGAAACGAAAAAAACCCCAACCCAACAAAACAAATAACCCGCTTACAAAACCCCTAAGCGACATCTCATCATTTGTTACTCTTATTCAATATCCCCGCTCAGACGATTTATTGATTCAGATCCCCCATCCTTCACACACACACAACACATACGCGTGCGCACACACACAAAATACACACACACCACAAACACTACCCCCCCCCCTCCCCCTCCACACACACACAAAACATAGGTTTATGAATACTGTACAGTCAAGAAAGGCAAAAACTCTCTATTACATTGTGCGACTCCAACAATCCCCACACAGTAGGTATCACCAACAATGACAACACTGGATGGAGCTTTCAATGGCCTCCTCCAGGCAACATTTGCCCCATAGGGAGTTGTGTTTTCCCCTCCTCCTCCTTTTATTCTTTCTGTTCCTCTCTTTCCGCTTCCTGTGCCTCTCCTATACTTCAAAGCCAGTCAGCTTTCTGGAACCCACTACAATGCTTCCTTTTGTTGTACCTAGCCCTTTTCAACCGCTCGTTTTCACGTTCACTGTCTCGTCAGGTTCTATGTATCTAAGTGTCTATGTATCTATCTATGTATCTATGTATCTATCTACCTATCTATGTATCTATTTACCTGTCTATCTATCCATCTATGTATGTATGTATGTATGTATGTATGTATGTATGTGTCTGTCTATACATCCTCTTTGAACACAGTGAACGAGATCAGTGTGTGTGTGTGTGTGTGTGTGTGTGTGTGTGGTGGTAGTGGTGGTGGTAGTGTGTGTGTGTGTGTGTGTGTGTGTGTGTTGTGGTTGTGTTGTTGTGGTAGTGGTGGTGGTGTGTTTTGTGTGTGTTGTGGTGCGGTGGTGGTAGTGTGTGTGTGTGTGTGTGTGTGTGTGTGTTGTGGTTGTGTTTGTTGTGGTAGTGGTGGTGGTGTGTTTTGTGTGTGTTGTGTTGTGGTGTGGTGGTGGTAGTGTGTGTGTTGTGTTGTGTGTGGTGTGGTGTGGTGGAAGTGTGTGTGTTGTGTGGCGTGGTGGTAGTGTGTGTGTTGTGTGTGTGTTGTGCTGGTATGTGTGTTGTGGTGTGGTGTTGTGTTGTGTGTGTTTGCTGTTGTTGTTGTGTGTGTTTGCTGTTGTTGTTGTGTTATGTTGTATGTGTGTATGTATGTATGTATGTATGTATGTATGTGTGCATGTATGTAAGTATGCATATGTATGTATGTGTGTAAGTATGCATATGTATGTATGTGTGTGCGTGCACACTCGTATGCGTTTGTGTGTGTGTACGATGTTGCACCAACCACTGACTTGAAACCAAGAGCTCATTCGTAAATGTGTTGTCTGTGCACACATGCGTGCAGGCGCCTACGTGCACACACACACTATCACCACTACACACGCACGCACGCACGCACGCACGCACAACACACACACCACACACACACACACACACACACACACCACAACACACACACAATCCCCCCTCGTCTAATATCACTTTAAGTGAACAGACGTAAAATTGAAGACACACACACAATCCCCCTTCACTTCGAACATTTCATTCTCTTCCACTCACTGTCTTCCGTAACCTTTTCGTCATACGTGTACGCTCGCTTTCTTCCTTCTTCTCTCCGTCCACATCAACAATGACCATCATCAGCACATACATGTAAGCACGTTTATTCCTCCTATATCCTCCGTGGTTTCTTTTCGCTGGGCCATACATAAGCTGTTGGGTGAAGGGAACAGAAATTAAACAGCCCTACTGCATGCTCTTTGTTACGCTTCTATCCCACTCATGGAATTCCACTTTATAGCTTAGTCTTTAGTGATCTACCATGACTCTCTGACTAGGAGGCTTGACTCGCACAGTCCTTATGTGCTGCAGCCCTGGGGGCTGGTTGGCCTTTGAAGAACATCTCCAACGCTGACTGTCCGTATGCCCACTTGGCCGAGAGAGTGGGGATGTACTGTGGGCAAGGCATCTCACTATAATCAAATTTCTGCCCAGTTTTCAAAACAGCAGCTGCTTCCTCTGCTGTTTTGGAGGTCATCGTCGACACGACGGACAAACATACATACATTATGGCTTATCTTCTTTTGACCTATATGATAGTGGCTCTGTATATGTGTGTGTGTGTGTGTGTATGTGTGTGTGTGTGTGTGTGCGTGTGTTGAGGTGTGTGTGTGTTTGTTGTGGTGTGTGTGTGCGTGTGTGTGTGTGTTGTGGTGTGTGTGTGTTGTGGTGTGTGTGTTGTGGTGTGTGTGTGTGTGTGTGTGTGTGTGTGTGTGTGTGTGTGTGTGTGTGTGGAAAGTCACTGTAATGTTAGTCCGTGTTCTCAAATATTCTTTTCTACCTTGTTTTTACTCTCGTTTGCACAATAAGAAGTGTGTTCCATACTTTTCAAAATCACACTAACCACTTCGGATGAGACTATAAACCGAGGCCCCGTGTTCGAACGCATGTAGAACATCTTGCGCACACGTTAAATCCTGTTCCGCTTTTCGGAAGAGTAGGCCATTGTGTGCCGGTGGAAACATGACAAAATTTACAAAACCGCATACACACGGGGACTGTATGTAAAAAAGCACATGAGTGCTTATTCCATTATCCTCGATATAAAAGAATATAAAAAAATAAAATAAAATAAATAAAACAAGCATGAATAAAAAGGAAGGAAGAAGATACGTTACTCGGAATACAGACTAACAGCACTGTGAGCTGCGATAATAAAATACTTTGTTAATTGGTTGTTTTTTGTTTGTTTGTTTTTTGCGGTTATGGGTTGTTTGGAAATAACTGTTCCTGTTATTTCTTTTGCGTTTCAGCATTTTTTATCGTCCTTTAGTTTCTAAATTATTTTCGTTCTTCTCATCAATCCGTCATTAACCCATTGTGTAGTTAAACATCTTCCTCTTTCTAAATCGCGAATTGCTCTGTACTCGGCCTAATTTCCACTCCAGACACGGGTTTTTTTTCCCCTTGCCACACTTCCACAGTTTATTGTGCAGCTACTCCACTTTCTAACTCACGTGTGTTTGTGGTGTCAGTAAGTGGCTTTATGTCGTGAACTGGTCTAGGCTCGACAGAGATAAGAACTACTTCGCCATCCCCCTCCTTACACACACCACGCACGCACACACACACACACACACACGCACGCACGCACGCACGCACACACGCACGCACGCACGCACGCACACACACACACACACACACGCACGCACGCACGCACGCACGCACACGCACACGCACACACACACAGGGTCTGGAAACGCTTCGTGTGGGATACTGCCGCCTGTCGTATCTGGTATATCAAAATGTATGTATTCTGGTTAAAATGAGTCTGCCAGTCTTGACTTCAATATAGATAGAACCTGATATCACCCCTTGCTGATATTGAATGCTAGCGTGGTTTAGAATTGGATGGACGACCGTTTCCGCGCCTTGGCTTCAGTACAGTCCCCAAGTTCACCCAGCTCTAAATGGGTACCTGCCCTCTTTAGGGTCAGGGAAGGTAAAGCAGCGAGGGAGAGGAGATGGGCGCCGCCCTCAATATTCTGGCCCCTAGAGAAGCTAAGGTCTCTGACGCCTCGATCCCCTACAACCTCATAGGTTATGGGACACCTTTACCATTTTAAATCTTCGAATTAAATTCAAAGGGTTTCCCCCTACATTTCCTGAGTATTCATATTCGCCGTCAAACTGACTTTTTATCTAAACATCTTTTTGTTGCCGATATCTTGAATCGTATTTACGCTTAAGCGTTAATCGTCTTTACATAATAGCGTTAACATAAAAGAAAAACACGCAAACCGAAATCGAAAAAAACCCACAAACCCCCCCCCACACAGTTTCTGGTCATGTCACTCACAGACCCGAGTTCGTACGACCGAACGCTTCGAACCAGTTAACGACAAGATGACCACTTAGCGACAAACACAGACGCGGCGGCAGCGCGATGATGATGGTTTTTTCCCCTGTGCAGCTGGTACCCAACACCACCAGCAAGCACCACAGCGGCCCACTTTCTACCTGGCATGCTGCCTGCTTGCCTCCCTGCCACCCCCCACCCCACCTTACCCTACCTACCTCTATTCCTTCCGATCTTATCTCCTCTCTCCCCCCACCCCTCCACTCTCCTCCTTTTACCTGTGCAGCCACAGCACAAGGTTAACTAAAGGCGAAACAGACACTCTACTACGACGTACGACGTGAGATCAGCTCTTGAGGATCAGACATACAGTAGCAGCTTACTAGGCTATTTATCGGGAGAGTAGAGAGAGGAGCTCAGGAGTAAGATAAGCATGGGCTATACTAGGCTCTGTGAGGATCTAGCTACTAATGTACAAAATGTTGGAACTTCACCCGCTACCTGTGCGTGTTGTGTTGTATTGTGTGTGTGTGTGTGTGATGTGTGGAGGGCTCGTGTGTGTGTGATGTGTGTGTTGCGTGCGTGCTGTGTGTGTGTGTGCACGTGGTATATACTACTAGCTACGATGTGGGTGAACAGGTTGTCTGTGTTGTGTGTGGTGTGTGTGTGTTGTGTGTGTGTGTGTGTGTGTGTGTGTGTGTGTGTGTGTGCTCGAACGTCTGTTGTTATGTACCCCCCCCCCCCCTCCCTCTCATTCCTCGGCTTCAGCTCCAAGGTTCATCACCAATGGTGAGATTTTTCTATAATATGTGATCGTGGGTTTTTTGTTGATGTGTTGTCGCTCACTATGAAAGTAGCCGCATTCCGACTTCAGGGGATGTATGCTGGGTTTCTTCGCGTTTCCGTAACCCACCGAACGCTGACCTGAATTATGGGATCTTTAACGTGCGTATTTGATCTTCGGCATATGTATTTTTTTGCATGTGTCTATACACAAAGGGAATTAAGGCATCAGTGCCGATTCCACTCTCCCCAAAAGTCTTTCGGATGAGACTATAAAACCGAGGTCCCGTGTGCGAACGCACGCAGAACATCTTGCGCACACGTTAAATCCTGTTCCGCTTTACGTAAGAGTAGGCCATTGTATGCCGGTGGGGAACAGATGAAAGAATTTACAAAACTGCATACACACGGGGACTGAATGTAAAAAGGACAAAAGTGCTTATTCCATTATCCTCGATATAAAAGAATAAACAGAAAATAAAGGCACTGGTAGGTGGTCTGTACTTGAAGTTGACTTGGGAGATCGTAAGAATCCCCACCCTTAATTCACCAGACGCCAAGATTCGAACCCACGACTTCATGGACCCATGGGGTTGAAGTCGAAAGACCTTAACCACTCGCCCATCGCGTCCGTCTGTTATGTCTTATGTACCGCACAGTCTGCCGAGTGTATGAGCAAACAACGCTACACGGACATAATGGACATTTTGCACCCATCCCAGCGTCTACAAAATCACGACTTACCGCAATGCAGAACAGACAGTAATAATAATAATAGTAATAATAATAATAATAATAATAATAATAAATGGACTTTATATAGCGCTGTAACTTGCACAGACAAATCAAAGCGCTTGCACTCAACTCATTCTTACACAGTCATGCAACCAATAGCAAGTAATAGTTCTATCAAGTCCAAATGCGCACACACACGAGGCCGGCAGGCAGGCAGGCAGGCAGGCAGACATACAGACAGACAAACAAACAGACAGACAGACAGACAGACACACACACACAAAGAGACGAACACTGTAAGAGGCGGGACGAGCTAAGGCTGGATAAAACTACACAGACAGACAGACAGACACATCGCACACGTTAAATCCTGTTCCGCTTTTCATAAGAGTAGGCCATTGTGTGCCGGTGGGAACGGATGACAAAATTTACAAAACCGCATACACACGGGGACTGGATGTAAAAAAGCACATAAGTGCTTATTCCATTATCCTCGATATAAAAGAATAAAATAAAAAATAAAAACACAAAGAGACGAACACTGTAAGAGGCGTGACGAGCTAAAGGCTGGATAAAAGTACACAGACAGTCAGACAGACAAACACACACAAACACACACACAGACACACACACACAAACAGATACAGACAGACACACACACAGACAGACACACATACGCACACAGACAGACAGTCAGACACACACAGATACATACACACACACACACACACACACACACATACCCACACACACACATACATACACACACATACATACACACACACACAGACACACATACACACATACACAGACACACACACACACAGAGATACGTATATACCAGAGTCACCACTAACTCACTTGCACTCGTAGGGCTGGTCACAGAAGCCGTGGTCCGCATGACAGCCGGTGAGACAGATGGCTGCAACACACCAACAACACACCACCACTATTGCATTGCACTTCAGATCGTTGACACTGGGAGAGAGGGGAGTCTGTGTGTGTGTGTGTGTGTGTGTGTGTGTGTGTGTGTGTGTGTGTGTGTGTGTGTGTGTGTGTTGTGTAAGTATGTGTGTGTGGAAGTGTGTGTGTAAGTGTGTGTGTGTGTGTAAGTGTGTGTGTGTAAGTGTGTGTGTGTAAGTGTGTGTGTGTGTAAGTGTGTGTAAGTGTGTGTGTGTGTGTGTAAGTGTGTGTGTGTGTGTGTAGTCTTAGTTTTTAGGTCTTTCCACTTTAAGTGATACCAGGGGTGAGTGAGTGAGTGAGTGAGTGAGTGTGTGTGTTGTGTGTGTGTGTGTGTGTGTGTGTGTGTGTGTGTGTGTGTGTGTGTGTGTAGTTTTAGTTTTAACGTCTTTCCACTTTAAGTGATACCAGTGGGGGGGGGGGGGGGGGGGGGGTGCGCGCGCGCGCGTTTGTGAAGTATGGGAGTGAACGAACGAGTGAGTGAGTGAGAAAGTGTGTGTGCGTGTGTGTGTGTGTGTGCGTGCACGCGCGCGCGAGTGCGTTCGTTCGTGCGTTTTGTGTGCGTGTGTGTGCGCGTGTGAGTTCGTGTATGAATGCAGGTGTTGTCAAAAGTGTAAATATTATTATTCTATTTGCATCCTTTCCACTATATTTGCTGTCTGGTTGTTGTTGTGTGTGGTATTCCATTAACATGGCAGCTATCTCAAGCATCAAGCTGCAGGACAGCTGTAATAACAACATTACGTGTTACACACGTTCTTCATTATGATCATCACGACAGTATGTAGCAACAACATTACTTTTTACAGACGTTCTTCATATCCTCACCATGACAGTACAACCCAACTGACATTTTGACACACAAGCATACCGCTACATCTTATTCTTCATTATTGTTTAAAGTAACCCGGTGCTGACAGCTGTTATCGGCTACTGCCACATTATAATAAATATCCTAAATTCATCATTGCTGTGATGTATATAAATCACAGCAACAATGACGTATATCGCCATTCGGATCGAATCACCACCGAGGCATCCGCTCAAGAGGATTTTACCCCCTGAAGTTTTTAATTTTTATTAACTTTTTAAAATTTTCGTTTTGCATTTACAAAAAAAAAAAATAAGGACAAATGTTTCTTAACAAAACAAAATAAATGAAGAGAAAGTACAAATACAATTCTTTTCATAAAACGAGTGATACCAACTGCTTTTCAAGTACTTAATCAACCAAAACAAACACACACACATACATTTTTGATGCTACATAAGTTAACATAAATGCATCATGTCAAACATGGGGGAAAAAACCCAAACAATATTATGTATACGCCCCTGTCAATTTATGCCAGTGCACTCGTTTGATCCATGAGGAAAAGCACAATGTGCCGGTGTCAGTGTAACTACCCAGTGTGTGACATCAGTACTGACTCCAAATCCCCCCCTAAAGTCCTTCAGATGGGACTTAAACCCAGGTCCCGTGTGCAGAACATCTTGAGCACACGTTGAAACCCGTTCCGCACTTTCCGAAAAAAGTAGACCACTGGATGCAGTTACGAACGGATGAGAAGATTTTTAAAAAAATGCATGCACACCGTTTTGATGAGACATCCATCTCCGAAGTCGGAATGCGGCTACCTTAATGGTGGACAAAAACTGTTGCACCCGCAAAAATCTCACGATTGGTGAACCTTGGAGCTCTCGCTAAAGAACAATGGGAAAAAACACATCATCACTATTTATCATCATAAACAACAACAGCAACCCCTCTCCCAAAACAAAACAAAAACGAAACCACACACAAAAACAAACACAACCACTCCCCCTCTCCCGCCCAACACACACACACACACAAGCAAATGCGCGCGCGCGCACACACACCACACACACACACACACATCAGTTACTGTCATCAATATTCATAATACTTCTGCCTAGCCGTTTTATCCTATCCATTTTATGGCTTGGGGAAAAGAGTGGTGTGTGTGTGTGTGTGTGGTGTGTGGTGTGTGTGTGTGGTGTGTGTGTGTGTGTGTGTGTGTGTGTGTGTGAGAGAGAGAGAGAGAGGAGAGAGAGAGAGAGAGAGAGAGAGAGAGAGAGAGAGAGAGGAGGAATGTGTGTGTGTGCGCACGCGCGTGCACACGTGTTTGTGTGTATGGGTGTGTACGCGCGCGTGTGTGTTGAGAGATAGAGAGAGGGGGAAGTAAAACAGAGAGAGAGAGAGAGAGAGAGAGAGAGAGAGAGAGAGAGGAGAGAGAGAGAGAGGGGGGGGGGGGGGGGGGGGAAGGAGGGAGAGGGAGAGAGAAAACAGACACGAGACAGATAGACAGACAGAAAGATACAGATAGACAGACAGACAACCAGACAGAAGGAAAGATAGAGACAGTCAGACAGACAGAGACAGCGATTGAGAGCGAGACAGAAGCTGACAGATGCTAATTGAGCCGGAGGAGGAGGAGGGAGGAGGAGGAGTGGGGAGGAAGAGGAGGAGGAGGAGGAGTGGGGAGGCCTGTGATCAATGTGAGCTCTGGCTGACCATCAAGAGTGTATAAAATATCTCGTGGTACCCTAGTCATTTGACCCCGGATCAACTATCTCTCACTGTCCCCGACACCCACCCCGTTTGTCCATCTGCTAACCACCCACCCGGCTTCACAATCCTTCCTTCTCGTCTGTGCAGACAGACAGACAGACAGACAGACGGCCAGCAAACTCTTTGCCACGCGAAAGTCAAAGTTTGTGGAAAATAAATGAAGAGAACGATAAATTAAGAGCGAAGAACTTGAAAAGTGGCTGAAAGTTATTCTTGAGCGCACCTTCGTTAGCCTTAAACATTGAGTGGCATCCTGAAAGAACCTGGTTTGCTTGGTGGGTGGGGTGGGGGGTGGGTTGTTGTTGGTTGATTGTGTGTTTTGGGGGGTGTGGGTCGCGTTTTCATGTGAATCGATTGAGAACGATGTACTGAGCAGTTAAAAAAAAACTAATTTCAAGCGGGTTTTTTTTTTCGACCGGATTTTGCACAGCTTAACGTCTTAATCCAGTTAGTGACAACGAATCCGTTTAAGGAAACCCGACAGAAAGGTCATGGAAAACAGACATTTAGGAGAAACTCTTGATCTTAAGAAAACAGAGCCTGGCGTGTTCGAACGCATGTAGAACATCTTGCGCACACGTTAAATCCTGTTCCGCTTTTCGGAAGAGTAGGCCATTGCGTGCCGGTGGAAACAGATGAAAGAATTTACAAAACCGCATACACACGGGGACTGGATGTAAAAAAGCACATAAGTATCCTCGATATAAAAGAATAAATAAATAAATAAATAACCCCCTTGATCTGATCTGCAGACAGACACTGCAACAAGTGCGGCAACTATGTGGAAGGCTCACTGGCGCAAACCGAAAGATATTACCTCACACAGAGAGATGCTCGTAACGTTGCGTGTAAGACACACACACAAGCAGATGAAACATGACGTCCATACAATACGCAATACAGCGACATTTCTCGGTTTGCAGCGCATATAACCCATTCCATTGGCAGTTTATAGTGCAGCAGGCAACATTGACGAACACTTTTATGATAATCAACAGCGTATGTAGCTGTCGTTTCCCTCCTGGCATGGCAGAACTAGAACTCTGACAGACACTAACCTCTCCAAGACAATAATAATACTGACGCTGCTCCCCAGTCAGCTGTTAAACGACAAGCCCTTAGGGAACACATGGAACCATTTTCCCTGTACAGACAGGAACCAGTCGTTCTCTCATACCAACCGTTTGAAATGATACACTGAATAGTGAATGCGTAGAAGAAACAAACATGGAATCGGTACATTTTTGTTTAAGACTGAAAAGGCCTTTTTGGACTTGCATACACCACACACAGAACAAACCAGTAGGGGGGAAAATGCCAGGTTGTCGGTCCGTTATAATTTTTAATTACTGTAATGAAAAGACTCTGGAACGACAAGAACATCGCCTCTAGCTTCAAATCAGACTGATATGTTCCCTGATCATATCTTATGTTTTTTGTATGTATGCGAAACGTGGACCATAAAAGCAGACATTGAAAGAAGGATACAGGCAATGGAGATGAGACGCTTTTGCAAACTCTCCCGTATCTCATACAGAGATCACATTGAGGAAGTGAAAACTAGAATTAAAAAACGCCATCAGACCATATAACGAGCTCCCGACTTCCGTGAAAACACACAAACTAAAGTGGTACGGGCACGTCACACGAACATCTGGACTGGCCAAGACTGTCCTACAGGGAACAGTACAAGGAGGGAGACGAAGAGGCAGACAGAGAAAAACGATGGGAAGACAACATCAGAGAGTGGACTGGCCTTGAATGGAACGATATGCCACGAAAAGCAGAGGACCGCGAATGTGGAGGAAGCTGGTTGCAAAATCTTCAGTGGTATCCCCACGGTCTACAGGACTACGGGACAGTTGAAGGTGAAGAAAAATGACAAGGCGAGGCCATGAGACTAAGTCTTTTGAACATCGATTAGTGAGAGAGAGGGAGGGGGGCTTTTTTCTTTACAAAATCCCTACTGCCAATAGCAGTAAAAACTCATCTTTATCTCTTTGCTCCAGTTTCCAAAACGCAGTCAGTATTCAACTACAATTTGTCTCATTGTGACGTCGTCCCCAATAAATCTGTTAATAACACATTTTGAACTCTAAGTAACTAAAGCAACCATTCAAGGACAAAAGTACACGAAGTGATCTGTGATACCGATCGCTGCCAACTCCCCCCAAATGTATGTACTGATATGCATGTGTGTTAAAAGGTTCAAAGCTGGTGTGTGGTATGTTATTCGAAACACTGAGTCATCACGCAAAAGCATCCAACGGTCAAAACGAGGAGACACCTGTCATTTATGCCACTCGCAGTGGACCTACACTAACTACACTGATATCTGACAAATACTAACCCAACGCTGATCCCAACCAGTAATCTTAGAACCCCAACGAACAATGTCTGACAGACCAATGAATATTCTCTTGAAAAACAAAATGTACGCAGGAAACTATACTGACGCCGGGAATGGTTTGTGCATGGTTTTTTTTTGTGTTTTGATTTATATAGGAAGCTAACGGGACAGACAACTGCATAGCTCAGACAACTGCACAGCTCACATGGAAAAGCACCAGATGGCCTTCCATACACTGCCAGTTAAACTCCCAGTCCCCGACGTTTTATTACCTGCTAAAACACCTAGTCACCACCAACCTTAAAAAAAGAAGAAATATTCACTGCCCATGTGGTGCAGTGCAGTGACGTGTCAGAAAGAGACACGTTATATCACCCCGCATCTTTCTCCTGAAATGACTAATCCCCTATGGCAGGTCGATAGCTAGAAGAGGTGTCAACGATTTCTAAGAAAAAAACCCAAACTACAACAACAACAACAAAGCTCAAACCAAGACAAAACAAGCAAAACAGAATAAAGTTGTCGAAAAATACGATTCTTTAACGTTTTATAAAGTACATCACGTAGCACAGGTTTAACACACACACACACACACGCGCACGCACGCATGCACGCGCGAGCACGCACGCACGCGCGCACGCATGCACGCGCGCACGCATGCATGCACGCGCGCACGCACAACTATTACAAGTATGGAGCGTTAATATGCACGTTACCCCAAAATGCTATAGAATGAATCTGCTGATAAAACAGACATATGCAGAGAAAGTTGTATGCAAACCGTCAGAGAGAGAGAGAGAGAGAGAGAGAGAGAGAGAGAGAGAGAGAGAGAGAGAAGACGAGAGAGAGAGAGGAGAGAGAGGTATGCAAACCGTTAGAGAGAGAGAGAGAGAGAGTATGCAAAAACCGTTAGGAGAGAGCGAGAGAGAGAGTATGCAAACCGTTAGAGGAGAGAGAGAGAGAGAGAGAGAGAGAGAGAGAGAGAGAGAGAGAGAGAGAGAGAGAGAGAGAGACAGACAGACAGTCACACAGATACAGAGAGACAGAAACACAGAGAGACAGACAGAGACATAGACAGACAGACAGCGACAGAAGGAGGGAGGATTAACCCCCACATTATATATCCAAAACCACTGATGTGGATGCATTCAAACACAACCGTGCCCCTGAAGATCCGCAGCCGAATAACAACAACAACAACAATAACAATCATCATCATCATCATCATAGCGATGAGCCAGCTTGTTGCTTTTTGTTGTCATTTACGCAGCAGCAGCAGCAGTAGTAACAGCAGCAGCACCCACAACTTTCACACACATAACTTAACCCCCACCCCTCCCTCCCTCCTCCCCCCACACCAACACAACACAGAGGAGAGAGAGATGGGGGGGGGGGGGGGGGAGGGGGGGAGAGACAGAGAGGGAGGGGGGAAGGGGGAGATAGAGAGATAGAGAGGGAGGGGGGGGGAAGGGGGATAGAGAGAAAGAGGGATAGAGGGGGGGGAGGGGGAGAGAGAGAGGGAGAGGGATGGGAAGAGAGAGAGAGGGATAGAGAGAGAGGGATAGAGAGAGAGAGGGAGAGATAGAGAGGGGAGAGGGGTATAGAGAGAGGGATAGAGAGAGGGGGGGGGGGGGGGGAGGGAGGGAGAGAGAGAGAGAGAGAGAGAGGAGAGAGAGAGAGAGAGAGAGAGAGAGAGTGTGTGTGTGTGTGGTGTGTGATATATATAATATATATATAATAGAGAGAGAGAGAGAGAGAGAGAGAGAGAGAGAGAGAGAGAGAGAGAGAAAGAGAGAGAGAGAGAGAGAGAGAGAGAGAGAGAGAGAGAGAAGAGAGAGAGAGAGACATACATCCACATACATAAATACATAGACGCACACACAGACAGACACAGAAACAGGAGACCACAGTTTTGGCTCGGACGCTGCACGTACGTCACTCCACACGTCATACGAACACCTCAAAAACAAGCTTCAGCAGGGAAAACCCATTCGTTTCTCCCCCCACCCACCCCTCCCCCCCTATCCCCACCCCCACCACCACCACCCGCCAACTCCAACCCCCCCCCCCCTCCCCCCCCACCACCACCACCATCATCTCTCTCCTATCTCTCCCACCTGTATACCTCCTGTAGGGTACAGTTCTACTGAAGGCGCGCGTTCTGCGCGTGCTGAATGCCAGTAACCCATATCACAATCTACGTGGTGTAGTTGTTCCTGCTTCTCTCTTCTCTCTCTCTCTCTCTCTCTCTCTCTCTCTCTCTCTCTCTCTCTCTCTCTCTCTCTCTCTCTCTCTCTGTCTCTCTCTCTCTCTCTGTTTGAAATCCAGGGCAAAGGCCCAATGAAAAAAAAAATGTAAATGCTTAATCTGTGACTTGTAAAATAAAGATCGTTCATTTACTTATTCTCTCTCTCTCTCTCTCTCTCTCTCTCTCTCTCCTCTCTCTCCTCTCTCTCTCTCTCTCTCTCTCTCTCCTCTCTTCTCCCTCCCTCTCTATCTCTCTCTCTCTCTCTCAGTTTGAAATCCAGAGCAAAGGCCGAATGGAAAAAAAAAAATGTAAATGCTTACTTAATCTGTGATTCTTGTAAAATAAAGATCGTTCATTTACTGACTCTCTCTCTCTCTCTCTCAGTTTGAAATCCAGAGCAAAGGCCGAATGGAAAAAAAATGTAAATGCTTACTTAATCTGTGATTCTTGTAAAATAAAGATCGTTCATTTACTTACTCTCTCTCTCTCTCTCTCTCTCAGTTTGAAATCCAGAGCAAAGGCCGAATGGAAAAAAAATGTAAATGCTTACTTAATCTGTGATTCTTGTAAAATAAAGATCGTTCATTTACTGACTCTCTCTCTCTCTCTCTCTCAGTTTGAAATCCAGAGCAAAGGCCGAATGGAAAAAAAATGTAAATGCTTACTTAATCTGTGATTCTTGTAAAATAAAGATCGTTCATTTACTTACTCTCTCTCCTCTCTCTCTCTCTCTCTCTCTCTCTCTCTCTCTCTCTCTCTCCTCTCTCTCTCTCTCTCTCAGTTTGAAATCCAGAGCAAAGGCCGAATGGAAAAAAAATGTAGATGTTTACTTAATCTGTGATTCTTGTAAAATAAAGATCGTTCATTTACTGACTCTCTCTCTCTCTCTCAGTTTGAAATCCAGAGCAAAGGCCGAATGGAAAAAAAATGTAGATGCTTACTTAATCTGTGATTCTTGTAAAATAAAGATCGTTCATTTACTTACTCTCTCTCTCTCTCTCTCTCTCTCTCTCTCTCTCTCTCTCTTCTCTCTCTCTCTCAGTTTGAAATCCAGAGCAAAGGCCGAATGAAGAAAAAATGTAGATGCTTACTTAATTTGTGACTCTTGATTTTACAAGATCGTTCATTTACTGATTCTCTCTCTCTCTCTCTGTTTTGAAATCCAGGGCAAAGGCCCAATGGGAAAAAAAAGTAAATGCTTACTTAATCTGTGACTCTTGTAAAATAAAGATCGTTCATTTACTGATTCCTCTCTCTCTCTCTTCTCTCCTCCCCCCCCCCCTCTCTCTCTCTCTCTGATAGTTCTTAACCCTGGGCAAGGGCCGGATTAAAAAAAAAAATGTAAATGCTTAATCTGTAACCCTTGTAAAATAAAGATTGTTCATTCATTCTCTCTCTTTCACTACCCCTCTCTCTCTTTAATGACTTCGCTTATTGATAAGACGGAACAGACTTTGGCTTGTTTGAGGAATGATGATAGCAAATAAAAAAAAAAGTGACCTTTTGCGTTGTAGCTGCGGTAACGAAAAATGAATTAAAGTACAGGTTACAGTTATAAAACAACAACAACAACAACAGCAACAAAAGAGAAGCAACAAAAATCTGCCTACGTTTGCTAAATGCAAAGCAGCGCAATAATACACTTCCAGGTGCAGTGTGTGTGTGTGTGTAGTGTGTGGCGTGCGTGCGTTCTCGCGCGTGCTTGCGCGCGTGCGTGTGTGTGCGTGCGTGTGTGTAAAATTCGCTGATAAGATAACGTTTTTTAAAGAAATATGTGGACAAAACAACTTAAATGTTCCCCCCAGATAAAGTGTACCAGAAATTTCCCATCCAGTTCACAATGCTGATGCGCAAAAAGGTGACGCCTACCTCCAAAGCAAACCAAACACCAGGTTCCTTCAATTCACTTCACTTCACTCACCGTCAAGTCCTCCAGTGCTGGCAATTTGCCGAGTACACTGATCCATTCCCCCTTCCCAAATCGCCCTTATTTTCTCCCCAATTATAAACAAAACCAAACTCATATCTTGTCCAGCAGGTGGACAAAAAAATCGAACAGTCTTAGGTTCAATTCCACCCCAACTCTCTCTCGCTCTCTCTCTCTTTCTCTTATATATCCCTGGGGGCGGGGACTGATTGTAAAAAAAGCACATGGGTGCTTATTCATTGTCCTCGAAATGAAAGAATTTGTCATTGTCTTGATCTGACTGGACTGACTAGATTATGAAAACTGTCCGCATTAAGCCTGGATCACACCCCGAAGTCGGAATGCAGCTACCGCAATGGTGGGTAAGCGGTTGCACGCGCAAACATCTCGCCATTTGGGGGAACCCTCGGAGCTCTAGCCGAGGAACGAAATCAAGAAGTGGATCAGGGGGAAAAGGAAAAGCTCTTTGGCGCGCAGGCTTTCACTTCCAACCACAAAAACGCGCGCGCGCGCGCGTGCACACAGACACACACACGCGCGCCCGCACGCACACACATACACAGAACATCTTGCGCACATGTTAAAACCCATTCCGTTTTTCGGAAGAGTGGGCCATTGTGTGCCGGTGGGAACGGATGACATTACAAAATTTATAAAACTGCATCCACAAGGGGACTGGATGTAAAAAAAAAAACCACCCACAAACCCACATGAGTGCTTATTCCATTATCCCCGAAATAAAAGAATAAAACAGATTAAAAAAATAAACACACGAGAGAGAGAGAGAGAGAGAGAGAGTCCATTTATGCGACTAAAGGAGTAATGTATGTATGTATGTATGTATGTATGTTGTGTATCTATCTATCTATCTACACACACACACACACACACACACACACACACACACACAAACACTGCGCGATCCTGCGATAAACCGAGGCCCCGTGTGCGAACGTACGCAGAACATCTTGCGCACACGTTAAATCCTGTTCCGCTTTTCGGAAGAGTAGGCCATTGTGTGCCGGTGGGAACGGATGACAAAATTTATAAAACTGCATTCACAAGGGGACTGGATGTAAAAAAAAAAGCACATAAGTGCTTATTCCATTATCCTCGAAATAAAAGAATTTTTTTTTAAAATCCTTAATCTCCAACGTTACCTATTTCTTGCTACATCTAGCATTCGCGCAAAAAAAAAGAAAGACTGAAACAACAACAGAAAAAACAACCACAACAATCCCTTCGATTGATTGGCTGTGACGACCCTCTTCCCCCTAACACTGCTGTCAGTAATCACACCCCTCCGCTCTTCAAAAGGCCGCTTCTGGCCACATCAAAGCCTGGCCGGGGCACTAAAAACATCGCCTTGATGATCCCACCACCACCACCACCACCACCACCACCACCAACAGCAGCAGCTGTCGTCCCAGAGACCCGACTTGGTGGGCACTGTGTGTGTGCACGTGCGGCCCGAGGTCGGGTTCGAAACGCCAATCTGCTCAACCACTGACCGTACCTTACCCTTCCCCACCCTGTGTTGATCTGACAAAGAGATGATTGTATCTAGTGGCGTTGGCTCGGCCACACCCTACTGGAAGGAGCCTTGCAACATCACCAGACGAGCGCTCGAGTGGAACCCGCAGGGGAAAAGGAAGAGAGGGCGCCCCCAAACAGACCTGGGGAGGAGAAGCCTGCAATAGTGAGCTGAGAGACTCCAGCCTGACATGGGAAGAGGCCAAGACCCTTGCCAAGAGACAAGGAGAAGGTGGAGGGACACTGTTGAGGCCCTATGCTCCGCTAGGAGCTATAAGGACTAAGAAGAAGAAGACGAAGATTCTTTTATGTCGAGGATAATGGAACAAGCACTTACTTGCTTTTTATTTTTATTCTACATCCCAGTCCCCGTGTATATGCGGTTTTGTCAATTCTGTCATCTGTTCCCACCCGCACATAATGGCCTACTCTTACGAAATGCGGAACAGGATTTCACGTGTGCGCAAGATGTTCGCACACGGGGCCTCGGTTTATAGTCTCCTCCGAAGGACTTTTGGGGGAGAGTGGAGTCTGCACTGAACTCCAGGGGAAAATATCCCCTTGAACGGGAATCGAACCAGGGTCGTCAGATTGCGAGCGCAATGTTCTAACCACTAGGCTATCCCGTCCCCTATCAATTCCCCACCTTTTTTGGTTTTCATCCCCGTTGGATAACTAAGAAAACATTTCCACAATTCTCAGGATGAAGTCAACATTTCCACAATTCTCAGGATGAAGTCAACATTTCCACAATTCTCAGGATGAGGTCAACATTTCCACAATTCTCAGGATGAGGTCAACATTTCCACAATTCTCAGGATGAGGTCAACATTTCCACAATTCTCAGGATGAGTCAACATTTCCACAATTCTCAGGATGAGGTCAACATTTCCACAATTCTCAGGATGAGTCAACATTTCCACAATTCTCAGGATGAAGTCAACATTTCCACAATTCTCAGGATGAGGTCAACATTTCCACAATTCTCAGGATGAGGTCAACATTTCCACAATTCTCAGGATGAAGTCAACATTTCCACAATTCTCAGGATGAGGTCAACATTTCCACAATTCTCAGGATGGAGTCAACATTTCCACAATTCTCAGATGATGTCACATTTCCCAAACCAGGAGAAGTAACATGTCCACAATCCAGATGAAGTCAACATTTCCAATATTTCAGATGAATCAACATTCCTATTCTCATGAGGTCACATTTCACTATTCTCAGGATGAGTCAACATTTCCACTATTCTCAGTATTCGTCACCACGCGGGACCGTAGGGCTCCAATAAGATTTTGCACCAGTCTCCTCTCCCTTTCGTCCTCTCTTTCGTACAAATCGTTTTCCTCAGGCAGTCACTCTCTGACGTATTTCCCATCGTTTTCTCTGTCTGCCTCTACGTCTCCCTCCTTGTACTGTTTCCTGTAGGACAGTCTTGGCCAGTGCAGATGTTCGTGTGACGTGTCCATATCTTACTTAAGTTTGCGTCTTTTCACTGAAGTCAGGAGCTCTTTTTATATGGTCAGCATTATGATGTTCCAAAAACATGTCAGCGACCTTAATTCAGCAAAAACGGTTAATATTTGCAAGGAAGCATCATAATCCACGGCATTTGGAGGACGAGACCTAAAGGACTCAAAGTGGTCAGAAAATAATGAAAGAGATCGGCAGAGCACTTTCCATCTTTCTGGCATCGTACCCTACAGGCAGACCGACTTGTATCCAAAACTTTCCTCCTCCTTCCTCCTCCTCCTCTTCTTCTTCTTGTTCTTCTTCTTCTCTCTCTCTCTCTCTCTCTCTCTCTCTCTCTCTCTCTCTCTCTCTCTCTCTCTCTCTCTCTCTCCTTTCAAATCCCACTGCATTCCTTCTGAACCTCCTCATTCCTAATCCCCACGCTTGTCCTTCTTTCCCACCTCCTCCTCTTTTTTCCTGTATGCTGCTAGCATCCGAAATGACTTGCACGAGTACTTAACCTATTCCAAATATAGAATTTCCCAACAGTCATTTCGTGAGCGACGAACCATTGATTATTGCTACAGATAAACTGGATTGTGTGATTAAAACCAAACAAACTACTGCTTTGACATATCACATGGACAGAGAGAGAGAGAGAGGGGGGGGGGAGAGAGGGAGGAGAGAGAGGAGAGAGAGAGAGAGAGAGAGAGAGAGAGAGAGAGAGAGAGAGAGAGAGAAGAGAGAGAGGAGAGAGAGAGAGAGAGAGAGAGAGAGAGAGAGAGAAGGAGATGCACGTGCTATTCAGAAAACAAAGAGGCAGAGAAAACAATGGGAAGACAACAACATAATTATGAGAGTGGACTGGCCTCGAGTGGAAACGATCTGCTACGACAAGCAGACGACCGCGTGGAGTGGAGGAAGCTGGCTGCAAAATCTTCATTGCTGCCTCCACGATCTACAGGAATACGGGCTAGGTGAAGGTGAAGGATATGAGGAAAATAAACCGTATTGACAAAACATATGACCGTGTAGGAAAAAGAAACGGGAAGACGTGTGAGAAACCGTGCTGTACACTGTATCATTATCAACATCTGAAGAAATCATGACAGCTGCGACCAGCTGACACTTCTTCCTCGTTTCTCAACTTCACTGTTTCTTCTCTCTTTCTGTTTTTCTTACCTAGTCTTTTTAACAATTTTTTCCCCTACTTTGAAAAAAAATCTATGTAATAGTGATATGCAAAATATCAGTTTTAAAGGCAGCAAGTTGGAAAACAAAAAAAAAAGTGTTTAATTTATTAATTTAAAAAAATTATGTTCTTTCGAGCCAGAAGGCCCATAGAGCCGGAGCTTATCCGGGTTTCTGTAGCGTTAAGCGAACTGATGGTTTTTCACCACCCCTGTGACAGGACGCTAGTCTGTCGCCAGATACTTCCCCAGCAGAGCTGGTACCCACTTGTACACCTGGGTGGAGTGAGGAAAATAGGAGTAAAGTGTCTTTCCCAAGGGCACAACACCGAGCCGAGCGGGGATCGAACCCGCGACCTCTGGATCACGAGTTGACCGCCTAAACCACTCGACCACGGTGCCTCCTAATTTATTAATTAGACTTGCTTCAAAAGGATTGGTTTGTTGTTACAATGACATAGGTGTTTTTTTCTCCATCTACCAATTAATAAATTTCGTGTTGTTTAATTGTGGAGTACACTATCAGCTATCAGCTTGTTGCTACCCCACTTTGTGTGCGATGTGTTTGTTGAAACCAAATATCCCTGCGCTGCTTTTACCAGTCAAACCAAATAATCCAGAAGCAGCAACCTGCGCAATTAAAGGAAAACATTGCGTAGGATGCAACAACTACAACGACTGAAAGGACCATCCTCCTTCCACCCCCCCCCCTACCCCCCCCCAACCTCTTCCCTCCCCCCAACACACACATCCTACGGCAAAATTGAATTGTAGCAAAATCTACGTTTACAATGTAGAGTAACTAAGCCCCAGGTGCTGAAGCAGTTTCATTCTTCAACTACAACACAGTCTATTGAGGCCTTTGTGTTCTTTTGAACAGTGACAACCCAGTCCAATCAGTGACAATTATCGATTACATAAACCTCCATTCTGTGTGTGTGTATGTCTCTTTCTCTGTCTCTGTCTCTCACTGCTATCAATGTTAGATGATTTTCACTTACTTAGGGTTTTTGTGCTTTTGTACTAGGGTTGAATAACACCGAGTCTGAAACTACACACACATACACGCGCGCGCACACACACACACACACGCACACCTTCCCAAGGGTCGTAGGCCTTTCGTTGAATAAATTATTCGTATCCTTCCCTCCTCTCTCCCTCTCTTTCCTCTCCTCCCCTCCCTCCTGTTTCTCCCTCTATCCTCTCATTCTCTCCTTGCCTCCCCCGCTCTTTCTTTCCTTTCCTCTCTCCACCCCTCCCTCCATCTCCCTTCTCTCTCTCTCCCCCTCTTTCTCCCTCCCTTCACCTCCTGTCTCTCCCTATCTCCACCCACCTCTCCTTTCCCTCATTCCCCCCTCTCTCCTTCATCCGCTCTCTTTCAGTGTGTGTGTGTGTGTGTGTGTGTGTGTGTGTGTGTGTGTGTGTGTGTGTGTGTGTACGCGCGCGCGCGTGTGTGTGTGTCTCTCCGTTTGTCTGTGTCTGTGTGATTACATTTACTTACAGGAACTGTATTCACATGGGGAGCTATTTGCAGCAGGACTGTCAACTAATGTAAAGCAGCAGTGACACAATCTCAGCAGGACTGTCAACTAATGTAAAGCAGCAGTGACACAATCTCAGCAGGACTGTCAACTAATGTAAAGCAGCAGTGACACGATCTCAGCAGGACTGTCAACTAATATAAAGCAGCAGTGACACAATCTCAGCAGGACTGTCAACTAATGTAAAGCAGCAGTGACACGATCTCAGCAGGACTGTCAACTAATGTAAAGCAGCAGTGACACAATCTCAGCAGGACTTAACTAATGTAAAGCAGCAGTGACACAATCTCAGCAGGACTGTTAACTAATGTAAAGCAGCAGTGACACAATCTCAGCAGGACTGTCAACTAATGTAAAGCAGCAGTGACACAATCTCAGCAGGACTGTCAAAGAATGTAAAGCAGCAGTGACACAATCTCAGCAGGACTGTTAACTACTGTTAATCAGCAGTGACACAAGCTCAGCAGGATTGTTAACTAACGTTAAAAAAGCAGTGACCCAATCTCTGCAAGGCTGTCAACCAATGTTAAGCAGCAGTGACAGTCTCTGGTGGACTGGTTAACCAGCGTTAAAACAGCAGCGACACAGTCTCTGGGGGACTGTTAACTAACGTCAAAACAGCAGTGACACAATCTCTGGAGAACGGTTAACTAATGTAAAACAGCAGTGACGCAACTGTTAACCAGCGTCAAAACAGCAGTGACACAGTCTCTGGAGAACTGTTAACCAGCAGTGACACGGTCTCTGGAGGACTGTTAACCAGCAGTGACACGGTCTCTAGAGGGCTGTTAACCAGGAGTGACACGGCCTCTGGAGGACTGTTAACCAGCAGTGACACAGTCTCTGGAGGACTGTTAACCAGCAGTGTCACAGTCTCTGAAGGACTGTTAACCAGCATTGACGCAGTCTCTGGAGGACTGTTAACCACCATTGACACATCCTCTGGAGGACTGTTAACCAGCAGTGACACGGTCTCTGGAGGACCGTTAACCAAAGATAAAACAGCAGTGACACGGTCTCTGGAGGACCGTTAACCAACAGTGACACTCTGAAGGACTGTTAACCAACAGTGACACAGTCTCTGGAGGACTGTTAACCAGCAGTGACAGTCTCTGGAGGACCGTTAACCACCGTTAAAACAGCCGTGACACAGCCTCTGGAGGACTGTTAACCAGCAGTGGTACAGCCTCTGGGGGGCTGTTAACCAACGTTAACAGCAGTGACACAATCTCTGGAGGACGGTTAACTAATGTAAAACAGCAGTGACACAATGATTAACTAACGTCAACACAGCAGTGACACAGTCTCTGGAGGACGGTTAACTAATGTACAATGGTTAACTAAACACAACAGTGACACAGTCTGGTGAACCAGGTATTGAACTGCCGGCTGCTGGTGGCCGGCCCGGTAAACAGAAATTAATGGTCTTCGTCACTGAACAAACAGCTTCTTCTTCCACGACGTTGCCGTGCGTGTCGTGTGTGGTGTGTCGTGTGTGGTGTGTGTGTGTGTGTGTGTGTGTGTGTGTGTGTGTGTGTGTGTGTGTGTGTGTGTCGTGTGTGTGTCGTGTGTGTAAGTGTGTGTGTGTCGTGTGTGTTGTGTGTGTGTGTCGTGTGTGTGTGTGTGTCGTGTGTGTGTGAGTGTCGTGTGTGTTGTGTGTGTGTGTGTGTGTTGTGTGTGTGTGGTGTGTGTGTGTGTCGTGTGTCGTGTGTGTGTGTCGTGTGTGTGTGTGTGTGTGTGTGTGTGAGTGTGTGTGTGTGTGTGTGTGTGCGTGCGTGTGTGCGTGCGTGTGTGTGTGATTGACTGACACCATCAGTGGATGAAGCCACTCTGATAGGGAAACAAATGCAGCTGCAGAAAAAAAAAAAGAAAAAAAAAGGGTGAAAGGGTGGCGCAGCGCTTAGTGGCGACGCGTTCTCCCGCTCTCCCCGGGGAGAGCAGCCCGAATTTCAACTTAAAGTGGTATGAAATAAAATCTGAGCGCTTTGATTTGTTGCTTTACAAGATTCAGCGCTATATAAATTCCATACATTATTATTATTATGAACAATATATATATATATATATATATATATGATAATAACAATTTTTTTTAAAGGAGGCGAGGGAGAGAGGAGGGGGCCACTTAAGGGAGTGAGTGAGAGGGATGCTGCTGTTGCTGCTAAGGATTCTAATGATCTTCAATGTTGGAGGGTTACAGTACAGTTGACAGACTGTTCTCCTCCATTGCCCGGAACTGGAATTTACAATGATACAGAGAGACAGAGAGAGAGAGAGAGAGAGAGAGAGAGAGAGAGAGAGAGAGAGAGAGAGGAGAGGAGGAGAGAGAGAGAGAGGGAGGGAGGGAGGGAGGGAGGGAGAGGAGAGAGAGAGAGGGAGGGAGGGAGGAGGAGAGAGAGAAAGAGAGGGAGGGAGGGGGGGAGAGAGAGAGAGAGAGAGAGAGAGAGAGAGAGAGAGAGAGGGGAGAGAGAGAGAGGAGAGAGAGAGAGAGAGAGAGAGAGAGAGAGAGAGAGAGAGAGATTGGCGGTGATGGCAAACATGTTGATATTTCAATCGGTATCCCGAATCGCGTTTCCAATAAATGGCTTTCATTGCATTTTAAGTACTTTTGTGACAATGGACTCTGAGGCAAAAGCTTACGGGAATCGGTAAAAAGAGCACAGCACAGTCAATACAGTCTGCAGAAAATAATATTTCTAGGTATTCTCCACACTCACACATATATGTAGAGCATCTTCGCAAACATTCAAGAACTGGCGGTGCTATGATTCGATTAAAAAAAACAAACCACCCAACCAAACAGCATCGACTACATGAACAACAAACCTCGAAGATGAAAGGTATTTGATGTGTGTCATGACCATGTTCAGGGAAAAGGGTAGCTCAGTGGTCAGAGCACTCGCTTTCCCCAAGCTAAGGTTAAGCAGCATTGAGCATGGTTACCATGTCGATGGGTGACCGTTTGCCCGCCTTAGCTTCAGTACTGTCCTCCAATTCACCCAGCTGTAATTGAATACCTGCCCACTATAGGTACTTCTTCTTCATGTGCCAGGTTTGTTGCAGACATCGGCGATCATGGCCTTCCATTCCTCTCTGTTGTCAGTTCTCCTGATGAGTTCATTGTTGGGGGATACTATAGGTACAGGGAGGGTGAAACAGCGAGGGAGAGGAGATAGGCACCGCCCTCGATATGCTGGCCCCCTAGAGAAGCTGAGGCCTCTGGCACCATGCTCCCGAACGACCGCTTACATTTTGTGAACACATTCACCTTTACATTTTAGTGACAATGCAGACTGAGTCTCCCTGCAGTTGGTCTTTTACAATCAAGTTTTGAGCTGGCATTGGATTCTGCTTTCCATCATCCACCTCTTACACCACACAAAGAACGTTTCAGGGCTTAAGAATCTCTATATAAAAAAAATTTTTATCAAGTAAAAAAAAAGAAAGAACAGAACAGACTTTAGCATAAGGGCATAACCAAAATAACTACATATCGTCAGCAAAAATGCAGGATAATAATCACCTATATCACACACAAAAATGATGACCTGCATAATAAACAAGTTATTCTACCATACGCTTAGCCAATAAAAAAAACAAACAAGCAAGCTCCGAGTTACCAGTTTCCCTTGTCTGACACTTCCCCATGTCTCAGCAAAATCATCACAGTCCCACCATTTTCTTCAGAGACATACAAACTAACCAAGAAAGGTCTATGCTCCATTTTCGTTCTCCTTGCTATCTTGCTCTCTGTCCATTTCCTGCGTTCTAAATACAACCCAATCCAATCATATTGTTTACAGCCCCGCCAACTACAGCAGCTATAGATATCAGCACTGTCTCCTCGTTAACAAAACCCTCACATCAAAACAATGCAACTACATACAAATAAAACTCGGCTCGGCTAGAGCTCCGACGATTGATGAAATTTTGCATATGCGACCGGTTTTTACCCACCATTAAGGTAGCCGCATTCCGACTTCAGGGAATAAAACGAGAGTTTAAAAAACCCAACTCTTCTCTCGTTCCTCGTGCATGCCAACGCCCTAGCCAACCATAAAAGACAAGTCACAGCGTTGTTAAGGAGACGCAACACGAGGACAACATCATTCTCGTTCTAAGCTCAGACAGACACGAAAGCTCCCCCATCTTGTCTGGTAGCTAGCTATTCTTCAATCTACAGCTCAATTCGCTCACCGCCAGAACGATAATGAATCCTACAAGGAGTCAAGACAAACCGAGAAAGCTGGAGGCTGCCTGTCAAACTCGGCAAGGAGAGGAATCAACCTCTAGGGGGAGGGTATTTTCCTGTTGACTGTGTACTGTAAACATTCAACGTTGTGATTGCAGTGACACAGGGTTGTCCATTCAGCATTTTTGATTAAAGCAGAGAGAGAGAGAGAGAGAGAGAGAGAGAGAGGAGAGAGAGAGGAGAGAGAGAGAGGAGGGGGTGGAGGGAAGGAGAGAGGGAGAAGAAGGGTTAAAGTGTGCGAGAGAGGAGAGAGAGGGGAGGGGAGAGGGAGAAGAGAGGGGAGGGGAAGGAGGAGAAGAGGGGGGGAGAGAGAGGGAAGGAAGAGGGGAGAGGGAGAGAGGGATGAGAGGGAGAGAGAGAGGGGAGAAGGAGGGTTAAGAGTGATGGAGAGAGAGAGAGAGAGGGAGAGAAGGGAAGAAGAGAGGGAGAAGAGGGTTAAAGTGTGGAGAGAGAGAGGGGGAGGAGAGAGGGAAGGAAGGAAGAGAGGGAGAAGGAGGGTTAAAGTGTGTGCGAGAGAGAGAGAGGGGGGGGAGAGAGAGAGAGAGGGGGGGGGAGAGGGATGGAGGGAAGAAGAGAGGGAGAAGGAGGGTTAAAGTTGTGTGCGAGAGAGAGAGAGAGAGAGAGAGAGAGAGAGAGAGAGAGATATGGAGAGAGGAGGGATGGAGGGAAGAAGAGAGAGGGAGAAGGAGGGTTAAAGTGTGTGCGAGAGAGAGAGAGGGAGAGAGAGAGAGAGGGATGGAGGGAAGAAGAGAGGGAGAAGGAGGGTTAAAGTGTGTGCGAGAAAGAGAGAGAGAGGGGAGAGGAGAGAGAGAGAGGAGAAGAGAGAGGAGAGAGAGAGGGAGAGAGGAGAGAGAGAGAGAGAGAGAGATGGAGGGAAGAAGAGAGGAGAGAAGGAGGATTAAAGTGTGTGTGCGAGAGAGAGAGAGAGAGAGAGAGAGAGGAGAGAGAGGAGAGAGTAGAGAGAGAGAGGAGAGAAGAGAGGAGAGAGAGATGTACTGAATTGAAATTAACTGTATTTAAAGAGGGTAAAGGCATGGTGAAACATGTTGGGGTTTGTTTTTTTTAACGGCCAGCCCTCTGGACACAAACTAAAGAAAATAAATACACAGAAATATTTCAACGTACAGAGAGAGAGAGAGAGAGAGAGAGAGAGAGAGGAGAGAGAGGAGAGAGAGAGAGAGGAGAGAGAGAGAGAGAGATAGACAGACCAGAACAGAGGCCTAACGTATAAGGCCTGCAACAACACTATCAATCTGATCATCGTTCTTCCCAGACATCATCGTGACAGTACGTGCGCGCGCGCGCGCGCGCGCGGTGTGTGTGTGTGTGTGTGTGTGTGTGTGTGTGTGTGTGTGTGTGTGTGTGTGTGTGTGTGTGTGTGGTGTGTGTGAGCCTCCCCGACCCAGTGCATGCACGCATGCATTTGCGCCTAAGCAACCAAGCATGTGCATGCCTGTTATCTATTTTGTCAAAGATCTACATCAGCAGAACACACCCATCTTTATATCACACACACACACACTCACACGGACCTCCACTGCGTAGGACCAATGCTGACTGATCATGGCACGCTGATTTTGCAGATAACTATGGGGGAAGGAGCAGACGAACGGACAGACAAACAGATGAACGGGCAGGCGAACAGAAGCACACACTGGGGTGGTGGGCTTCAGGTGCGCTGGTCCGTGCTAGGACTAATTATTATGCACTGCATCCTGATTGTAATAGTGGTGTTAGCAACAACGACGACAAAATAGCAACAACATAATCGCATGAAGAAAGGAACGTTGTCAAAAGGTAACAAAAATGATGATGATGATGATGATGATTGAGATGGTATGATGGTGGTGGTGGGTGGTGGTGGTGGTGGGGGTGATAGTGGAATAGTGATGATGGTGGTAGCGGTGACAGTAAGCAATGATGATGGTAGGTGTGAAAAAGAGTCAAAAGATGCGAGCAAAAAAACAATGAAAAGGGCTCAGAAAGGATTGCTGTCAAAAGGTAACATCAACAACGACGACGACGATGATGATGATGGTGAGTGATGATTGATGACGATGACGATGATGATGGATGATTGTGGCAGTGGTGGTTAGCGATGATGGTGAAGTGGTGTTATATTGACTATAGTTTAATGTTGGCGACGATGGTAGTAAAAAGAAATTACGCAATAAATAAACATACAATCAGAGCACAGGATGAATTTTTTTTTTTTAAAAGATGATGGTAGGTAGGTATATTGTGCACTGCTTCTTAAGCAAACCACAAGGTCCCTCTCTCTCTCCCTCCCTTCCACCACCCCCCCCCCCCCCCCCCCCCCCCCCCTCTCCCCCCCCCCCCCTCTCTCCCCCCCCCCCCCCCCCCCCCCCCCCCCCCCCCCCCCCCCCCCCCCCACTTGAGAAATAAGACGTAAAAGGACGAGGACGACAGAAAATCTCCATCCTTTATTCGAAAAAGAAACCGCCTCAGGGCGAAGCGTGTTGTAACTGGAACGGCATCAACCAATCCCATGACGACAGACGGGTTTTCTTTCTCGCTGGACTGCAAAGTGCGACTCGGCTGGCGGCGACTGATCCGAGAAACGAGAACCACGGTTAACATCCTGACGGTGAACTGAACGACGCATTACTGGTCCCACCCAACCTGAACAGTGACGGGGATGGGATAGCTCAGTGGTCAGAGCATTCGCTTTCTCCCCCCTCCAGCAAGGTTGAGCAGCATCGAGCGCGGGTACAATTTGGATGAGTGACCGTTTGCGCGCTTTGGTTTCAGTACAGTCCCCCCAGCTGTAAATGGGGACCTGCTTCTTTAGGGTCAGGGAAGGTGAAGCAGCGAGGAAGAGGAGATGGACGCCACCCTCAATATGCTGGCCCCTAGAGAAGTTGAAGTCTCTGATGCCTCGCTTCCCTACGACCACATAGGTTATGAGACACCTTGACCTTTTTCACCTGAACAGAACCGGCGTCATGGCCTTCAGCTGTACGACGGACGCTGTAGCCGAGTGTTTTTGCTCAGACCGTTTGACTTCAATCCCCGGGCGGGGTCCATGAGCTGCTCGTGGGTTCGAATCTCTGTAACGGTGTCTGGTGAATCAATCTGGCGAGTTTTGACGATCTTCAAGTGCGGACCTGCCAGCGCCTTAATTCCTTTTGTATGATGGCTATATACACATGCAGAAGATCTATCTATGTGCGTGCAAGCGCGCTTGCGTGTGTGAAAGGGTGGGGTGGGGATGGGGGATAGTAGTGGAAGAGGATCAGAGATGATAGATAGAGGAAAAGAGAGAGAGAGAGAGAGAGAGAGAGAGAGAGAGAGAGAGAGAGAGAGAGAGAGAGTTAAAGACATACAGGCTGATCGAGAGACAGACAGACACAGAGACGAGAGATACAGACAGAGAGACACAGACAGAGAGACAGAGAGAGACAGAGAGAGAGACGAGAGAGAGAGAGAGAGAGAGAGAGAGAGAGGAGAGAGAGAGAGAGAGAGAGAGAGAGAGAGTAAGTAGTGCAGAAAACATAGTGAGATAGACACAGAAGCAAAGACAGGCATAACCAAATAGACTGAAAAAGATCGCGCGCGCGCGCGTGTGTGTGTGTGTGTGTGTGTGTGTGTGTGCGCGTGTGCGTGTGCGTACACACAGATTGCCAAAAATGCGCTGAAACACAACTTGGGATTGTGCCGATCACTCTACTAAAAGTCTACAAAACTACCTGTGTGTGTGTGTGTGTGTGTGTGTGTGTGTGTGTGTGTGTGTTGTGTGTGTGTGTTGTGTGTGTGTGTGCGTGCGTGCGTGCGTGCGTGTGTGTGTGTGTGTGTGTGTGTGTGTGTGTGTGTGTGTTGTGGTGTGTGTGGTGTGTGTGTGTGTGTGTGTGTGTGTGTGACACAGACCCAAGACGAAGCCCACCCTGCCACCAACTACACTAGGCCTCTACACACCACACAGGATCGATATCACTTCATTCTGTCCCCTCCTTCCCTCCCTCCCTTACCTCCCCAGCCGCGCTCCCTACGATCGATCAATAGATGTACCATAGGATAACCCCCTTTGCACAATGGAACTGATCAACTGTTGTTCGGCTGGTTCCAGCAGCGGCTTGGCTTGGCTTGGCCTGGCCTCTCTCTCTGTCTCTCTCTTTCTGTCTCTCTCTCGGTCTCTCTCTCTGTCTGTCTCTCTCTCTTTCTCTCTCTCTTTCTCTGTCTCTCTCTCTCGTCTCCTCTCTCTCTCTCTCTCTCTCTCTCTCTCTCTCTCTCTCCTTTTCTCTCTCTCTGTCTCTCTCACGCAACGCAGAAGACGGCCGTTGCCAATTAAGGGTCGGGCCGGGTCACTAGCTTGGCTACGGGCGATCAATATGCTGGTCTGACGTTCTGTGTTAATTGATCTTTGTTCTCTTCCCCCCCCCTCCACCCCCCCCCCCCCCCACCCCTCACCCCCCGAAACCTTCCACTCCCCTCCCCTCCTCCCCCTCCCGCCCAACCAGGTCTTAACAAGCGCGTGAGCAAGCAAGTCCCAGAGTTTTGGGGAGGGAGGCGGTGTCGTCTGCGATTGTTGTCGCGTGCTAGAACCTTCTTCCTTGGCGAAGAAGCAAGCGTCGCGTAGGCTTTCTCACACACACAGGTAAAGGAAGGTCAAGCCGTCACAGCTTTGTTCGGAGCGTGAATGATCTGAAGGGGTCTAGCTGAGGATTGGGGATGGGGGGTCAATTAAACATGCTTTGATCGCTACTCCAGTTGTCGATAAAGAGAATACGGATCGTCCTGTTCTCCTGGGGAAGAAGCCCAGTTTCAGGGGTGGTAGTATAATTATTGTTACGTTATCTGGTCACTCTGACCTACCTCGGGTGCTGGCAATCTTCGTGTCTGGGACTGTTATTATACGCACGCGCGCTAGGGTTGATTGTCAGAATTTTTGAGAGAGAGAGGGGGGGTGTGGGGGAGGGGGGGAGGGAGACGGAGGGAGAGGGGGATGGAGAGGGAGCTAGGAGAGAGAGAGGAAGGGAGGGAGGGGGAGAGAGAGAGAGGGGAGAGAGAGGGGGGAGGGAGGGAGGGAGAGAGAGAGGAAGGGAGAGGGAGAGAAAGAGGGAGGGAGAGAGACAGAGACAGAAGCACAGAGAGAGAGACAGACAGAAAGAAAGAGAGAGAGAGCGCTCTGTGTGTGTGTGTGTGTGTGTGTGTGTGTGTGTGTGTGTGTGTGTGTGTGTGTGTGTGTGTTTGTATTGTGTGTATTGTGTGTGTGTGTAGATCTGCGTGTTCCGCGAGCAGCCACCACAATACATCTGGTTGAAAAATAACTCAACGGCAATGCAGACAGCACACCAGCAGCTATGCTAGCTAGCTACATCCTCATTTTTCGTCATTGCATCTGAGACCAGTGTTTGTAACAGTACCTGTTAACAAATAACGGTTCCATTTCTCCGTCTACTCAAAAGTACGACTACAGCGTCTCAACCTATTACCGGCTAAAACTCAGGTTAGCTAGCTAGCACATGTCTGCTGTCGCCGGTCTTCTTCTTCTTCTTCGTCGAACGCTCAGACAGCAACTCGTAGTTGTCTGTATTATGAGTGAAAATGATTTGCGCTGCCGTCAAGCGCCTGACAAGTCAGGCCTAGCACATCCAACTTTGGCGTGGAAGAGAATTGTTATCCTTTATGACCTTCGGGGAAGGGAGGGGGGGGGGGGAAGCAGGAGAAAGGATCAAGAAGGCAGAAAACGCAGACAAGGAGGCGGTGACAGGAAAAAATGGAACAAGGCAGAAACAAAGAGAGGGATAGAAAAGAGGGAATTCCTAGCGCAGAATTTCCAGAGGGAGGGGGATGCTATTTATACGGACAGTTCCCCCAGCATCCCCACAGGGAGAGTCTTTACTTCCACAATGTGAACGGAAATGTTAAGCCTACAGACACATTGTACGCGAGCATATTTCTTAATTCACAACACTTTACCTAGTTACATTTTTTCTCATTCAACATCTGTTCGCAGTTTAGTCTACATGGCGGCAGTTGCTGAGAAAGGCTGAAGACAAGATTAGCCTGGAGTCATTAACTGTCGACTAGCCGAACGCTTCCTGCATGTCCTTCCGACGACCGTCTTGGTCAAAGGGACTGCTGATGCTGACACCAACGCTGCAGGCTTTAAAGAGAACTGTTCCCTCCCACGCCCAAGTCGGATGTGCTGGACCTGACTTAATGCGAGCACAACGCGCTGAATGGCAGCGCAACGCATTTTTGCTCGTGTGACAAGACATTAATAGTTGCTGTCTGATCGTTCGACGACCACGACTCTCTGTCGTTCTTCTCTCAAGAAGTGTACTGTGACACTACCGCTACTTCTATACTACTACTCCTACTACTGCTGCTGCTGCTGCTGCTGCTGCTGCTGCTGCTGCTGCTGCTGCTGCTGCTGCTGCTACCACTACTAATACTACTACTACGAGGAGGAGGAGGAGGAGGAGGAGGAGAAGGAAGAGGATGAGGAGGAAGAGGAGAAGATGATGATGATGATGATGATGATGATGACGATGATGATGACGACGACGATGTAGAAGTAGATGTAAACGATGAAGAAAACGAAGAAGAGAGAAGTAGATGATCATGACAATGTAGAAGACGAAGTAGACGTAAGAGAAGAAGAAGAAGAAGAAGAAGAGAGAAGAAGAAGAAGGAGAAGAAAGAAGAAGAAGAAGAAGCAGATGATGGTGATGATGATGATGATGACCTAAACGAAGAGGAAGAACAACAACCACAACAAACCCCAAACAACAACAAAACAACACACAATTCTTCCCACCCCTCCCACAAATCCCCAAACTCTGAAACTCAGCACCGATCACCCACCCC
>CM054138.1:44406327-44428827 GCA_028751875.1 Rapana venosa
TCTCTCTCTCTCTCTCTCTCCACCTCCCATCCCTCTCAAGCGCTGTATCTTTCAAAATCGATTTTCTTTAGCTTCTCGCAAACACTTTGAAAACCATTCCCACACAACAGCAAAAGTGTGTGTGTACACAAGTGTCACAGCATTCATCATCACTTTTTGAAGGGAGCAGACAAAGGGAGAGAGGGAGAGAGAGAGAATACATTTTTCCTTTAGTGCTTCATCCTTTTCTCCTCTTATTAAACTAAGTCTCGTGATGTGTACGCGAGAATACCTGATCATTTTTCTTGCCTGAAAAGAGAGAGAGAGAGAGAGAGAGAGGAGAGAGAGAGAGAGAGAGAGAGAGAGAGAGAGATGAGAGAGAGAGAGAGAGAGAGAGATGGATGGAGAGGGAAGAGAGAGAGAGGAGAGTGGAGATGAGAGAGAGAGAGAGAGAGGAGAAGATGAGAGAGGGAGAGAGAGAGAGAGAGAGTTTGTGTTGTGGGTGTGTGTGAGAGAAACAAAACACAAGTGTGTGTGAGAGAGAGGAAAAGAGGCAGAGGAGAAAGGGACAGGCAGAGAGAAAATGAGAGGCAGAGAGAAAGAAAGAATGAAAGACAGAAAGAAAAGAAAAAAAAGGAGAGAGGGAGAGAGAGGGAGAGGGAGAGAGAGAGGGGAGAGAGAGAGAGAGGGGGGGAGAGAGAGAGAGAGAGAGAGATGAGAGAGAGAGAGAGAGAGGGGAGGAGAGGGGAGAGAGAGAAACAGACAGACAAGCAGACAGTCAGATAGAGAGACACAGAGACAGACAGAGACAGACCGACAGACAGAGTCCGACTGACAAAAGACGAGAAGAACACGAGAGTAACCCGAGTAGCCCCCGGCCCCGTCACACAAAATAACCATCCTCCTCCACGTTCTGCTGCCCACTTTACTCCATTACCATAGCGATACGTGACGTAAGTCCTAAACGGCCACCACTACTACTAACTAACCAACCAACCAACAGCTAGCACCGCAAAATGACTGGCTCTGCAAACATAGCCATTGTCGCACTTCCGATCCGCGGACTATATTATATTAACTAACACTACTACCACTAGTACCAGGCTTGACTGACCTCCCCTTCCCTCCCCCTCTTCCCCCTTCCCCCCATCCCCTAGTGTCCTCGAAAAAACCCTGGGTTATTAGTTCGGCTGTCTGCTCTCTTTTATTCTTGAATGCATTACTCCCCAAAACAACCCGGCTGCTAATTACCACAAAAATTCAGGTTGAAAACCAGGTGGGGGGGGGGGGGGGGGGGAAGAGAGAGAGGAGAGGAGAGAGAGAGAGAGGGGAGAGAGAGAGAGAGGGAGAGAGAGAGAGGGGGGAGCGAGAGAGAGAGAGAGAGGGAGAGAGCCAGAGAGAGAGAGCGAAGAGAGAGAGAGCGAATGAGAGAGAGAGGAGGGGGGGAGAGAGAGAGAGGGGGGGGGGGGGGGGGGAGGAGAGTATTGTTATGTCTAAATGCATTGTGTTTTTCGAGAATTATCGATCGGTAGCATTAGCGACGGTTTTTAGTACCGTACCCCCCCCCCCCCCTCGGCTGTGTGTTACTGCAATGTTCGGTCAGCGACTACTAACTAGCCTATAACCCCCCCCTTCTTCTAAAATTAATGTTGGTTCCCTATCGATCGACTGGTGCTTTGGTCTTTGCACGTGTTTGTTTTTGTTTTGTTTTGTTTTGTTTAATGTCTATTCACTACATGGTGATTTAGACACACCCGCATTCATACCAAAGTACCTATTATTACACATCGCATCTCTCTCTCTCTCTCTTTTCTCTCTCTCTCTCTCTCTCTCTCTCTCTCTCTTTCTCTCCCCTACACGCACCCACATCCACAAACATAGGTATATACATATATATATATATATATATTTATATATATATATTTATATTATTATATATATATGTAATTACAGTAAAGGTTTTACAGGTGAAGAATATATGACTTCAGCAACTGACACTATGAATTGCTGAGAGTCATATAAAACTTCTTGACTAGTGGCATATTTCTTATGAATATCTAAACCTCTCCTTTTATACATGTCAAGAAGAATTGGGCAATCAAACAACAAATGGTGGACTGAAAATGGAATAGAACAACAACATGTTACATTTTTTGAATATTTAGTATTCCATGCATTTAATCTCAGTTTATGTATTAGAATTTCTAATTTCCGTGGGCAAGGAAAATGCTGATAATGTTTTTCTATAATCTTTGAATGTATGCATTCATTAACTTAGAATGAATTTCATAAGACGACAATGCAAGATTAGAATCAAACACTTCAGTACTGTATTCAGAGGCACCTTGTTTTGCCAAAGAATCAACTAGCTCATTCGAATAAATTCCACAATGAGAGGGGATCCAGCAAAAAGTTATGTGATGCCTCTGCTTGCAATAGAATGTATCAGGAATTTTATCTCAAATACAATATCATTCCTTATTTTACCATGCCATGACTTTAATGCATTAACACTGCCTTTTGAGTCAACGCAAAACAGAATTTGGCAAACATCAATAGCAATATCAGACAAAAAATTCAAAGCCATAAGAATTGCAAATAATTTTCAGAAGTAAAAATAGAAAATGTTGTCCTAAATGAAAAGATTTTTGAACTTTTAAGTCGGAATCACATATGCGCACCACTTTTGCCTGTTTCTAATACAGATCCGTCAGTATACACTTTTAAGTGATTAGAATAATTATTTTCTAAGTGACTTTTTAATCAACGGTGAGAAGATTTTGATCTTCATTTTTCTTTATTTCCGTGTAGTCAATGTCAAATTTAGCTGAAATATGTTCCCAAGGAGGTATTGTGGAACAATCGGTAAAATTGGAATTGTTGATATATCGATGTCATTTTTTTCATAAATGTGTCTGTATAATTTTTTAATTGGCTGCAGAAATGAAATATTGCGTGCCCGTTTGGAAAATCAGTGTCTTGATTAATAAATATTTCCTCTTTTACTGAATTTGGAATAGAGATACTACGAACCACATATTTTGATACTGCCAGTTTTCGCTGATCAGAAAGAGATAGTAAATGAGCTTCTTTATAAGTATTAGCTGTATTTGCATGAGCCGGAACACCAAGAGCTATCTTTACTGCTTTACTGTCTAGACTTTGTAATTTTTTAAGTAGATAATCTGCAGAAGAAAAATAAACTTTTGTCCGTTTTATTAATTTTGAACGTACCAAGGACAGAGCCAGATGTATCAGAGTCGTAGTGTCTTGACTCCATGCCTGAGAACTTATTATCTTTAGGAATTAAGTCTTTTCCTAGCTTCAGTTATCATTTGGTTGATGTGCATCTTCCAATTCAACTTTCTAGTTAAAAATCACCTAAGAATTTGACATCTTGTTTGTATTGAAGCACCTTTCCTTCTAATTTCAGTATTGGTAATTTTAATGCGTTGTCACCGTTATTAAAAAGCACAAGACACGTTTTTTCTGCTGATAATTCTAATCTGTTTTCTTTCATATAACTACAGAATTTATCTAATTCTTCCTGATATATTTTTTCAAATAATTGATCACTCTCTTTTTCGTGTTTTTTCCCAACTGACGTATTTATCCAAATAGCAATATCCATCTGATTACTGAACAACTTGAGTATTAGGTGACAAGAGCTAGGGAGATCATGTACAAGAATAGAAAACAAGATAGGTGCAAGTACTGATCCCTGTGGTATACCCAAGTCGATAGCTTTAAAAGATGAGTACACTGAACCTAATTTAGTGCAAATTGATCTATCCGACAAGAAATTTTGCAGATATTTATATAATATGCCATTAATACCAATGTATTTTAATTTATGGAGCAATTGATCATGACAAACTCTATCATAGGCTTTCTTTACATCAAAAAATGTGGCTAACACACTTTTTCGTTTGGAAAATTGCTTTTTAATTTGATGTGTCAGTTTAACTAAGTGCACGTGTGTGTGTGTGTGTGTGTGTGTGTGTGTGTGTGTGTGTGTGTGTGTGTGTGTGTGTTGTGTGTGTTGTGTGTGTTGTGTGTGTTGTGTTGTGTGTGGCGTGGTGTGTGTGTTGTGTTGTGTGTGCGTGGTGTGTGTGTTGTGTGTGTGGTGTGTGTGTGTGTGGTGTGTTTTGTGTTGTGTGTGTGTGTGTTGTGTGTGTGTGTGTGTGTGTGTGTGTGTGTGTTGTGTGTTGTGTGTGTGTGTGTGGAGGGGTTGTGTGCGGAGGGGTGTGTGTGTGTTGTGTGTGTGAGTGTGTGTTCGGGGGATGTGTATGTATGTAGGTTGTATATATGAGTGAGTGAGTGAGTGAGTGAGTGAGTGTGTGTGTGTGTGTGTGTGTGTTCCTCTCCGTGTGTGTGTGTGTGTGTGTGTGTGTGTGTGTGTGTGTGTGTGTGTGTGTGTGTGTGTGTGTGTGTGTGTTCCTCTCCACACGGTTGTGTAATTTGTACACCAAACGCTTTAAGGCACAGCAGACCTTTCTGTGTGAAATTCGGGATGCTCTTTCCTGGATAGTGGTCGGACCACTCGCTTTCCACCCAGCCAAGGTTAAGCAGCATCGAGCGTGGTTACCACTTGGATGGGTGACCGTTTGCAAGCCTTGGCTTCAGTGCAGTCCCCCCAGTTCACCCAGCTTAAATGGGTACCTGCCTCTTCAGGGTCAGGGAAGGTAAAGCAGCGAGGGACAGGAGATGGGCGCCGCCCTCAATATGCTGGCCTCTTGAGAAGTTGAGGTTTCTGACGCCTCGCTCCCCTAAGACCTTACAGGTTATGGGACACCTTTACCCTTTACCTTCCTTTCCCTGGGGCAGAGCGCATCAAGAACAGCGCCACCCGCTTCCCCCCCTCCCCCCCCCCCCCCCCCCCTCCCTTGTCTGCATGCAGGTACTTGTTTCCCTATTAGAGTGGCTTTTTTTAAAGCATAATTTTGCCAGGGACAACTCTCTTGTTACCGTGGGTACTTTTAGGGCGGTTTAATACACGCTGCACACAGGACCTCGGTTTATCGCCTCATCCGAAAGACTAGCACCTAGACCACCACTCATTGTCTAGAGGATGGGGCACAAACAGGGGCCGGACCCGGACTTTTCGCTTTCTAGGCAGGTGCGTTACCTCTAGACCACCGAGCCACCAGTTAACGCTTGGAACAAACTACGAAGCTCCTAGTTCCCTTGATTCACCTAGACCAAACCTCCAAACCTCTCTCTCTCTCTCACAGAGAGAGAGAGAGAACTCGAACTCGAAAGATTTATTCACAAAAAGGCCATTGGCCCATACATGAAGGGGGGTTGCCAAACTGCTCAGTATTTTAGTGAGAACAATAAGTAACACACACACAGGAAAAAAAACCACCAAAGTGTTAATGTATACCCACAACTACCACAATATAAAAAAAGTTTTTAAAATATGACTTAAGAAACCAAGATACCTCTTATTCTAAAGGCTTTACACAAATATAAAGCAAGGCTGCGCACAATCTCAGAGCGACTAGATGCCATGAGTAGACAGAATCTAAATAAATTAGGCTGTCTGTTATACTTTACCGGAATGCACAGAGAGAGAGAGAAAGGGAGAGAGACAGAGACAGACGCACAGAGAGAGAGGGGGGGGGGGAGGAGAGAGAGAGAGGGTTACATCAATTTTATCTGTAGAAAGATAGGTATCTTCGCGTAAACTACGACAAAGCGGGCGGGGTGAAGGCGACAATGGCTGATGATGGTTGATCTGTCAGACAATCCATCCATGATCCTGTCTTGGCAACTTCTACCACAGCCACCTTGCTCACTTCAATGACGGAGATGGGACAGCGTCCAAGTTCTGGTTTCTTAAAACACGAGTCGTGAGGTGGCGCTAAGCCATAGTCTGCCAGATGCGCTGGGCCTGACTTGTCAGGCGCTTAACGGACAGCGCAAGGCATTTCTGCTTATATAACAGACACTAGTTGCTGTCTAAGTTGTTCAACGACGACCACGACAAAGAGAAGAAGAACTGATCGCGTTAAGAACACGACAGTGGCACGGACTAATACCCCGAATAACTCTCACACCAGTACCCGGGTTTAAAAGGCCTTAGAGGGTACATTAGTTAACGACTTATTGCTGAGCATTCACCACTAAGCACGGTTGTACATTATTATACCACCTCGGAAAATAAGACTTCTAGACTTATCTAACGAGACAAAGTATGTCCGTGATAAAATGTCAAACACTTAGAGCATACTAGACACTTTAAAGAAGGTTGCCTGTGGGTGTTCGTCTTGGATGTTTTAGCTTGCTGATAGTTTGACAATTCTTAACTGAAATATAATTATGGCCGCCATGTTCTTCTTCTTCTTCTCGTACGCTTAACACAGCTACTATTGTTATCTGTCTTATGAGCGAAAATGCGTTCCACTGCCGTTAAGCGCCTGACAAGTCAGATCCTGCGCATCCGACTTCGGCGTGGGAAAGAATGATCTTTTCAGTCTTTCTTGGAAAAAAAAGCAGGAGAAAGAACCAAGAAGGCAGAGAATAGACAAGAAGGGGGTGACAGGAAGAAAAGGAAAAAGCCATAGAAACAAAGAGAGGGATAGAAAAGAGGAGATTCCCAGCACAGAATTTCCAGAAGGTGGAGATGGTCTTCATACTGACAGGCCCCGGCATCTCTACAGGGAGAAAGGGGGGGGGGGAGCTTAATGTATGAAATGTATCTTGTGCAGGCGTGTAAGAGGAAGGTTTTATATTATTCTCAAGATTGACTCTCTAATACCCTGTTCCAAGCATTACTGCCAAAGAATAAAACATTTTATACACAGAGCTCCTGCTGAGACTTTTCCCAGCAATCTTGCAAGAGTCCCTTGCTCTTTCGTGCGTCCTTAAATCACGCTGTCGCTAACAAATGCGTCTATTTTGAACATACGTTGTTTTTGTTTCGTTTTCTTTTTCATCTGAAACCAACAAAAAGTTTGTAATTGGCTTCGCTAAAGCTTGCATGTCTGCGCACAGAAATAAGTCTAATCTAGAAGCAATCAAAGGGAATGGAAAGTCAAGGCATTTCAAACTTCGTCCCTCTATTGTAGCGAGTCACCAAATGTTGCTCTAGACATCTCGAAGTAACAGGTCAATTGCAGGCAGGCAGGCAGCCGTTTGGCTTCAGGCGAAAAAGGAGGGGTGTGAGGGAGGGACTGCATCAGAAAGAAAAAGCAAATACAGTAAGGTGATGTCATTTACGTGTCTAAATTCGTAAATCAACCAGTATATTGCAATCTCCTGAACTTGGAGAGAGAGAGGGTAGGGTGCCTGTATCTCTCGAGCACTGTTGACACCGGGATATAATTATCATACGTGTAAAAGTCAACTCTGTGGAGTAGTTAAAAAACGGGTGCACCTCTATAGAAGCATCATGACAATCATCACTCTCATCACCATTGATCATCCATGCAACAACAGAAAAAGTGTCCGTGATTCAGTTGACCCTGTTGCTCTTCTTGTCTCATGGGACATCAGTTTAGGTCCCCCCCCCCCCCCCCCCTACACTTCTGTGCCTGTCATAAGTTGAAGTCATTTATCACTCCACAGTGGGGAGAATTACTATAGATAGTCCTGCCTGCGGAACAGCATAACCCCTTCTCATTTGATGATTATTTTTTTAAATACGAAATTATATCTGCCTAAATTACCTAGTAGTGTATAGACATTAAGCCAGAGGAGAGAAGAGAGGAGAGGAGAGAGAGAGGGAGAGAGAGAGAGAGAGAGAGAGGAGAGAGAGAGAGAGAGGAGAAGAGGAGAGAGGGGAGAGAGAGAGAGAGAGAGAAACAAAAAGGGAGGGGGAAGGAAGGTAGCATCATACTGTCACGACACTTCTCCCTGCGCGGAGAGTAAGCAGACAGAGCAACCCAAATCCCCTCCGGAACGACGAGAACATCGCCATCATCTTCAAGGTCAGACTGATGCGTTCCCTGATCATGTCCATATTTTTTGTACCCATGTAAAACGTGCACTAATGAAAAAGTGAAAACCAGATTTAAAAACGTCATCGGACCATAATTATGAAGAGCTCCTGACTTCAATGGAAAAAAACAACAACCGCAAACTACAGTAGTACGGGCCCGTCACACGAACATCTGGACTGGCCAAGACTGTCCTACAGGAACAGTACAAGGAGGGAGACGAAGAAGAGGCAGACAGAGAAAACGATGGGAAGACAACATCAGAGAGTGGAGGACTGGCCTTGAGTGGAGAAACGATCTGCTACGGAAAGCGGAGGACCGCGGGGGGGGGGGGGGGGGGGGGGGGGGAGTGGAGACGCTGGTTGCAAAATCTTAAGTGGTGCCTACAGGAAAACGGGATAACGAAAGTGAAGGAAACTACTCTGCCCATAGAAACTTTCCCAGGCTAGTTAAATTACACTGCTTCTCACCCGACTGACTTATCATAGAGCAATGACAAGAGTGGTTGTAGAATATCACACACACACACACACAACACACACACACACACACACACAACACACACACACACAACAACACACACCTGATGGCTGGATACATCACACAGCCATAAACACACCTGTCTCTTTCGGCTGCAGGCACGGCATGAATGATTCACAACCATGGAGCCTGAACAACTTGGCACAGGTTCCCAGTGCACTGCTACTAACCAGCCTTTTAGTGTGTATGTGTGTGTGTGTGTGCGCGCGCGTGCGTCGCGCGCGTTGTGTGTGTGTGTGTGTGTGTGTGTGTGTGTGTGTGTGTGTGTCGTGTGTGTGTGTGGTGTGTGTGCGCGCGCGCGTGCGTGCGTGTGCGTGTGCGTCCGCACGCGTGTGTGTGTGCGTGCACGTGCGTTGTGTCTTCAATTTTACGTCTGTTCACTTAAAGTGATATTAGACGATGGAGGCAGGGGGGGGGGGGCGGGGAGGGGGGGGGGCAGCATAATGAGATAAGGGCTTTAAGTAAAATAGATACGTGTTGGTATAAATGCACATTAAAAGACTATTCCAAACTATATAAACAGTATGTTGCAAAAACATGGCAAAGAAATACAAAAATTAACAAAAACCCCGAACAATTGAAAAATACTCTAAAGTTGGAAAACAAACAATTGTGAACTACTTGTAACGGCAGCTGTAAAGCAAGCAAAATGTAGATTCCGACGATCATACTTTACAAAAAAGAGAATACTGGGGATTGCAACAGAGACAAGGCTATCTCACATAATAACTCTGGATTGGTTAAAACTTCCTGCAGAGACTTATCTTGAAATGATGGTAAAAACGTTTTTAAACCTAGACATTGATACAGTGTGTGACTGTGTGCGTGTGTGTGTTTTTCAACGGGGCAATTTACAGCTCAGATCAAGAACAATACCCTGGTATGTATAATATAGGAGCAGGCATAGTTCAATACAATTTTGTGAGCCATGAATTGATAGTGTTTCAAAAGACTGAAATGTGGGGTAGGTGTGTGTGTGCATGCGTGCGTGCGTGTGTGGTTTCAACACAGCAATTTACAGCTCAAAACAATACCCTGGTATGTATAATGATTATACGAGCAGGCATAGTTCAATACAATTTTGTGAACCATGAATTGATAGCGTTTTGAAAGACTAACATGTGGGGCAGGTGTGTGTGTTTTGTGTGTGAGTGTTTTGTGTGTGTGTGTGACTGTGTCTGTGCGTGTGTGTGTTTCAACGGGGCAATTTACAGCTCAGATCAAGAACAACACCCTGGTATGTATAATATAGGAGCAGGCATAGTTCAATACAATTTTGTGAGCCCTGAATTGATAGCGTTTCGAAAGACTGAAATGTGGGGCAGGTGTGTGTGTGTGTGTGTGTGGTGTGTTGTGTGTGTGTGTGTGTGTGTGTGTGTGTGTTGTGTGTGTGTTGTGTATGCGTGCGCGTGCGTGTGTGTGAGTGTGTGTGTGTGCTTCAACACGGCAATTTACAGCTCAAAACAACACCCCGGTATGTATAATATACAAGCAGGCATAGTTACAATACAATTTTGTGAGCCATGAATTGATAGCCTTTCGAAAGACTGAAATGTGGGGCAGGTGTGTGTGTGTGTGCGCGCGCGCGTGTGTGTGACTGTGTCTGTGCGTGTGTGTGTTTCAACACGGCAATTTACAGCTCAGAACAATACCCCGGTATGTATAATGATTATACGAGCAGACATAGTTCAATACAATTTTGTGAACCATGAATTGATAGCGTTTGGAAAGACTGAAATGTGGGGCAGGTGTGCGTGTTTGTGTGTGTGTGTGTGTGTGTGTGATGTGTTGTGTGTGTGTGTTTGTGTGTTTGTGTGTGTTATGTGTGTGTTTGTTTTGTGTGTGTGTGTGTGTGTTTTGTGTGCATGTGTGTGTTTTGTGTGGTGTGTGTGTGTGAGACTGTGTTTGTTCATGTGTGTTTCAACACAGCAATTTACAGCTCAAAGCAATAGCTCGGTATGTATAATAATTATACGAGCAGGCATAGTTCAATACAATTTTGTGAACCATGAATTGATAGCATTTCAAAAGACTACAATGTGGGGCAGGTGTGGTGTTGTGTGTGTGTGTGTGTTGTGTGTGTGTGTGTGTGTGTGTGTGTGTGTGTGTGTGTGTGTGATTGAGTCTGTGCGTGTGTGTGGGTTTCAACACGGCAATTTACAGCTCAAAACAATACCCCGGTATGTATAATGATTATACGAGCAGACATATTTCAATACAATTTTGTGAACCATGAATTGATAGCTTTCAAAAGACTGAAATGTGGGGCAGGTGTATGAGTGTGTGTGTGCGCGTGCGTTCGTATGTGTGTGTGTGTGTGTGCGCACGCGTGCGTGCGTGCATGCGTGCGTGCATGCGTGTGTGTGTGTGCGCGCGCGTGTGCGTGACTGTCTGTGGGTGTATGTGTTTCAATATGGCAATTTACAGCTCAAAACAATACCCCGGTATGTATAATTATTATACCAGCAGACATAGTTCAATACAATTTTGTGCACCATGAATTGATAGCGTTTGGAAAGACTAAAATGTGGGGGCAGGTGTATGTGTGTGCGTTTTGTGTGTGTGTGTTTGTGTGTGTGCGCGTGCGTGCGTGTGTGTGTGACTGTGTCTGTGCGTGTTTCAACATGGCAATTTACAGCTCAAAACAATACCCTGGCATGTATAATATAGGAGCAAGCATAGTTCAATACAATTTTGTGAACCTGAATTATAGCGTTTTCGAAAGACTGAAATGTGGGACAGGTGTGTGTGAGTATGTTGTGTGTGTTGTGTGTGTGTGTGTGTGTGTGTGTGTGTGTGTGTGGACTGTCTGTGCGTGTGTGTTCAAACAGCAATTTACAGCTCAAAACAATAGCCGGTATGTATAATAATTATACCAGCAGGCATAGTTCAGTACAATTTTGTGAACTCGAAAGACTGAAATGTGGAGCAGGTGTGTGTGTGTGTGTGTGTGTGTGTGTGTGTGTTGTGTGTGTGTGTTGTGTGTGTGTGTTGTGTGTTGTGTGTTTTGTGTGTGTGTGTGCATGCGTGCGTGCGTGTTTCAACACGGCAATTTACAGCTCAAAACTATACCCTGGTATGTATAATATACGGCAGGCATAGTTCAATACAATTTTGTGAAACACGAATCTTTAAAGATTTGAAAGACTTGAAATGTGGGGCCAGCTGGTGTGTGTGTGGTGTTGGTGTGTGTGTGGGGTGTGTGTGTGTGTGTGTGTGGTATGTGTGTGTGTGAGGAAGGAAGGGGGGGGGGGGGAAAGAAGAAATGGAAAAAAGAACAAAAGAGAAAAGAAAAAAAAAGTGCTAAAATGGTTGCTTGGGTTAGTGATATTGATTTACGCTGTTTTTATATTTACTTGTTGATTGATTTTAGCTATGCTTGCTTATAACCTACATGAATTTCGAGTGCTTTTGAGAGATTTGAGTCCTTATTTGTATTCACGCGCGCGCACGCGTGCGTGCGTGCGTGTGTTTGTGTATGTATGTATGTATGTATGTATGTATGTATGTATGTATGTATGTATGTGTGTGTGTGTGTGTATGCGCGCGCGCGCGTGTGTGCGCGCACCGTGCGTGTGCATGCTAAGCGTCTCTCTGTGTGTGTAAACTAGAAGTCTGTAGTTCCTGACGAGACTTAAACGAGCGCCTTCCATTTCTACACCCCTGTGTAATCTGTTTCCCACCTGGTGTGTCTGTCTGCAACAAAGAGGTTATGGAGGAAAAAACCTGGTAGAGTAACAGAAAGGCGCTGGTCTGTCTGAGAAACTCGGGAGGAACACAGTGGAGTGGTGGAGGAGGAGGAGGAGGGAGGAGGAGGAGGAGGAGGAGGAGCGCCAGAGGAGAACAAAGTGTTCCGTTTTGAGCTGCGTAGTCTGTAATAATTATCTTTTCAACGCGAGGGTCGGTTTTTATCCATACACACACACAAACGCACACGCGCACGCACACACACACACAATATGGTATCTTTCAAGCCGGGTTTGTGTTTTTAATATCTGTTTCTTACACTGTAACCTTTTTTCTTTTTTTTTTTGGGCGTTTTACTACATGTCTTGTCTATCGAAATGTGTCTGACAGCGGAGAGAGACTGTTCCCCATCTAGTGTGTTCGTCTCTTGAGTGTAGGCATAACATTAATGGAGAGAGAGAGTGTGTGTGTGTGTGTTGTGTGTGTGTGTGTGTGTGTGTGTGTGTGTGTGTGTGTGTGTGTGTGTGTTGTTGTCTGTCTGTCTGTCTGTGGATGTGCGTGCTCGCACCTCTCTAAATTTTTCCGACCTTCATACAATATTCTTACCGCGCGACTGTGATACTTGGCTGTTCTAAATGTTTTTTTTTTTTAATGGCTTGTTTGAAAAGAGAAACAAGACAGATCAAGAATGGAAGGAGCAAACGAGAGATTGTATTTCTATCTATCTATCTATCTATCTGTCCCGTAGTCTGACGACCGTGGGGGCACCCTCAAAGACTCAACAACCAGTTCCCTCCATTTCTCTCTCTGTTCTGCCTTTCTCAGGGTTTTGTTGAGTTCTAGGCCTGTCCATTCGCTGATGTTATCCTCCCAGCTCTTCCCTGGTCTGCCTCTTCTTCTTCCTCCTTGGACAGTGCCTTGTAAAATTGTCTTTGCAAGTCCTTTGGATCTTGTGACATGCCCATACCATTTATGTTTAACTTAAATGGTATGGGCATGTCACAAGATTGTATTAGATGAATAAAATACAAGGTGGTTTGTTTTTTTAATTTAAGAAGAACATAATTGAAGCAAAAAACACGCACAACAACAACAATCTTGGCTAAAATAAACGTTTCAATTTTAGAGGCTTCGACTTTTTTCTTCTTCCAGAAATGGAAACAGCCAAACGTTTTAAGAATCATGAAAATAAATATTCTGTACTTTCTGTCTCTGATGAATATAAACGAAAAATGAAACAGTCAGAGGTGTGTGTGTGTGTATGTGTGTGTGTGTGTGTGTGTGTGTGCGTGCGCGCGTGTACGTGCCTGTGTGTTTCTGTGTGTGTGTGTGCACGCGCGCGCGTACGTGCGTGCGTGTGTGTGTGTGTGTGTGTGTTCTCATACAAGAAACCCCCAGATACAGTCTGTAAAGAGGAAGTAGGCCGTTGTGGTGAATAACTCAAAACCATCTGTTTACAAAGCCTGCTAATCAACATGAAAGAAGCACATGCATGAGGACTAACAGGGACGAGTAAACGTATATACATTCCCACAAATATCACGCGCCTATTAAATTTATAAACACCATAAAGATGGCGCCTGTATTAGTTTGACTCTAGTTCATTCCCCTTGACGTGGGTACAAATTACAGTTCATTCTCCTTAATGTCAACAGAAAAGGATAAGTTCATTCTCCTTAATGTGAACCTAAAATGATAGTTCATTCTCCTTAATGTGAACAGAAAATGATAGTTCATTCTCCTTAATGTGAACAGAAAATGATAGTTCACTCCTCTTGACATGAACACAAATTATAGTTAACTCCCTTTGATGTAAACACAAATTATCGTTCATTCCCCTTGATGTGAACACAAATTATAGTTAACTCCCTTTGATGTGACCACAAATTCTAGTTCATTCCCCCTTCATAACAACACAAATTATAGTTCATTCACGAATTCTAGTTCATTCCCCTTGATCTGAACACCAAATTACAGTTCATTCCCCTTTAATACGAACACAAATGGCCTTCCACTCTGGGCGCTGTTGATGCGCTTACTACTCGCACACAGACAGATCAACCATAACAACGTTTTATATAACGATTAATTATTCAGCTACGTTCCACGTAACCCATCAGCGGATGAGGAAATTGAGAGTGGTATTGCTGCTATGCTAACCGCTCCCATAATTTCTGTGCGACGGCTGATTGAATCTGGTGTGTAGACAAGCTTGTGGGTGTGTTAAGAGTTTCGTGCAGACGGTACCAGTGTCACTGAACTCTGTAGGCTTCCAGCATTGTGCTTTGTCAGCAGTCAGTCTAGTCCTCAGATAAGGGGGTGGGGGCAAGCTAGCCTCCAACCTGCAGGATTATGTTATTATGGCGGGGTGTGCTCCACCCATAACAATCCCCTAGTATAACCACCTGTTGTGTGTCCTCCATTAAAAAAAGGAAGGGAAACAATCTCTCAAGTCTTTTGGAGTACAGTCGCCTGTGTGGCAAGGTATTTGAAGAACAGCTATACACACAGAGACTTCTTTTGTATTTATTTATTCTCTAGTTTCGAGGATAATGGAATGAGCAAGCACTCGTGTGCTCTAGCCGAGGAACGGGAGGAAAAAAATCCACCAGCTGGAAGGGAGTTATCTTCTCTCTTCTTAAATGGGAAGAGCGAGGCAGTGAAGAAGCACAACCCTGATGATGCTGGTTCTAAGGAAGCAAAGCTCCCAGCACCTGCCCTCTGAAGATAGGTATGGGAAACCTTGCAACCTGATGCAGCTTTGACATCTGCAAAGTGCTCAAAATGCTCAAACAATGCAGCTGTTACGTCTGAAAAATGCTCAAAATGCTACAAACAATGAAGCTCTGACATCTACCAAGTGCTCCAAATAATTAGACAAGGCAGCTTTGACGTCTCCAAAATGCTCAAAATGCTCGAACACTGCAACTTGTACGTCTGCAAAATCCTCAAAATGCTAGAACAATCCGACCATGATCATGACAAGTGTTGAATCGCTTTCAACAGCAGCAAACATCAACTGAGTTCTTTCAGCAGCAGCTTATTTTGAAGCATGCAGACCATCTTCACGGAACAGGTCAGAGCCTTCTTTAGGTCAGCTCTCTGCTAACCCTTCACTCTTGAGGTTTCACGGGAGCTCTGCAACATAAACTTTCAAGCAGTGTGCCTTGAGCCAACGTCACACCTGACGAAGGCCATCCTTCTGCAGGTGGTCGCAGATTGGATGCCAGGTGCGCAGGTGCCAAGTATGCAGACGCCAGGTGTGCAAGTAGTCATCCATACCGCCAGCCATGGCAGTGCCTCTCTTCTACCAATGACACACTCCTTTCTCTCACATGATGTAAAATATGGGTGCGTTCGCTTGTGGCACCTCGGGTCGTGGTCTCACCTGAAGGACTTGGAAAAGGAATGGAGTCAGATCCATTGCTACTTCCCGGGGAGGGGAAAAAATCGCTCAAACAGGTCAACAGATACCCGAATCCGCATCCTTAGGTTACGGTTTCAAACCACAAATCTGCTCTAACCACTGAGCTACCCTCCTCCCACCCTCAAAGACTTTATGTAAAGCTCTCTATCTTTAGGTTAACTTAGTTTTCGTTCCTAAGCCCCAGTTTCGAGGTTTCACCAATGGTGAGCTATTGCGTACGCGACTGTTGTTGCCGACCACGAAGGTAGGTAGCCGCATTCTGACCTCGGGGATAGGTTAAGTTTTGGTTTAAAGGTAAAGGTAAAGGAGTCCCATAACCTATAAGGTCGTAGGAGAGCGAGGCGTCAGAGACCTCACTTCTCTAGGGCCAGCATATTGAGGGCGGCGCCCATCTCCTCTCCCTCGCTGCTTTACCTTCCCTGACCCTAAAGAGGCCAGGTACCCATTTACAGCTGGGGGAACTGTACTGAAGCCAAGGCGCGCAAACGGTCACCCATCCAACTGGTAACCAAGCTCGACGCTGCTTAACTTGGCTGGGGGAAAGCGAGTGCTCCGACCACTGAGCTATCCCGTCCCCAAGTTTTGGTTTACATGAGGTTATTTTCTCTAAAGATAACGTTTCCCATGTCATGGGGGACTGGTATGAGAGAGCAAAATGTCACGACGGTGTCAGACGAAAGCTTTCTCTGTGCCTTCCATTATTACAAACGTAACATAATACACAGCTCAGTCATATTTCTTTTGCCAAAAATACCGTGAGTAACGCTGGCCTAGTCTGTGCGACCGATGTTGATTTTATAAACAACCTGTTCACACGTTGTTGTAGCTTTGTATTGTAAACATTGTATAAACAGCACCACACCGCATATTTTCACCATTGCCTTCACCCCCAAAAATATGAACTAAGTTTATTCTTGTAAAGAGTATCCTAAATGGAGAGTAAAAGAAGGAAGTTTAATTTCAAATGTCCTATTTTTTGCCGTTGTCCCAAAACGCATTAATAGGTCAGCAGTGATGAACAAAGAAAAGACTTGACGGAGTAATTGTAAGAAAATGAACATCTACGGTGAAGTAGCGACATAGGGAAATGGGAGCACAAGGGAGAAGGGGGGAGGTGGGGGGTACGAACAAGAGAGAGAGGCGGAGAGGTGGGGGGAGGGAGGAGAAGACAGAGAAAAGAGAAAGACAGACAGGTAAGTAAACAAAGAATTTCAAGTGCATGCCCTCTCCTTCTCTCTCTGTAATGTGTGTGAGTGTGTGTGCGAGTGCATGTGTGTGTATGTATGTGTGTGCGTGCGCGAGAATTTCAAGTACATGCCCTCTCCTTCTCTCTCTGTAATGTGTGTGTGTGAGTGTGTGTGCGCGTGCATGTGTGTGTATGTGTGTGTACGTGTGTGCGTGCGCGTACGCGCGCGTGTTTGTGGTAAAAAGGGGAAAGGGGGTTAGGTTATTTCATTTTTAAAAAGTCGTTAATGTGATTCTTCCACTATGTGGTGAACTTCCTGCTGCTGGTGTGGCCATTACGAATGAGTTCGCAAGGGCGTTGTTGATAGGAGGAACGACCGATTCGTTGATTTTACTATTGGTGGTTTGATCTGTATGTATGTATTATATGTATGTATAGCTGTACAGTTTTAATCTGAGCTGTAATCGATAAACGAGGTGACAGCCCTGGCCCTATGTGCCCTCTGCAGTCGACGGGACAATGCAAAATGAGTATATTTTTAACTGGATTCTTCTCTCTCTCTCTCTCTCTCTCTCTTCTCTCTCTCTCTCTCTCTCTCTCTCTCTCTCTCTCTCTCTCTCGCTCTCTCTCTCGTCTCTTCTCTTCTCTTCTCTGCGTTCCATTACCGGGTGGAGTGCGTAGTGCCTGGCCTATTTCTGTGCTTGTAACTCTGGAGACTGTCTGCCCACTGGCCTCAGCCGACAAACTCCGACTTCAGAGCAGCTCATTCTTATTTTACAGGATGCATGCTGGGTATTTTCGTGTTAAAGTGACCCACCGGATGCTACCACGAGTTACGGGATCTTTAAGATATTACAGTCTTTAAAATCTTCAGCGTCTGTATATACACGAAGAAAATTAAAGTACTGGAAGGGTCTGCACTTGAAGTTGACGCTGGAGATCTTAAAAATATCCACCTTTAATTGCTCAGACGCTGCTGCCTGATTCGAACCCACGACTCGGTTCAATTTAATTCAGTTCCATCACTTTACTATCTCACAGAGAAGTTCATGTGGGTTACAAGCCGTACATAAACAGGAAACCATTTATCATAGAATAACACAGCACAGCGCACATCCATCACCTCGCACACATCACCAGATACTACGAATACCACCAATGCCAGCAGACTTAATATGACTGGATTCCATAGTTTTTTTCCCCTGTACACTAACCTTTTTCTGTGTATATCTGAGAACCAGTTGACAACTCTGTATGACTGAACAAGAGCAAACTGACTGAATATATGAATGAATGGCTCGCTAGCTGGAACATTGACGGATACATATTCATAAAGGGTGCATCAATACTTTGCGCACATGCATGCACACATACACTCGCGCGCGCACACATACACTCTCTCACAACACACATAGACATGTACCCCCCCCCCCCACACACACACACGCACGCACAAGTACACCCTCCCCCCCCCCCCCCCTCCAACACACACACACTGCAAGGTGACAACAGCACCATGTCGCACGTGCCTTTAAACATGCAGGAACATAAGACAAAGTGTGTCCGCAAGTTCCCCCAACAACCCCCCCCCCTCTCCCCCCCATTTCAATGGGATATGTACACCTGGACCAGGCAGACTACTGTTTTTCAGATCTTTCAGGTCACCAGTCTTTCAGATCTTTCAGGTCACCAGTCTTTCAGATCTTTCAGGTCACCAGTCTTCAGATCTTTCAGGTCACCAGTCTTTCAGATCTTTCAGGTCACCAGTCTATCAGATCTTTCAGGTCACCAGTCTTTCAGATCTTTCAGGTCACCAGTCTATCAGATCTTTCAGGTCACCAGTCTTTCAGATCTTTCAGGTCACCAGTCTTCAGATCTTTCAGATCACCAGTCTTTCAGATCTTTCAGGTCACCAGTTTCACAGGACTGTAGGTAAAACGACGCCATCTTTCGTCCTCAGCCTATACGCGTGCTGCAAGCAGCGTGCCGGTCAATGATGGAAATTATATGTTTGTTTTTGTACAAGTGATGAAGTCCTATAGTGTGTGTAGTGTGTGTGTGGAGAGAGAGAGAGAGAGAGAGAGAGAGAGAGAGAGAGAGAGAGAGAGAGAGAGAGAGAGAGAGAAAGAAAGAAAGATGAGAGAGAGAAGAAGAGAGAGAGAGGGGAGAGAGAGAAGAGAAAGAAGAGAGAGAGAGAGAGAGAGAGGAGAGGGAGAGGGAGAAAGAAAGAAAGAGAGAGAGATGAGGAGAGGAGCGAGGGTGGTGTGTGTGTGTGTGTGTGTGTGTGTGTGTGTGTGTGTGTGTGTGTGTGTGTGTGTGTGTGTGCGTGTGTGCGGGGTTGTATGTGCGCTCGCGTTTGTGTGTGAGAAAGAGAGAGAGGGAGTGTGTGTGTGTGTGTGTGTGTGTGTGTGTGTGTGTGTGTGTTGTGTGTGTGTGGTGTGTGTGGTGTGTGTGTGGTGTGTGTGTGTGTGTGTGTGTTTGTGTGTGTGTTGCTGTTGTTGTTGTTAGTGTAAGGATAAAATAAATGGAAGAGCTGTTTTTCTTCTTTTTTCTGGTTAAAGTCTCTCTCTCTCTCTCTCTCTCTCTCTCTCTCTCTCTCTCTCTCTCTCTCTCTCTGTTGGGGTGGGAGGGGGGGGGGGGGGGGAGGGGGGGGGGCGCACGCCTGTGTATAAATGGAAGACATATTTTTCTTTCTTTTCTCACACAAACACACACACACATATTATATATATATATATATCTATATATATACATACATACACACACACACAATATATATATATATATATACATATACTTATATACATATATACACAGTGTGTGTATGCGTGCCTATGTGTATGTATATGTGTGTGTGTGTGTGTGTGTTTTAAAGGCCAAGTGTAGTGTAGTGTAGGTAGGGTCCATACTGAATTCAACAACAGCTGCAGAGAGAGAGGGAGGGAGGGAGGGAGGAGGAGGAAATAGGGAGGGGGGGGAGGGGGGGGGGCGCGGCGACAGCTGTCGGCTGCCAGTGTTGTCGCTGTCGTGTGCACGTGGATCCATGCCTTTACCTTTACCTGCCTGCCACCTCACGCGACCGGAATGCATTCACGCGCGCGCGCGCATACACACAACTGACAACGTTTGACATAAAACACGCGCACGCAGGCACGCGCGCGCGCATACAGATACTGAAAACGTTTGATATAAACACGCGCGCGCGCACGCCTTCGAGAACACCTTCAGATTTACGTTTGCAAGAAGATTATGTGCATATGTATATTTCAAAACAATATTGAATAAGTGCACCGTGCTCGCTTGCGCGCGCGTTCACATACACACACACACACACACACACACACGCACACGCACAAACACACACATGCATACATAAACGCATAAACACACACATGAACACACACACACACACAAACACGCATTGCATGCATGCACCCACGCCGCGCGCGCACACACACACGAGCATACACACACACAAACACACATGCATGCATGCACCCACGCCGCGCGCGCGCACACACACACGCATAAACACACACACGCATACGTAAACGCATAAACACACACATGAACACACACACACACAAACACGCATGCATGCATGCACCCACGCCGCGCGTGCACACACACACGAGCATACACACACACAAACACCACGCATGCATGCATGCACCCACGCCGCGCGCGCGCACACACACTGCACACACACACACCAAAAAACACAACACACACTACACACACACACACACCACACACGACATATACACACACACACCATCCGTCGTGTTCTTCCTATACCTTACTATCACAAATGAAAGTTCGACCATGAAGGGGGAGGGATATAAACAGCAAACTTGGTCTGGGGGAAATGGAAGTGGAAGGAGGGAAGAGGGGAGGAGACATCCTATCATAACAACAACAAAAATAAGATGCGTCATATGTGGGTTTGTTGTTGTTGTTGGGGTTTGTTTGTTTTGGTTGTGCTTGTTACTTCGGTTTTGGGGCGTGCTTGTTTTTTATTTCTCTCTGTTCAGAAGCGGAGCAGGAAGACTGCATAAACAATAAAAGAGCAAGGATAGGGCGTTGCATTCGAGTAATATTGTTTCTTCTTGTGATAGTTACAGGTGTTATTCATCTTAGCGAAAAGATATAAATGTAGATGAAGAGAAGGAAGGGTGATTCGAGGAGAGAGAGGTCGGGAAGACAGAGTGATAAGAACGTAAAAGATTAAAGAGTTGAAGAGAAGAAGGTGGTGAGGTGGGGGTGGAGGTAGGAGGAGTGAGTGGGCGAGAGAGAGAGCGATGGAGAGAGCGGACAGTGAGCAGAGAACAGTATGAGAGAAGGAAGACAGACGACAGACAGACAGACAGACCGACCGAGAAATGATAAGAAATTGATCTGTGAGAGAACGAGAGAGTGAGAACAGATTCTAACGCAACAGCACGTGAGTAATCAAAGCCCTCTTTTCCAAAATCTTTTAAAACGGCAAGTGCACCTATATTATACTGTGTGTGTGTGTGTGTGTGTGTGTGTGTGCGTGCGTGCGCGCGCGCGCATGCGTCCGTGTGTGTATGTGTGTGTGTATGTGTGTGCGTGTTTGTGTGTGCGGTTTGAAATTCTTTCATTCGAAGAAATGGTCATATGAAAAAGCCACTAGCGTGCTTTTACTTCTCTCTCTCTGTTCTGTCTCTGTCTATCCCTCTGTCTCTCTCTGTCTCTGCCTCTCTGTCTATGCTTGCTATGTGCATGCGGTTTTGTTTGTTCGTTGTTGTTTGTTTGTTGTTTGGGTTTGTATTTGTTGTTTTTTTGGTGTGTTGTTTGTTTGTTTGGGGTTTTTTTTGTTGTTTTTTGGGGGGGCGCACAATGGCCTACTCTTCCGAAAGGCGGAAAGGTTTTAATATGTCTGTGCACGATGTTCTGCCTCTGTGTGTATGTGTGTTGCGTGCGCGAGCGCACGTGTATGTGTATGCGTGCGCACACGCGCGCATGTCTTTACACAATCCACGTATAAACTTCCCAGCACCCAAGCGGGTATATCACAATATGAGCGATATGCATGTGTTTATAAACATATGGCACCAACAACAAGGAAAGAAAAACTATTTAACAGTCACCCACCGCCTAGCTTCCCGCCCAAAACAAACGTTACGTACCTACCTATGTCCTGCCGATGAAAGAGACAGAGACAGACAGACATGCAGGCAGATAGAGACAGAGTGACAGAGATAGAGACAGAGAGATTGAGACAGAGAGACAGAAGACGAGCAGACAGAGAGGCAGAGACAGAGCAGAGACGAGAGGCAGAGACAGAGAGCAGACAGAGGCAGAGACAGAGACAGAGAGAGAGACATACAGGACAGAGAGAGACAGAGACGACAGGAAGGACAGAGACAGAGACAGACAGAGGCATAGACAGAGACAGGAGCAGAGAAGAGAGACAGGAACAGAGAAGAGAAGACAGAGGCATAGACAGAGAAACAAGAGAGACAGAGAGACAGAAGACAGAGAGACAAGAGAGACAGACAGAGACAGATAGACAGAAGAAACAAAGAGACGACAGACAGAGAAGATAACGTGCGGCGCCTTCTGCCTCTCCCCCAAAATACCTCTGCCAGCGATAAAGCCCGACACAGCCTGCAGGTAAGAAAGGTTACCTGGCCGAAGGTAATACTGGAAAGGGGGAAGGGGAGGGGGGTGGGGTTGAATGGGGGGGGGGGGGGGAGGCCTGGTATGGTGGA
>CM054138.1:44438827-44441327 GCA_028751875.1 Rapana venosa
TTTTTTTAGTACCCCATAACATACCCTTTTTGTTGTCTGTTGCTTTCTGTCTCGCTCTCTCCCTGCCTCTGTTTCTGTCCCCATCTCGCCCGTAGTCTGTCTGTCTCTCTCACACAGAGGCTCTATCCTCTCTTTTATGACTGTCCTCTCTCTCTCTCTCTCCTCCTTCTCTTGCTTCTGTCGTTTCCTTCTCTCCCCCAAAGCTTCTGTCGTTTTTTTCTCTCTCTCTTTCTTTCTTTCTCTCTTCCCCTCTCTTTCTCAAAAATCTTTGCGTTCCACCACAACACACACACAACACACACACACACACACACCCACACACCCCCCCTCCTTCTCCCCCTCCCCTCTCCTCTCTGCTTCTGTTTTTTTCCCCCCTCTCTCTCTCCCCTCTCTCTCTCTCTCTCTCTCCCCCTTTTTCTCTCCCCCTTTTCGCTCCTCTAACTCGCTTTTTCCTCCTCCCCCCTCTCTCTCTCTCTCTCTCTCTCCTCTCTCTCTCCCCCCTCTCTGCTTCTGTCTTTTCCCAAACCCGAGGTTTTAGACTGCGTGTGTGTTTTTTCGCACAACCAAAGAAACAGGGGGGAGGTACACACAAAGAGACCCGTAGTTCACCACAGCAGTGTTTACAAAGAGGGAGGGAGAGAGGGGGCAGAGAGAGAGGGGAGAGAGAGAGAGAGAGAGAGAGAGAGAGAGAGAGAGGATAGCAAGAGAGAGAGAGAAAGAGACAGACAGACAGACGCAAAGACATACACAAAGAGATACTCTCCCCCCATCACCCACACACCCAAAAACACACCTTCACCCCCCCCATTCCCTTTATAAACACACTTCTTCCTACTCTCACCAGGCGTCTCTCCTCCCTCTATCTTTGTCTGCCTTTTTATCATATCGTCTCTTCATTGATGTTCGATAGTTCCATTTAAATCCTTTGATAAAACATAACATCACGCTGCTCTCTTTTACCTCTCCTTAACCCCCTCCCCCCCACTCTCTCCTCCTCACTCCCCTGTCATTCTGTCTGAACAGCAATCGTCTGTCCTCTCTCATATAATTGGTTAAAGCACCAAAGACTTAACAAGCTGTCATCTCTCCTCTCCTCCCCTCTCCCCCCCCCTCCCTCCCCCCCCTCGTCTCTCTCTCGTCTTCTCTCTCTCTCAGTAATTGTGGTCAAAGGCTAAAGTACATTAAAATTTTCGATCTCTCTCTCTCTCTCTCTCTCTCTCTCTCTCTCTTTTCGCTCCTCTCTCTCTCCCCTCTCTCTCTCTCTCGTCTCGCTCTCTCTCTCTCGGAAAGAGAACAGACAGACAGATCGAAACACAGAAAGGGGAGTGGGGTGGGGTGGGGGAAGGGGAGTAGTCAGTAAGGAACAGAAGCACCCCCACCTGAGCACCCCCCCACCCAACCCACCTGTCTCGGTTTACCTGGCCGGGCCACAGCCACCATCCCACTCCACTGTTGCCTCCGTCAGACCAATCCTCTAACCGAGCCGTCTGCATGTAGCATTATTATTATTATTTCAAAGAAACAACAATATAAAATAAGAGAGAGAGAGAGAGAGAGAGAGGGGGGGGGGGGAGTGAGAGAGAGAGAGAGAGAGAGGGGGGGGGGAGAGAGAGAGGAGGGGAGAGAGAGGGAGGAGAGAGAGAGGGAAGAGGGAGAGAGAGAGAGGGAGTGACAGAGGGAGAGAGGGACAAAGAGACAGAGAGAGAGAGAGACAGAAAGAGACAGAGAGAGAGAGACACAGACAGAGACGGGGAAGGGGGGAGGGGGGCAGGCAGACAGAGAGAGAGAGGGTGGGGGGGGAACAGACAGTGAGACAGACAGAAAGAGACAGAGACAGACAGAGAGAGAGAGAGGGGGGGGGGTGAGAAGAGAAGACAGACAGACAGACAGAGACAGAGAGAAAGAGACAGGGAGGAGGGGGGGGGGGCAGGCAGACAGAGAGAGAGAGAGGGAGGGAGGGGAGAAAGAGAGAGGGAGGGAGGGAGGGGAGAAAGAGAGTGAGAGAGAAAAAGAGGGGGACAGAGAGAGACAGCCAAACACACTGAGACAGAGAGAGGGAGGGGGGCAGGCAGACAGAGAGACAGACAGACAGACGGACGGACGGACAGACAGACGGACGGACGGACAGACACACACACACATCCACACACACACACACACACACACACACACACAGAGCAGAAAACAAGCCACAGTTCGACAACGTTTCTCTTACAAAGAACCACCGTAACTCCTGCAATCCTTCACAGACTCAAACAGCAAGCTGGAAATGGTTTTTCCCCGACACAGCATACATCAAAATAATTATTATGTTCCCGAAACATCCTAAGTCTTTCACTTCATTACTCGTCCTACGAGTCGGTCTCAGAAGTCTCTAAGTGTTCGCTCTACAGCCCAGTCTTCTTGCAGTTTTGAGAAAACGCCAGAGAGAGAGAGAAAAAAAAAGAAGCCTATAAATTATGGGGGTGGGGGAGAGCAAGGAAAGCAAGGTGGATGAGGG
>CM054138.1:44443827-44451327 GCA_028751875.1 Rapana venosa
TGCACGAGACTCTTAACGATGCAGACCGCTGACTTCACCCGACCAGCTTGCTCAACTTGTGGAGGAGTGACCGAGGGCACTGCACTGAATATTTCATGCAGCAGTATGTCGCCGGTGAGCGGAACCTGGTGGATGGCACCCATCCCTCTCCAGGTAGCTCGGTGCTCGCTGAGTGTGTTCCTTTCAGCCAGCCATCCTACCGCCTGCCTATAGCTGGCCTGCCAAAAGTGCGCGAGTGCGAGTGTACCCGAGTGTATGCGCGCGAAGACTGGTGCGCGCATGAGTGCATGTGACTTTGTTGCACTGATGAGTTTTATGTCTGGCTTTTTAAGTATCGCTCGCTGATGTTTGAGTGTTTTTTGTATTATTATGTGCGGAAAGGGAAGGTTTCCATGCTGATATTCGCATTTATTTGTGCTGTGGTGTTTGTCTGTGATAAACGTTTTCCCGTTTACTGGGTTTTTTTCATTTATGGTTTGTAACCTACGCGAATTTCTCTGTAATCATATGAGAAATATTCGTATTACGCAAGATGTTCTGTGCACGTCTCACATTCGGGAACACGGTTTCATCTCATCTGAATGACGTTAACGAAAATAAAAGTCATGATTCAAGATTATTTTTCAAGAAAACTCCCCAAGGGGTACATGAAATTTAACAAAACCACAACTCGGTACAGCAGATACTGTTATTGTCAAAGTATGTGATTGCATACCAGCTGCCAAATGAATTTTGTATTGACTTTCTCTAGAGCACGCTATAAGCCGTTGGTTGCTTGTTGCTCACAATATTTACGTGTACGATAACCATTTTTTTCTTCTGAATACACATTTCCTTAAACCAAGAGTCGGTACTATTGTGGACGTTCGGAGAAAAATCTCCACGAACCTACATCTCAACTAGGACAAGAAGCCACCACCTGAAATTTATGTCAAATCACGAGTTCCACGTTTTAACCACGAAGCGATCCCCATCCCACACCGTTACTCCTGTGACCAACAAACGAAGGAGACTTTTTAATCCATAGAAACTTTTGAAATACTCGTTGGTATTGAACAGTGATAAGTCAACACTAACTTGTGATACAAAAGATTGGCTAAGTTGATAGCAATAATACTGACTGATGGCACAAAAATGAATTCTGGCATGCTGCTCACTAAAATGCGCTGTTTACAGTTTCAGCTATCTTTTTCACTCACATCGTCCCAGAAAGCAGTACTTTAAGCGGAAAATAACGAAGAGACGCAGTCTGCATAGTACACACACACGCGCGCGCGCGCACACACACACACACACACACACGCACGCACACGCACGCACGTGCGCGCGCACACACAAACAAAACACACACACACAAAACAACAAAAACAACAACACAAAACACACACACACAACACTAACACAACACACAACAACAACAACAACAAAAACAACACACACACAACACACACACACAAAACACAACACACACACAAAACACTAATACATGATCAACGTGTGAAGGAAAATGAGTCTGCAATGGCCCAGGTTGTATGTTAACGACAACAGGTGCGGAACATAAAACGCAAGCTGCAACAGAGACCGTTAGTTACTAGCGGCAGATTGAATCCCCCGGATTGTAAACACCCTCCCCAGTCTGCTGCTGCTGCTGCCTCTTCCTCCTCCTCCTCCTGAACACACTAGTTAGCGCCAACAACCACTCCGACATGCACGGCCGGGGGAGTGTGCAGTGACGTAATTGCACAGGTGTGGTAACCGTCTAATGACGAAGACAGGTAAGAACGTGTGTGTGTGTGTGTGTGGGGGGGGGGGGGGGGGGGGGGGGGGGGGGGGGGGGGTGGGGAGGGGGGGGGGGGGAGAGGGGGATGAGGAACCAAAGTAGACTCGAGTGCAATGCCTCTGAGCCGAGCTCAGTAGCGGCAATACACACACAATACACATACACACGCGCACGCACACACACACAATACACATACACACGCGCGCACGCACACACACACACACACTACATACACAACACAACACACCACAAACACACACACATCACACTACACACACACCACAACACTACATTACACACACACACACAATCGATTATCGCCGACATCCGTCACAACTGTCTCGTCACACCTTCCTAGATCGTCCCTTAACAGCCTAATTGGACGATCACCTGTCTGTCTTCAAAGCCGGCAACTAAAGGTATCCTCCCGTTATATCAGGTTTGACGCGGCTATCTATATGGTGGGGAAAGAAAAACAGAAAAAAAAAACCGGTCGTATGTACGCAAAATTCTTGGTGAACCTTGCAGCTGCAGCTGAGGAACATAAAAGCATAAAAACAAACAAAAAAGATTTTTAAGGTAGAGTTTCTCACCATCGGTCATAGTATCCCCCCCCCCTTCTCTCTCTCTCTCTCTCTTCATCCCTATCCACCACGTATACGAGAGAGATGGGGGGCAGAGGAGATGGAGGGGGGAGAGGAGATGAAGGGGAAGGAGAGAGAGAGAGGAGGGAGGGAGAGGAGAGAGATGAGGAGAGAGGAGAGAGAGAGATGAGAGAGAGAGAGAGAGAGAGAGAGAGAGAGAGAGAGAGAAGAGAGAAGAAAGTCTGATACACACACCATCAAACACGGAACTGAGAAATACATTAAACGGGATACAAACACATGAAATAGTACAACGAAGCATGCTAAACATATTGAAGACAACAACAAACAACAACAGAAAAACATACTAAGCACGCTACATAGAAAAGCACACGTCATGGCTCAGGAAAAACAGAACACCCCCCCCCCCACCCCACCACCCCAAAAAAGAGAAAAAAAACCAACAACAAAAAACCATTTCTTACAGAATTCGTACAGAATTCGGATGAGACTATAAACCAAAGCAGAAAAGGTCAATGACTAAGGTTCAGGAGGAGGTGATAGTATAATAAGCTTTATTGTCAGTTGAGGCAGGCATCCGACCATTTGTGTAGGACATGCAAATTAGTTGAATCAAAGCAGAAATGAGTTTATTATTAGCTTAACTAGAAAACATTTCTCTCTCTCTCTCTCTCTTCTCTCTCTCTCTCTCTCTCTCTCTCTCTCTCTCTCTGTCTGTGAGTGATTGAGTGTGTGATTGAGTGTGTGCGTGCGTTGTGTTGTGTGATTGTGTGTGGTGTGTGTGTGAGTGTGTGTGTGTGTTTGATGTGTGTGTGTGTGTGTGTATTTGAGTGTGTGTGTGTGTGTGTTGTGTGTGTGTGTGTGTGACTGTTTTATAAACTTATCTGTGTATTCTATTTATATGCAAGTTCTACAAATCGTAGTTTTCTTTCTTAAGCAAATTACCATAACCAATCTTTTTTTTCCCAATTGTCCGTTAGCAAGGGAAAGAGCCATAAATATCTGCATACATAGACAAACGCATTTGTAAGCTTTACAACCGTAAAGAGGGGGGGGGGGGGGGGGGGGGGGAGGGGGGGGAGAGAGAGAGAGAGAGGAGGAGGGTGAGGGAGGGAGGGAGGAGGGGAGAGAGAGAGGAGGGAGGGGAGAGAGAGGGATGGAGAGGAGAGGCAGAGAGGAGAGGGAGGGAGGGGGACGAGAGAGAGAGTGGCGAAGGAAGGGAAAGAAGGGGGGGGGAGGAGAGAGAGAAGAGAGGAGGGAGGAGGGAAAGAGAGGGAGGGAGGAGGGAGAGAGGAGGGAGAGCGGAGGGGAGGAGGGCAGAGCGAGAGAGAGAGAGAGAGAGGACGACAGACAGAGCGAGAGAGAGAGGAGAGAGAACGAGAGAGAGGAGAGAGAGAGAGAGAGAGAGAGAGAGAGAGACTCAGAGAGAGAGAGAGAGTAGAGAGAGTGAGGAGGTGAGAGAGATTTCAGGGAGGGAAGTAGTTTAAAAACAACAACAAACCCACAATGATCAAGACAACACAACACACAACGCAGTAAAACTTACCACACAACCGCTACACTATCCCCCCCCCCCCCACCCACCCCCAACCCCCCCCTTCCCCCTTCTCTTTACTTCCATGCTGCTCACCCGTCCCTCCCTCCCTCCTTCCTCTTCCCTCAGCTTCCATCTCAGCTGTTCTTTCCTTCCTTCCTTCCCTCCTTCCTACCTGGCCTGGCGCTCGCTACCTTGGAAACGCAAAAGGCCGTTTAAGCGGCGCCAGGTGAAGAGCCAAAAATAAACTAGTACCTGAACACACCTTTCTCTTCACTCTGGCCAACACAGGGGTAGAAAAAATGAAAGGTAGGGCCGGCCCTCCTGTAAGAATTGAAGGGAGGTGCAGTTCTACTCCCTGCTAGCTCCATCACTTTCTGTCAATGAATGTGTGTGTGTGTGTGTGTGTAGTGTGTGTGTAGTTGTGTGTGTAGTGTGTGTGTGTGTGTGTGTGTGTGTGTGTGTTTGTGTGTGTTTTGTGTGTGTGTGTAGTGTGGTGTGTAGTGTGTGTGTTAGTGTGTGTGTAGTGTGTGTGTGTGGTTGTGTGTGTGTGTTGTAGTGGTGTGTGTGTGTGTGTGTGTAGTGTGTGTGTGTGTGTGTAGTGTGTGTGTGTGGTGTAGTGTGTGTGTGTAGTGTGTGTGTGTGTGTTAGTGTGTGTGTGTGTTGTGTGTAGTGTGTAGTTGTAGTGTGTGTGTGTGTTTAGTGTGTAGTGTGTGGTTGTGTGTGTGTGTGTGTAGTGTGTGTGTGTGTGTGTAGTGTGTGTGGTGTGTGTGTGTAGTGTGTTAGTGTGTGTGTTGTAGTGTGTGTGTGTTGTTGTAGTGTGTGTGTTGGTTAGTGTGTGTGTGTGTGGTGTGTGTGTTGTGTGTAGTGTGTGTGTGTACTGTGTGTGTGTAGTGTGTGGTATGGTGTGTGGTGGGTATGGTGTGTGTGTGTTGTGTTGTTATGTGTTGTGTGTGTTGTGTGTGTGTGTGTGTGTGTGTGTAGTGTGTGTGTGTGTAGTGTGTGTGTGTGAGAGTGTGTGTGTGTGTAGTGTGTGTGTGAGTCGTGTGTGTGTGTAGTGTGTGGTGTGTGTGTGTAGTGTGTGTGTGTGGGGGTTGTGTGTGTGTGTTGTGTATGTGCAAGCAAGCGCATTATTTATCATTATCGATCTGTGTGTGGTGTGTGTATGTTTGGTGTGTGTGTGTGTGTGGTGTGTGTGTGTGGTGTGTGTGTGTGTGTGTGAAAGCAAGCGCATATACTTATCATTATCGTTCTGTGTGTGTGTGTGTGTTGTGGTGGTGTGTGTGGTGTGTGTGTGTGTGTGTGTGTGTGTGTGTGTGTGTGAGCAAGCAAGCCGCACATTTATCATTAGTATCATTATTATTCTACTCTGTGTGTGCGTGTGTGTAATGTTCCTGCACACACCAACGAGAGAGAGAGAACGAGAGAGAGAGAGCGAGAGCGAGAGCGAATGAGAGCGCGACAGAGAGAGCGCGCGAGTTTGAGAACATGAAAGATGAAAGGGGTTGGGCATCATAGCATCGAGTTAGATTTTGAAGCGCCAGATCAATCAATCAATCAATCTCTCTCTCTCTCTCTCTCTCTCTCTCTCTCTCTCTCTCTCACGCACAGAGAGAGAAAGAGAGACAAAGAGAGAGAGGGAGGGAAGGAGGGGGAGAGAGGGAGAGGGGGAGAGAGGGAGAGAGAGCGAGCTTGAGAACATGAAAGATGAAAGGGGTTGGGCATCATAATTAGCATCGAGTTCGATTTTGAAGCGCCAGATCAATCTCTCTCTCTCTCTCTTCACGCACAGAGGGAGGGAGGGGAGGGAGGGGAGGAGGGGAGGGGGAGAGAGAGAGAGAGAGAGAGGAGAGAGGAGAGGAGAGAGGAGAGAGAGAGAGGAGAGCTTGAGGACATGAAAGATGAAAAGGGGTTGGGCATCATAATTAGCATCGAGTTCGATTTTGCAGCGCTCTCTCACTCTCTCTCTCTCTCTCTCTCTCTCTCTCTCTCTCTCTCTCTCTCATACAGAGAGAGAGAGAGAGAGAGAGAGAGAGAGAGAGAGAGAGAGAGAGAGAGAGAGATTGAGGGAGGGAGGGAGGGAGGGGGGGAGAGAGAGAGAGAGAGGGGCATCAATCAACCCATTCAAACTCTGGGAAGTTTACGAGCGGTTGGCGTTCAGCTCGTGCCGATTCCCACGTGTTCTCTCATCCAACTACGGTTAGGCCGAGCGGTTTTTTTGACTACACATAACCTTGTGCACTACTTTTTTCTGGGATTCTTTGTGTCTCTCCCCACTTTGCTGGTTTTTGCCCTCTCGGCTTTTCGCATTGTTCGCTTTCACTTGTGTTGTTCGATCTATGAATTGATGCTTGAGCCTTTTGGTGTGTGAATTTTACTCTATTGTCTTCAGCGGGTTTTCTTGATTGGCTTTCGTTGTTAAACAGATTGAAACGAACCCTGTGCGATTATCACTGACTTGCCCAAGAGAGCTTAAAGCTGCTTGCTTTGGTGCAAGTCTTATCACTGATGACGTATTGTATTCATGACGTAATCTTTTTCAAGGAAGCGTAATGGAACTTTATCGATGACGTATTATTTCCAGCTATTCCATTTCCTGGGAGCTAGTTGTGGTTCGTCATAATCTTCCCGTCAGTTTGACTTTTACGTCATTTTAAGAGTCTGGAATATTTTTACAATCTTGCATCTCTGAGTAGCGGGAAACTGTTGCAATGGAAATCGTTATATGTACAGCGTTACGATACTGCGCTGTTCCTGAGAAAGAAAGAAAAAAGGCAGACAACAGCTCACAACGGCAACAAGCCCCTGCAAGCAACTGGCGCTGTGCAATGAAAACTGCAAGATACATTTTTAAAAGCATGCATTTACATTTTGGACTCAAACAAAACCCCCAAAAGTCTTTTATTCAAAGCCTGAAATCCCGTCATGGTACAATTTTCTTGCGACCAAACATGCCTTTCATGTGACGGCCAGGTGAAAGTTAACGCCCATGGGATAATTGTTAGGAAATTTTGTCGCTGGAACTAAAGAACAGCGCCAAGCTTTTGTTCTATCTGGATGCTATTCAATGCTCCACTAGAATCGACTCTTTATCATCCCTTTAGTCGGCGATTTAATGGCTTCTTGTGCACTTTTAGGAAACAGGAGTGGCTTTGTGACGTGTGCACTGCTCTCCTGCTTATTTTGTTCCCTCTATTATCGCTCGTTCGCTCTCCCCCCCCCCCCCCCCCCCTTTTTATTTGGGAAAGGGGGGTGGGGGGGGGGGGGGGGGGGGGGGGGGGGTCGGAGGTTGGTTGTATTTCACTTTGTTGGCTTTTGCTCGCTCGCTCTCTCTCTCTCTCTCTCTCTCTCTCTCTCTTCTTTCACGGTTGTCTTTTTCTGCGCTAGTTGTGGTTTTGCTGCTAAAATGCATTTCTGTATCAAGAGTGCTTAAAACGCCATCTTTCTCCTTTCTTGTTCCTCTAAAAAGAAGCCTCCATTCCAAAGAAATAGGTAAATAACTGTCTTGATATATCAATACAGAGTCTTTGATCAAACTGTTTGCGACTTTGCGATGGGGTTGGGGAAGGTGGTGGGTGGTG
>CM054138.1:44456327-44458827 GCA_028751875.1 Rapana venosa
AATCCTGTTCCGCTTTTCGTAAGAGTAGGCCATTGTGTGCCTGTGGGAACAGATGACAGAATTGACAAAACCGCATACACACGGGGGACTGGATGTAAAAAAAAGCACATGAGTGCTTATTCCATTATCCTCGGTATAAAAGAATGAATGAATGAATGAACGTTAAGGGGCGTTGAGTGTTGTTGCCACAGGGGTGGGTGGTCGTACAGGAACCAGTACAGTTCCCCCAGTTCAGCCAGCTGTAAATGGGTCCCTGCCTCTTTAGGGTCAGGGAAGGTAAGCAGCCAGGGAGAGGAGATGGGTGCCGCCCTTAAGATGCTGGCCCCTAGAGAAGGTGGGGTTTCTGATACTCCCTCCCCCAATGACTTCATTGACTATGAGGCACATTTTACCTGACCTGTTATACGAGTTGACCTCTTGTAGTTGAGACCGGGGTGTCCAAAAGCGTTTGGAATTAAGGTTTATGGTTCATTTGCGCTGAGCAACCAGAGTGTTGGTTTTGTTAAGTTTTCCCGCTTATTTTTTTTCACATCACAAACAAGTTGTACAGACTTGGTGGCAGAAATTAAGCCAGTCATATTTAATTAGTCAGAAAAGTGGCTGGTTTTCGCAGTATATAAATCATACCCCCAAAATCATGTGACAGAACTAAATGTAAGAGAGAGAGAGAGAGAGAGAGAGAGAGAGAGAGAGAGAGAGAGAACATTAAATTTTGTTTGCTTCCCACTAGCAACATAGAGAGGACATAGATCAGAGAATATGGGGAAAATGGAATACTACTACTACTACTACTACTACTACTAATAATAATAATAATAATAATTGTTCTTTTTGTACACTTCATAAAAGGGATGAAGTAGGCCTACCTCTCAGACCTGGATGATTTAAAAGCCAAGTTCCTGGGAAGCCTTACAACAGACCAGCATTCTTTACACTGATCATGTATCTATCTTTTTAAAAAACACAACAACAACATATCGTGAGCAAATTCTTATGTACCTCGGTGCAGCTTCAGCAAAAGAAGGACAACCGTATTCATTCTATGATATGGGAGAGTAGGCTAGGGGTGGGTGGGTGGGTGGGTGGGGGAGGTGACTAGTGGTTAGAACATTGTGCTCACATTTTGATAGCCCGGGATTGAACCCAGTTCGAACCACCAACTAGAGGCCAGTTCAAGGGGTTTTTTTCCCCAGGAGTTAACATCAGTACTGATTCAACTCCCCGAAAGTCCATAACCGAGCCCCCCCCCCACGTGCAAACGCATGCAGAACATCTCCCCCACACTTAAAAATTCGTCTTTTGGAATAGTAGGTCATTTCCTGGTGGTAGGAACAATGACCAAATTAAAAAAAATAAAAATAAAAAAAACCCAACAAAACCGCATGCACACTTGATGTCGTGTTTAGACATCATCCCCGAAGTCAAAATACAGCTACCTTAATGATGGGCAAAAAACGGTCACATACACAAAAATCTCACCATTGGTGAACCTAAGAGCTCTATTCAAGGAACAAAAACTAAAATTGTAATTTCAAGGACTTAATACCCCAAGTGTATCACTTCTAAATGTTTGTCTTTTTAAAAAAAACAACAATTGTGTGTGTGTGTGTGTGTGAATCCCTTTCAAATGGAACAATAGATTTTTGAAAATAAATACAGTTGTAATCTCTCTCTCTCTCTCTCTGAAGAGTGGTGACACAACTCATTTGCATATAGGTGTGTGGTGGGGTCGGCGGATAAGCCACGTGCCGTGAGAGGTGACATCCGTTCTGTAATGGGGCCCCTTTTCCTAGTGTCTGTTTGCTTCACTACACACACACACGCGCGCGTGCGCTCGCGCACGCACGCACGCACGCACGCACACACACACACACACACACGTGCATTTCCCTCACACACATGCATTTCCCCCCCTCTCTCTCTCTGTCTGTCACTCACTCGCTCACTCGTGCGCGCGCACATACACGCGCATACATACATCCAACCGCACACGTGGAGAGAGAGAGAGAGGCAGAGAGACAGAGAGGGATAATTTTGCTTCTGGGAGGTAGATAGAATTAGTTTTACAATAATGAAATTGAGAGAGAGAGAATGTGTGTGTGTGCATCCGTGTATGTATGTGTGTGTGTTGTGTGTGTGTGTGTTCATGCGTGTGCGCGGTGCGCGTGTGCGTGTGTGTGTGCGTGCATGCGTGCGTGTGCATGAACGCGCACGTGTGTGTGTGTGTGTGTGTGTGTGTGTGTTCATGCGCTCGCGCGCATGTTCATGTGAGGCCTTCTTGTGACACTTTTAAATCCGGCCTCAAGACATATGTTTAAAACCTAAGATTTTCCTTTCCTGTTTCATTTCATAGCTGTCCCTGCTTTTCAAGAGCCTAAAATCCCATGACCCTGCCAAAGTGTATAACTGTGTGTGTGTGTACATTTGGACTTGTTAGAACTATTACTTGCTATTGGTTGCATGACTGTGTAAGAATGAGTTAGGTGCAAGCGCTTTCATT
>CM054138.1:44461327-44463827 GCA_028751875.1 Rapana venosa
AGTAGCTGCAGCATTATCATCATCATCATCATCAGCAGCAGCAGCAGCAGCAGCAACAGCAGCAAGGAAACGATTTCAACTGTGGGCGACCCGGCAAATGGACGGACAAACCCACTAGCTAGTGGCGAGATGCAGAAGACTAGACTACAATGCAGGCCAACGTCAGGTCGTCACGCTTCAGCCAAGCAACGAACAACAAAATAACACTTAGCATCTGAAGCCTTGTTTCCCACGGATGAAGATGGGGGGGGGGGGGGGGGGGAGGGAGCGGAAACTCTGCCCATTGATCCGAACAGAACAGCTGTCTTCCGGTTTATAAAAAAAAAGAAGAAGAAGGGAAAATAGTGCGCAGCTTTATGAATATTCATAGTGTATTCTGACTACGCTTGTCGTTATGTCAAAGCAGGACAGGGGTTTTTCATGTATTCGTGCTCCCCCCCGAGAAGTTTCACAACTACAACTTTCTGTCACTGTACTACACGAGAAACGATGCTAAAACCTGATGATAACAGATTGAAAACATACCAGATGCATTTGTTGAAATTATGCATGTTATCTGCTGCTGCTGCGTCGAACGTTCAGACAGCAAGCAAGTATTGTCGTCTGCCATATGAGTGAAAATGCGTTGCACATTGCACTGCCATTAAGTCGTCTGACAAGTCAGACCCAGCGCATCCGACTTCCGCGTGGAAATATATATATATATATATATATATATATATATATATATATATAAGAACTTTCATGTGTCATCAAGTAGTATCAACGATTTCACAATAATATAATATAAATGGTCAACAAGGTAGCACCATGATTCAAATACTCCTCAGGACAGGAGCGAATTACGTGAAAGAGCTACTGTGGTCAATTAGCTGGCCATTGGCGCACACACACGCGCGCGCGCGCGCGCACACACACGCACGCACGCACGCACGCACACACACACACACACACACACACACACACACACACACAAAAGCCCCCTGACTGAGTGACAGAAAACAGGTTTAACCTTACTATTTCCATAACAAATCATGTCAGTGACGTTGTTACTCCTTTGTGTACTACTGTCTTTTCTTTTCGTTTTTTTCCCTCTCCTCTTCTTAATTTCGGTTTGTATGATGACAGCATGAAGCCAGACCTGCTTCTTCTTCTTTTTCTTCTTCTTCTTCTTCTTCTTCTTCTCCTCTTCCTCCTCTCCTTCTTCTTCTTCTTCTTCTTCTTCTTCGACCGCTCAGACAGCGTCTGCCGTTGTCTGTCACATGAGCCAAAAAAAATACGTTACACTGCAGTACTGCCGTTAAGCGCCTGACAAGTCAGGCCCAGCGCATCCGACTTCGGCGTGGGATGAATAGTTAGTTATATTTAAAGTCTTTCTGGGGAAAAAAAAAAAAAAAGGCAGGAGAATGGACACCAAAAAAAAAGGGGCAGAACATAGACAAGAAAGAGGTGACAGGAAGAAAAGGAACGAGGCAGAAACAAAGAGAGCGATAGTAAAGTGGGAATTTCCTAGCACGGAATTTCCAGAAGGTGGGGATGCTATTTATATTGACGGCCCCTCCCTGTCCTTCCCCCCCCCCCCCCCCCCCCCCCCCCCCCCCCCCCCCCCCCCCCCCCCCCCCCCCCCCCCCCCCCCCCCCCCCCCCCCCCCCCCCCCCCCCCCCCCCCCCCATCCCAGCATCCCTACGAGAGAAGACCCTGCTGTTGACTGGCAACTGTCGGGAAGTTGTCAGCTGTATGGCCTCTCTCTCTCCTCTCTCTCTCTCTCTCTCTCTCTCTCTCTCTCTCTCTCTCTCACACACACACACACACACACACACAACACAACACAACACACACACACACCACACACACACACACACACACACACACACACACACACACAACACACACCACACACACACACACACACACACCAAACAGAGTAAAGGTTTACCAGCAATGGGGTAGAAAGCTAACGAAAAAAAGTTTTTGTTCCTTCCCCCCCCCCTGCCCCCCCCCCCCCCCCCCCCTCCCCCTCTCTCTCTCTCTCTCTCTCTCTCTCACACACACACACACACACACACACACACACAAAACACACACACACACACACACACACACACACACACACACACACAGAGTAAAGGTTTACCATCAATGGGGTAGAAAGCTAACGGGGAAAAAGGTTTGTTCCTCCACCCCCCATCCCCCTCTGCCCCTCCCCCACCCTCCCCCGTTTCTCTGCTGTCTGTCATATGAGCGAAAACGCGTTGCGCTGCAGTTAAGCGCCTGACAAGTCAGGCCCAGCACATCAGACTTGGACAAGGGAGAAGATTGTTATCTTTTAAGTCTTTCTGGAAAAAAAGGCAGGAGAATGGACCAAGAAGGCAAAAAAAAACAAACAAAGGAGGTGGTGATAAGAAGAAAAAGAACAAGGCAGAAGCAAAGAGAAGGATAGAAAAGAGGGAATTCCTAGTACAGCATTTCCAGAAGATGGGGATGCTATTTATACTGACAG
>CM054138.1:44468827-44476327 GCA_028751875.1 Rapana venosa
TTAATATTTCTTGTTTTGTGTGCGGGTAAAGGGGTACAGGGCTGACAAAAATTCAAAACCAATTTTTAACAAAGTAGGGGGGAAAAAAAGAAAAAAAAATACCGCCCAATGTGGGGCTCGAACCCACGACCCTGGGATTAAGAGTCCCATGCTCTACCGACTGAGCTAACCGGGCTTCTTATACTAAGGGGAACTATAATCTATATATCCCACTATGTCAAAAAGGCGCGCTTGTTACAGTTTGCTTTTACACACTTTTAGATGGATCAACGACATTCTTTTTTCAATTAAGTTTTACTTGTATGCTGTTGTTACATCCACTAGTGACGACAAAAACCCCCCAACTCGGAATGAACGCTTCTCCCAGAGAGCGAAGACACTTTCCCGCTCTTCAGGAGCAGCCACGGACGATAACTCGGTAGGGCCTCTAGACATAGCCTAGACGATCGTCTGTCTTCAGGGAAGTTCAAGCGCTTCCATCTGCATAAAAGGTGTCTTTTTTTTATTTTTTATGGTAGGCTGTTTGGTAGCGTTTCTTCGGATATTTTCAACTTAACTGGCTTTGGGATCAGTCGTTCGACCGGTAGAAAAAAAGATAAATATTCGAGGTTCTTGACGAAACGCCTACTCGATGGAATACAGAGCGGTTGGGTTGGCGGGCTTGAAACTGAAAGTAGCCTAGGCTAAGATGTAAAACTTGCTTTGACTGCCGAGGAGTATTCATATATTTATTTATAATGGAATAAGCACTCATGCGCTTTTTTCCATCCAGTCCCCGTGTGTACGCAGTTTTGTCAATTTTGTCATCCGTTCCCACCGGCACGCAATGGCCTACTCTTCTGAAAAGCGGAACGGGTTTTAACGTGTGCGCAAGATGTTCTGCATGCGTTCGCACACGGGGCCTCGGTTTATAGTCTCATCTGAAGGATTTTTGGGGAGAGTGGAGTCTGAACTGATGTTAACTCCAGAGGAAAAAATCCTCTTGAACGAGAATCGAACCCGGGTCAGCAGATCATGAATACATCACTCTAACCACCAGGCTATACAGTAAGCGATGTTTTGGAAATATCCTTTAAAAGCTCCCACCCCGGCCGTAATTCCATGCATAGGTATAATAATAATAATAATAATAGTAATAATAATAATAATGATAATAAATGGAATTTATATAGCGCTATATCTTGCACAAAAAAAAAATCAAAGCGATGCATTCAATACACCCCCTACACATACAACCAATAACACAATTAACAGAGTTAACAAATTCAAATGTACACACACACACACACACACACACACACACACACACACACACACACACACACACACATACACACACACACACACACACACAACACACACACACACACACCACACACACACAGGTTATACAATTTGGCAGGGTGATGGGATTTGGGTTGTTTTAGGCAGGGATAGATTTGAGGCGAAACAAGAGGGGAAAAAAATCAGATTTGGAATAAATATATAATGATTGACAGTGCTGTACAGAAACAAGTCTTAACTATGATGACAGAACACATGTATTCTCATTAAACTAGGACCTGCAGCAGCCCCGGGGAATGGACTGACGGAGAGTGTTGACCGACTGAGTTGACTAGAGGGGCTAAATTTGTTGTTGTTGTTGTTGTTGGTGGTGGTGGTGGTGGTGGTGGTGTGTGTGTATATGTGTGGTGTGTGTGTGTGTGTGTGTGTGTTGTGTGTGTGTGTGTGTGTGTGTGTGTTTCTGTTTGAGTGTTCTGTTCGAGTGCTCTCGCGCGAGCGCACACACACAGGTGTGTGTGTGTGTGTGTGTGTGTGTGTGTGTGTGTGTGTGTGTGTGTGTTTGTTTGTTTCTGTTCGAGCATTCTGCACGAGTACTCGCGCGCGCAAGTGTGCGTGTGTGTGTGTGTGTGTATGTGTGTGTCTGTGTCTGTGTCCCCGCGCCCATGTGTTTGTTTCTGTTGGAATGTACTGAAACTACCACACCTTAACTTCAGCTCCCATGTAGTACACACTTTTCCCTTAGCAACAACGCTACATCATCTTCTCTCAAGTTGACTGACATTCAGTTTGCGAACTGGACAAAGAGCTAACACCGTGATCAGTGAAACACACTTTCCCAGGCCTGCAACCCGTAGTGTATGGCAGTGCAGAAGGTGCTCGTGACAGTCCAGGCACAGTGCAGCACTGCACGAGACAACGTAAAGGAAATCGCCTTTAACTAAGCTGGCCGGCTCATCATCGCTTAGCCTTCTCTCCCTTTTCACTCCCAGTCTGAATAGGTACGTGCTCTTCTTTGCTTTTAATCTCTGTCTCTGTCTGTGTGTCTGTCTGTCTGTCAAATATATACACGCTCGCGCGCGTGCACGCATGCACGCACACGTTGTCACAATGACTACACACTTTTACTGCAACTACAGCTACAGCAGCAGTAGCAGCAGTAGCAGCAGCAGCAGCAGCAGCAGCAACAGCAGCAGCAGCAACAACCAACCAAGAAGAAGAAGAAATATGCTAATTGTCATGCAGATGATAAAAATAATTACAACAACAACAACTACTACTACTTCTACTACACTACTACTACTACTACTACTATTACTACTACTACTACTACTACTACTACTACTACTACTACTATACTGGAGGAGGAGGAGGTGGAGGAAGAAGAGGAGGAAAAGCAATACATTTCCAGCTACTAATGTTTCTTTATCTATCAAGTTCTGTACCTTTGCTGATGTTTTAATTTTTTTAATATTTAGGATAAAAAGAAAAATTATCAAAAGCAGAAAACAATTACACAGCACTTACAATCTTCCTTCAAAGAACAAAAGGAAGCCCTTTCACACAATTCATGCATATGCAAGAGAGAGAGAGAGAGAGAAGAGAGAGAGAGAGAGAGAGAGAGAGAGAGAGAGAGAGAGAAAGGTTTAAAATGGTCAGCGCAAGGCCTAATGGTAAAGAGAATAAAGGCAATAGGAACACAGTGGTGGATATGACAGTGGTGACTTACATCAGTGACAACATACTCCTAGCCTTACAAGGAAGCCACATGATCATAATTATGAGAATGTACTGGCGATAATTATAAGGAGCCAGTGATCTATTGGGCCCATGATACAATGGGCTGTTGAGATGAAGGCTAGTGATTACATAGGCCAATGATATAGTGAAAATTGGCCAATGATATAATGAAAATTGGCCAATGATATAGTGAAAATTGGCCAATGATATAGTGAAAATGGCCAATAATATAGCGAAAATGGGCCAATGGTGTCTCTGGCCAGCTATAGTGGGCCAGGTCAGGCCAGAGATATAGCAAGCAGGCAATAAAGTGGCCAGTGAAATCATAGGCTGGGGAATATAGTAGGCCAGCAAAATTATGGGCTGGCACTTAATAGTAAGCTGGTGAAACTACAGGCCCTGGCAGACAAAACATTACGGGCTGGCAACATAAAAGGCTGGCAAAATTACGGGCTGGCAACATAAAAGGCTGGCAGAAATTATGGGCTGGCAATATAGTCAGCTGTGGTATAGTAGGCTATTAATGAAGTCAACCAATGGGCGGGCATTACACTAAGGCAATTTGTGGGCGGTGACACCCTAAACCTGTTAGAAGTGGGCGGGGTGATGGCTAAGCCAATTTTGTGGGCGGGTGATAGGCTAAGCCAATTTGTGGGCAGGTGATGGCTAAGCCAATTAGTGGGCGGGTGATAGGCTAAACTAGTTAGAAGTGGGCTAGCCATACCTAAGCCAGCAATATAGTGGGCGATACACTAAGCCAGCGATATAGTGGGCGATACACTAAGCCAGCGATATAGTGGGCGATACACTAAGCCAGCGATATAGTGGGCCATACACTAAGCCAGCGATATAGTGGGCCATACACTAAGCCAGCGATATAGTGGGCCATACACTAAGCCAGCGATATAGTGGGCCATACACTAAGCCAGCGATATAGTGGGCCATACACTAAGCCAGCGATATAGTGGGCCATACACTAAGCCAGCGATATAGTGGGCCATACACTAAGCCAGCGATATAGTGGGCCATACACTAAGCCAGCGATATAGTGGGCCATACACTAAGCCAGCGATATAGTGGGCCATACACTAAGCCAGTGATATAGTGGGCCATACACTAAGCCAGTGATATAGTGGGCCATACACTAAGCCAGTGATATAGTGGGCCATACACTAAGCCAGTGATATAGTGGGCGATACACTAAGCCAGTGATATAGTGGGACATACACTAAGCCAGTGATATAGTGGGAGATACACTAAGCCAGTGATATAGTGGGTGATACACTAAGCCAGCGATATAGTGGGTGATACACTAAGCCAGCGATATAGTGGGCGATACACTAAGCCAGCGATATAGTGGGCGATACACTAAGCCAGCGATATAGTGGGCGATACACTAAGCCAGCGATATAGTGGGCGATACACTAAGCCAGCGATATAGTGGGCGATACACTAAGCCAGTGATATAGTGGGCGATACACTAAAAGCCAGTGATATAGTGGGAAATACACTAAGCCAGCGATATAGTGGACGATACACTAAGCCAGCGATATAGTGGGCCAGCCATACCTAAGCCAGTGATATAGTGGGCGATACACTAAAAGCCAGTGATATAGTGGGAAATACACTAAGCCAGTGATATAGTGGACGATACACTAAGCCAGCGATATAGTGGGCCAGCCATACCTAAGCCAGTGATATAGTGGGCGATACACTAAAAGCCAGCGATATAGTGGGCAGGTAATACACAAAATCAGTGATTATAGTGGGCATGTGAGAAGAAAAAGAATTACATTTTCTCCCTCAAATAACAGCTATTCCAGAAAGTAACAGATATAGCCGAAATAGACCCTTCTTTCACTATTGTCAGATCCTTGAGACTGAAAATATCAAATTTGTGTTGAGAGTTGAGGGTGCTTGCAGAATTAATTTTCTTTTTTGTTCCTGGGCTAGAGCTCCGAGGCTCACCAATGGTGATATTTATGAGTATACGGCCCGCCCCCCACCCCCCCTCCCCTCCCCACCCCCCAGCATTAGGTAGCTGCATTCGGACTTCAGGGATAGTGTCTAAACACGACACCTGTTTGCATGCTGGAATTTTTTTTTCTGTCATCCCATTCCTACTGGCACACAATGGCCTACTCTTCCGACAGGCGAAACGAGTTTTTAACGTGTGCGCAGAATGTTCAGCGTGCGTTCGCACACAGAGCCTCGTGTTTTAAGTCTCATCCGAAGGACTTTTTGACATTCAGTTCGATTTTTTTCCCCGTCAAACAGAGAAGTGGGCAGTGTGAGAGACAGAAAGGGCGAGGCTGGGAATCGAACCCAGAACCTCCCGGGTTTTACATGTTGGGCAGGCGAACGTCTTAACCATCCTGCCACCCGTCCTTCTTGCAGTATTAATCAAAAGTCTTGTGCATGCAGAAGCGGAAGACGCACGCATCCCCTTGACTCCTCTCAAGTTTGATCTTTCCCTCGATTTTGGTACAGGGTCGCCCTTGTAGTGTTGGCGGTCACTTCAAAGGCTTCCATTTTCGCTGGCTACTTTGGGCGACTGGTTTGGCTACACACCGGTATTAAAAAATCACTCTTTTCCTTCTGTTTTTCTATGTAACTCTTATATTCATACCGCACGCACTAAGGCATCCACAGAAATAAAAACCACCTTTTGTGAAAGACTAGCCTCTGACTCAAAACTCATGTGATTTTGAACAAATTTGGTAGGTTTGAAATTTTTTTTATTTTTCAGCAAACACTGTACCACCTCAGTCCTTTGTCGTCTGCTAGCTTCCTTACCGCAATATGCATGCGCGGGGTCAACGCTGTAGGAATACAGGCAAACCTCATTTGATGGTTATTTCCAACTTTCTCGTGACTACCTGGTATTGCTCTATGTCCTCAATCCAAAACCCAAGTGCACAGTGCATCATTTCATGCTTTAAAAAATCTGTGAAAATCACCAACAGTTTTTTCCACTCGCACTCTATACAAGATACTACTTGACCCCCAAATTAATACCGGTGTGTAGCCTTTACACACACTGTTTTATGTTTATCATCCATCTCTGGCCCTCTTGTCTTCTTTCTACCCGCTCACGAGTTCAGAAGCCACAGAGCAATAATGATTAACCTCAATGTTTGTTTGTATCTATCTCTCCGACTGACTCCGGTGGTACCGTGAATCTGGTAAAAAGCGTTGAGAGGTTTGGACAGTGGTCAGTCAGCAAAGGGTTTTACGGTGCAGCGGGTAACGGAAGGACAATGCCGGGCTTTTTTTTTTTACCCCACACTTGTTGGCCCAGTTGGAGCCAAACCCTTGCTGGTGAGTTTCTCCCCCCCCCCCCCTCCCCCCCCCCCCCCCCCCCCCCCCCCCCCCCCCCCACCCCCCCTCCCCCCCCGGCACCTCGAAGTTTGCCATATCTCCACATCGGTTACTGTCATAACTTACAGGTGAATTCTAATCAGACGAGACGGAGAGTAAGAAGAAGCAGCAGTCCCCCACGGGCCCAGAAGAAGCCAAACCCGGGGAGAAACCACCCCCCCCCCCCCCCCCCCCCCCGCCCCCCAGGCAGCGAAGTTTGCCATGATTAAGTACTGTGCATATTATCGAGAGAATTCTAATGAGAGAGAGAGAGAGAGAGAGAAGAGAGAGAGAGAGAAGAGAGAGAGAGAGAGAGAGAGAGAGAGAGAGAGAGAGAGAAGAGAGAGAGAGAGAGAGAAGAGAAGAGAGAGAGAGAGAGAGAGAGAGAGAGAAGAGAGAGAGAGAGAGAGAGAGAGAGAGAGAGAGAAGAGAGAGAGGAAGAGAGAGAGAGAGAGAAGAGAGAGAAGAGACAGAAGAAGAAGACAGAGAAGAGAGAGAAGAAGACAGAGAGAGAGAGAGAGAGAAGAGAGAGAGAGAGAGAGAAGAGAGAGAGAAGAGAAAACTCGAACTGGAGTTCTCTCTCTCTCTTTGATGAGAGAGAGAGAGAGAGGGAGAGAGAGAGAGAGAGAGAGAGAGAGAGAGAGAGAGAGAGGAGAGAGAGAGAGAGAGAGAGAGAAGAATACAAATATTTTTTATTGAGAGTAAATGGATCAGCACAAAGCTTCTTTACACCATGCCCCTCCTCCCTTTCCCTCCCAATTCCCCCGCAACAAATTTGACAAAAACAAATAACTCATTGATCAATACCAATATCACACTAGCGATTAGCTATCAGAAAAGACCAAAGCACTGGCACTTTTTTTTTACTCTATGCTTCCTACAATCCCTCATTAAATTAGAAACCCTGCTTTGTCCCTCTCCCCTCATCCCCGTCCTTAATAAGAGAGAAGAGAGAGAAAGAGGAGAGAGAGAGTGAGAGACGAGAAGAGAGAGAGAGAAAGAGGAGCGAGTCAAGCAGAGACAGACGGGCGATGACAGACAGACAGACAAAACAGAGAGACAGAGAAAAATTACTCTTAGGCAGAACAGTCACTAACAGACGGACTGACACACAGACTG
>CM054138.1:44481327-44501327 GCA_028751875.1 Rapana venosa
CGATGTCTGTGTTTTCTGGTTGTCATCGCTGCAGTGTCTGTACTAATACTATATCTATATATCTTTCCATCCATTTCATCCAACCAACAGCTATCGAACAGTCAGTTATTATTTCAATATAGCTATTATTATATTATCTGTCTTCTATCTATCTGTCTGATCTATCTTCTTCTATCTATCTATCTATCTATCTATCTACTATCTATCTATCTATCTATCTGACTATCTACTATCATCTATCATTATCTCATCACTCCATCTATCTATCTATCTATCTATCTATCTATCTATCTATCTATCTATCTTTTTCATCATTATATCATCTATCAATTCTATCTATCTGTATCTAATATTTCAATTAATTGCAGCTATCTGTCTCTCTATCCTTCGATGCGACTATAACTATTCAACGATCAACATCTTCCCATCGTTAATCCGTTCCGCTTCAAAAGTGCCATATTCTAACATCAATTTCCCAAAACGCATCACACGATTAGCATATATCTTATTCATTATCTTTCTAAAATTATAAAATTTTTTTAAATCTATCTATCTATCTATCTATCTATCTATCTATCTATCTATCTATCTATCTATCTATCTATCTATCTATCTATCTATCTATCTATCTGTCTATCTGTTTGTAGTCTAAACACGACACCAGTGCGCATGTGGTTTTTAAATTTTGTCATCCCATCTTACTGGCACGCAAAGGCTTAGTCTTCTGAAAAGCGAAACAGGATTAACGTGTGCGCAAGATGTTGTGCGTGCGTTCGCACACGTAACCTCGGTTTATAGTCTCATCCGAAGGCTTTTCAGGGGAGTGGAGTCAGTACTGATGTTAACTCCAGGAGGAAAATCCTCTCGAACGGATGCTTCGGTGGTGTCTGGAACCTGAGCCTTCAAGAACACGAGCTCAACATTCTAACCAATAAGCTCGACCCCCACCCCACCCCCCTCCCTAAAAGAAAAGAAGAGAAAAACAGCTTTGATATGAGTAGAACACAAACCAGAATGAGGCCATAGAAGGGACAAACTTTTTGGACCTCTGGAGGGAGGGCCTTCAGCGCTCGGCAGCATTTGTCAGGGCCTCAGGAGTTGCTGTCTGAGGTTCGTCGAAGAGAGAGAGAAGAAGAAGAGAAGAAGAAGAAGAAGAAGAAGAAGAAGAAGAAGAAGAAGAAGAAGAAGAAGAAGAAGAAGAAGAAGAAGAAGAAGAGAAGAAGAAGAAGAAGAGAAGGAAGAGGGTCTTAAGGTCACTAGATATGAGACTATTTAAAAAAACAAAACACGTAAGGGTCACAAAATATGAGACTCTTAAAACAATATATCGTAACGGTCACTAAATAGGAGGCTATTAAAGCAACATCTTTTTAAAATTGTATAGTGATCAAGTTTTAAAAAAACAACACCACACAAAACAGGTGAGGATGATGCAACAAAAATAAATTATTTTGATCTTGCTAACAAAGCTAACCCTGTACAACTCCTTTCCTAGTACCATTATTCTGACATCAACCAGATTCGAGAGTAACACACACCTGCAGTGTTTGTCAAGTAATTCGAAAAAACAAACAAACCCCACTTCCAAATCTGCAACTGGAAAAGACATAACACTTGACTGTAGAGTCCTTCTTCCCTATCAGTTAAAGTGAGCACATAGGCAAGACTGAACCCAGGCGCGCTTGGAGAACTTTAAAAGGTGAGCTAGCCCGAATTCGGAAAAATGAATTAAACAAAAAATAAATAAAAACTTGAAAATCACGATAAATAATATTTGCGGACCCATACAATCAATACTAGACACGACAATTCTACCTTCACAAGGGAAAATAGGCTAACAAATGAAATTAATCAAATCTCACCAGATTATCAAACGTTTTCTTCACTTTTTCTGATGATGCAACCCACAACATTCTTCTTCTTATGATGAAAGCTCAACGAAGTTCCGTGTTGCCGAACTAACGAAAACTCACAACGTCACGTGCTAAAGCTCCCTACCGCTCCAGAGTCAAGGCCATTGTGTTACCGGTTTGTAAGTCCGGAGGAAAAATGACAAAAAGACAGAACATGCCAAGGAATGGATGAAATTTAAAAATGATAATAAGTACATATATTCATTATACTAGCGGCTAATCTGTAAAACAAATAAAGCATAACAAATAAAAAATAACAATGGGCAGAGTCAACGACAGGAAAATCAAAACGTGGCAAGACAACGGATGCAACAACAACTAACACAACGCGAAACTGTTTTTCCTTCACAAGGAAAAAAGCCAACACAATGAAACAATTCAATGCAAACATCACAACCAACTACACACAACGTCTCTGTCACTTTTCTGAATAAAAAAGACCATTCTTCTTCTTCTTCTTCTTCTTCTTCTTCATGAAACGCTCAGACAGCAACTATTGTTGTCTGTTACATTAACGAAAAAATGCGTCACGCTGCCGGTAAGCTCCCTGACAAGTCAGGCCCAGCAGCCTCACAAGAGAGAATTGTTACCTTTTTAAGTCTTTCCTGGGGAAAAGAAAAAAAGGACAGGAGAATGGACCAAGAAGGCAGAGAATAATAATAATAATAATAATAATAATAATATATGGAATTTATATAGCGCTTAATCTTGTAAAGCAACAAATCAAAGCGCTCATAGACAAGATAGACAAAATAGACAAGAAGGAGGTGACAGGAAGAAAAAAAAAAAGAAAGAGGCAGAAAAACAAAGAGAGTGATAGAAAAGAGGAAATGTATGCTATTTATACTGATAGCCCCTCCCAGTCATCCCCCACAGGGCAAAAAGGAGACCATTCCTGTTCTATTAGTTTAGTGTGATCTTCCTTGGGCGACCTGGCAAAACAAAAGCCGCTCACACAAAACTGTGACAGCGCCCAGTCAATGTTTGATGCCATGGCGTTAATTCAACACCGGTGTAAAAAGTCGCAGTGACCGTCCCTGTAGCTATTTTCGCCCCCTGGGTCGAACAGTCTCTGCTGCCGTAATGGGAGCAATTACACGGGGACTAGATTGATTCTCTGCCTGGTAATTAATGTTCTGTCTCTGTCTCTGTCTCTGTCTCTCTCTGTGTCTCTCTCTGTCTCTCTCACTGTGGAAAACGTCGCCTTAGCCGACCCGCTCTCTCTCTCTTCTCTCTCTGTCTCTCTCTGTGTCTCTCTCCCATGTGTTAAACCATTCTGTCTCTCTCTGTCTCTCTCTGTCTCTCTTCATTTTCAAACCATTCTCTCTCTCTCTTCTCTCTCACTCTCTCTCTCTCTCTCTCTCTCTTCTCTCTGCCATTGTCAAACATTCTTTCTCTCTCTCTCTCTCTCTCTCTTCTCTCTCTCTCTCTCTCTCTCTCTCTCTCTCTCTCGCTCTCCGTCATTGTCAAACCATTCTCTCTCTCTCTCGTCTCTCTCTCACTCATCTCTCTCTCTCTCACTCACTCTCTCTCTCTCACTCACTCTCTCTCTCTCACTTTCGCGCTCTCTCTCTCTCTCACTCTCTCTCTCTCCACTTTCGCTCTCTCTCTCTCTGTCTCTCTCTCACTCATCCCTCTCTCTTTCGCTCTCTCTCTCACTCACTCTCTCTCTCTCCACTTCGCTCTCTCTCTCTCTGTCTCTCTCTCACTCACTCACTCTCTCTCTTTCCTCTCTCTCTCTCTCTCGTATACGTGCGCGTGCGCCCACGCGCAGTAAATCTGTTATGTGCCCTCATTATTTTAGCTCAGGTAGCTTTGCTCTTTCTGTCGTTATTATTGTTTTATCATCCGTTCTTTCTCGTTGCAACAGGGAAGTGGCATGACTTTCGTTTCTCGTCAGAGACAAAAAGGTAAAAAGGCAAAGGAGTCCCATAACCTATAAGGTCGTAGGGGAGCGAGGCGTCAGAGACCTCACTTCTCTAGGGCCAGCATCTTGAGGGCGGCGCCCATCTCCTCTCCCTCGCTGCTTTACCTTCCCTGACCCTTAACAGGGCAGTTACCCATTTACAATGGTGAACTGGGGGAACTGTACTGAGAACCATAGGCGCGAAACGGTACCATCAATGGTACCACGTCGACGCTGCTTAACTTGGCTGGGGGAAGGCTTCGGATGAGACTATAAACTGAGGTCCCGTGTGCGAACGCACGCACGCACGCACGCACAACATCTTGCGCACACCCGTTCCGCTTTTCGGAAGAGTAGGCCATAGAGTGCCGGTGGGAAACGGATGACAAAATTGACAAAACTGCATCACACACAGGGAACTGGATGAAAAAAAAGCACATGAGTGCTCACTCCATTATCCTCGAAATAAAAGAATAATTCTGACCAATGTCATCTGTTCCCACCGGCACACAATGGCCTACTCTTTGAAAAGCGGAACAGGATTGAACGTGTGCGCAAGATGTTCTGCATGCGTTCGCACTCGGGGCCTCGGTTTATAGTCTCATCCGAAGGACTTTGACATTCAGTTCGATTTTTTAAACTCTACCTGTCGTCAGCTAAGCATACACACAATCAGTAAATTGGGGGGAAAGGGGTGGGGTGGGGCGGTATATGACATCCTAGTGGTTAGAACGTTGCGCTCGTGATCTGACGGCCCGGGTTCGAGCCACTACGGAGGCACCCGTTCGACGGGATTTTTGTCCTCTGTAGATCAGTATCGATTCCACATCCCCGAAAACTTTGGAACCCACGCAGAACATCTTGTGCACACGTTAAAAACCTGTTCTCTATGAAGAAGAAGAAGAAGAAGAGAAGAAGAAGAAGAAGAGAGAAGGAAGAAGAGAAGAAGAAGGAGGAGGAGGAGGGAGGAGGAGAGGAGGAGGAGGAGGAGAGGAGGAGGAGGAGGAGGAGGAGGAGGAGAGGGAGGAGGAGGAGAGAGAGAGAAGAAGAAGAAGAGAAGAAGAAGAGAAGAAGAAGAAGAGAAGAAGAAGAGAAGAAGAGAAGAAGAAGAAGAGAGAAGAACGAGAAGGAAGAAGAAGAGAGAAGAAGAGAAGGAAGAAGAACGAGAGAGAAGAAGAAGAAGAAGAAGAAGAAGAAGAAGAAGAAGAAGAAGAAGAAGAAGAAACGAGAGGAGAGAAGAGAAGAAGAAGAAGAAGAATGAAGAGAAGAAGAAGAAGGAGGAGGGGGGGGGGGGGGGGGGGGGGGAGGGGGAGATGGGAGTCGTACTGATGTGTCGTCACCGTCACCGTCACCGATCCCTCAGATTCCGAATCCTTTGGGGCGCCTTCGAAGCTTTGTCAACCAACCTTTCTCCAGTCCTCGCGTCTCTCAGCCGCCCTCAGGATGAAAATCCCCTTGAACGGGAAGGGGGGGGGGGCTCAAACCCCGAGGGCCGTCAGATCACGAGCGCAAGGCTCTAACCACTAAGCTATCCCGCCTGCCCCCCCAGACGTTAAACCTTCCTCTTCTTCTTCGTTCAGCGCTCAAACAGCAACTAGGTTATTGTTGTCTGTCATTAAATGAGCGAAAATGCCTCACGCTGCCGTTAAGCCCCTGACAAGTCAGGAGACCCCAGCGCATCCGACTTCGGCATGAGAGAGAATTGTTATCTTTTAAGTCTTTCTGGAAACAACAACAACAACAACAACAAAAAAGGCAGGAGAATGGACTAAGAAGGCAGAAAAAAATAGACAAGAAGGAAGGTGGCAGGAAGAAAAGGAAACGAGGTAGAAATGAAAGGGGGATAGAAAAGAGGACATTTCTAGCATAGAATTTCCAGAATGTGGGGAGGCTATTGATACTGACATGTGCCCCCCCCCCCCCCCCACACACACACACACATCCAGCATCCCTCACGGAGGAAAGACGTTAAATGGAAGTGCAACTACTACTTCTACCACTACTACTGCTACTGCTGCTGCTGCTGCTGCTGCTGCCATTACTACTGCTGCTGCTACTACTGCTGCTGCTGCTGCTGCTGCTGCTGCTGCTGCTATTACTACTGCTGCTGCTACTACTACTACTGCTGCTGCTGCTGCTGCTGCTACTACTACTACTACTACTGATGCTGCTGCTACTACTACTGCTGCTGCCGCTGCTGCTGCTGCTATTACTACTGCTGCTGCTACTACTACTACTGCTGCTGCTGCTGCTGCTACTACTACTACTACTACTGCTGCTGCTACTACTACTGCTGCTGCTGCTGCTGCTGCTACTACTACTGCTGCTGCTGCTGCTTCTGCTGCTGCTGCTGCTACTACTACTGCTGCTACTACTACTGCTGCTGCTGCTGCTGCTACTACTACTACTACTGCTGCTGCTGCTGCTGCTACTACTGCTACTGCTACTGCTGCTACTACTACTACTACTCCTACTGCTGCTGCTGCTACCACTGCTACTGCTGCTGCTGCTGCTACTACTTCTACTATACTACTACTACTACTACTACTACTACTACTACTACTACTAGTGCTACCATATTACTACTACTACCACCACTCCTACTGCTGCTGCTGCTGCTTCTACTACCGCCGCCGCCGCCGCCACCACCACCACCACAATCACCATACTACTACTACTACCAGTGCTACTACTGCTGCTACTACTACTGCTACTACTACTGCTGCTGCTGTTTCTACTACCACTCCTACTGCTGCTGCTGCTGCTGCTACCACCACCACCACCACCACGAAGCATTTCCAGAAACAGAAGACTTCTGACAGATCACCTGAGGGAGACGATAATAATAATAAATAATGGTGGTATGGTCTAGAAGTAAAAAGAAAGATCCGTGAAGTGGTCGTGGTAGTAGTGATAGTGGTGTCCCCATAACCTATAATATATGGTCGTAGGGGAGCGAGGCATCAGAGACCTCAACTTCTCAAGAGGAAAAAAATCCTCTTGATCGAGATTCGAACCCGGGGGTCAGCAGATCACGAGCGCATCACTCTAACCACCACACTACCCCCCGCTCCCCAACGACCTCGTCCATGTAGCAACCAAGAAGCGTTCTCCCCAAACACCGAGACAGCCCCCCCTCATTCCGCTGTTCAGAAAAGTCCTACAGCGTACAAAGCGTGTCTGGCTCGAGCCACTGGAAATCTGAGCAGTCACTGTAACCTTAGGTGTCACATTGACGTCGATGAAGTGAATGACGCGCCTCGGTGGGGGGGGGTGTGGTTTGGGGATGGGTGGGAGGCGAAGGGATTTCGTGGGAGGCGGGGGGGGGGGGGGGGGGGGGGGGGGGGGGGGCAAGGGATTTTCATTCCACCTTTGGTGAGGATGTATCCTGGTTTTGGCCTGGGGGGAGGCTGTGTGCGCCTCTCTTACATCCGACTGCATCCCCTTCCATTCTTCTTAGCTTGTTGGACTCTGTGTTCCTTCTTCATATCTTGTTCTTTTTCTTCTTCATCTTCTTGTTTTGTTGTTCTTTTTTCTTTTGTTCTTGTTCTTCTTTTTTCTTCTTCTTCTTTTCTTCTTCTTGTTCATTCTTCTTGTTCTTCTTCTTGTTCTTTTCTTGTTCTTCTTCTTCTTCTCTCTTCTTCTTCCTTCTTCTTCCTCCTCCTCCTCTTCATTGTCGTATTTTGGTTATGATCATCATCATTATCGTCGTCATAGTCGTCGTCATCATAATCATCGTCGTCGTCATCGTCGTTGTCATCATCATGATCACCCTCATCACCAATCATCAAAATCATCATCACAATCGTCGTTGTCATCATCACAATCATCATCATCATCGTCGTCGTCGTCATCACCATCATCATCATCAACATCATCATCATCATTATGATTCATGCGTCTTCCTTTCGGTGTGTCAGTCTTAGAGGTTGTGTCACACAGGGAATGTTGTCTTCTAGTATATTTTGCTGAAATACATATCATATTCTGCACGTTTTTCTTTCCATTTCTTATCTTTTTTATTCGGGGTGGGGTGCTTTTTCTCGGAATCCTAAGCAGCAACATGCCAGTCACTCACACAGTTTGGAAAAAAAAACACCTAAGAAAGATTAAGTAAGTGGAGGTCTACACCATTATAGGGACACCCTCCTCCCTCTCCCCACCCCCCAACCAACCTGGATGTAAAAAAGCACATAAGTGCCCTTATTCCATTATCCTCGATATAAAAGAAATTTTAGAGAAAAAAAATAAAATAACCATCCGACCAAGGAAACAAAACTCCTATTTCAAGAGAGAAAAAAAAGTGAGTTCTCCCAGATATTGCCTCTTCCTCCATCTTGGTTGGAAAACCAGTGGGTGACTGGATGCATTGATTTTCCTGGGAAGCTTCACAGGAGAGGAATATCTGTGGATCGATGCTGCTGCAATTTCTGCTACAGCAAAGTGTTGTGACAACAAGACTGGGTTTCTTAGTGACAACCCCCCCCCCCTTTCCCCAACTCCTAACAACAACAATAATAATAAATGAAATGTATATAACACTATATCTTGTAAAAAAAAAAAAAAGCGCTTGCATTCAACACATTCTTACACATTCAACCAATAACAATGTTAACAAGTTCAAACTTACTTATTGGCCTACTTACTGATGTAGAATGGAGTGATCCTGATTGTCTCCCTTGCGAAAGGAGCAAGAACGCAGCGCTGTGTGTTGCTAAAAATACGACACACCAGCCAGAAGTATGCCAGGATCCGTTTCTTTGAGTGGCACTTCTGAATTCTTGTGCTTATATTTCATTTCGCCTTCTGGGTGATATTTTTTCCATCTGAAATTCCGTTTGTTCCGAATAGTGTGAGCTAGTTGCAACTGTACCACACCATTATTTTCCAACTATTTTTTCCCTCTTTGCATGTTTTTGCTGTTTGCCTACAAGTGATTTCATTAATGAGAATGTTCTCCAAGGGAACTCTCTCTGTTGTCATGGTTTCTTTTGCATGTGTTTAATATGTTGGCGTGTTGCACATGGAATCATACATAGTTTCTTATTTCATTTCCATTGTGTTTTAAACACAAATGTTTACTTGTGGCAAAAGGGATAGTATACAGTTGATGATTTCATTAGCATGAGTTAAATGTTTAGGTGTTGCACATGGGATTGTGCATAGTTTATTATTGCAGTTACATTGTGGCAAATGCTTACGTGTTGCACAAGGGCTCGTACATAAGTTCATTATTTCATTTACATGTGTGTAAATGTTTGTGTGTGGCACATGGGACCGTACACTGTCTATCAGCCCATTCCAAATAGGTGTATTACTAGAGAGAGAATGACATGGACACACAAACAGAGAACGAGAGAAAACATGTAATAAAAAGTCCGGGAAAACAGTGCACAGCAGAACAGAGCAGAGCAGTGCTGCTGCAGTAGTAGTACACACGTTCAGTCAGTCAGTTCGCCTTTCAACAACAACAACAACAACAACAACAATAACAGCCATAACCTCTCGGCCTGTATTATCACGCTATAGAGCCGGCCCCTGCACTCCCGCTCTGTTACCGAGGGCTGATTGCAGTGCCTTTGATGCCTGCTCCTCTCACAGTGCTTCCCATAGTCTGCCCCATCACCCCTCATTCATTAACCTAGCCTCCCTGACTCCACAAGAGCCTCCCTTACACATTCTTGCTTTCAGGCTCGTCTGTGTGCCAAGCCAAGCCACACACACAGTATGGTGCCACTTGCAGTGCAGACTACGTTCTGAAGATTGAGGCCTTCGCTTCTGAGTGGCAAGAGACAAGACAGGCTTTTAGCAAGTTGTGGAGGCTGGTGCGAGGGTCTAATTGAGGGGAGAGGGGGGGGGGGAGGAGGAGGGGAGAGAAAGTTGGAGGATTGGGGGGGTGGAGGGGGGGTTGGAGGAGTGGGGGGGGGGGGAGTTGGAGGGGGGGGGGGGGGTTACTGTGAGTGACGTGTGGAAGGATTGGTGACCTACTGTAACCCATGTCTTCGGAAAACAGTGTGAGGAGAAGAAGAATAATGATAATAAATGGAATTGATATAGCGCTATATCTTGCACAAAAAAACAAATTAAAGCGCTTTCATTCATCCTACTCATTCACATGCAGCCTTACAAATTCAAATGAATACACACAAGCTCGCGCGCACGCACGCACACACACACACACACACACACACACACACACACACACACACACACACACACACACACACACACACACACACACACAGAGACCCATAGAGGAGAAGACCCAAGTGGTAGGGAAGACTCAAAGACTTGTGCTAGAACTTGAAAACTGTGGAGTTGGTCCAAAGAGGCCAGGAAGGAGGGAGAACCGTGGTTATCTCGTTCAGCTGTAGAAAGCCAGGCCAGGCAGGCAAAGAATAGTCTGCCTTGTCTCGGCTGATGCTCTGGCATCTCAACCCGCTAGTCGCTGGTCGTTGGTCCTCTGATTCCCTGTGAAGGGGCTGCAGGGTTCTTGTCTTGTCTTGTCTTGTGGGTTGTGTTGGGCCAGAGGCAGTACAGGAGGTGAATGCAGTGCTTAGAGGCACGTGCAGACTGTCAAGAGTTCTCATTAGGACTTCACACTGTCTGACTTTTGAAGTATGCACAGAACAGAATAGAGGCCGGGGTAGCAGCAATAATTATGAGAGAGAGAGAGAGAGAAAGAGAGAGAGAGAGAGAGAGAGAGAGAGAGAGAGAGAGAGAGAGAGAGAGAGAGAGAGAGAGAAAGAGAAAGAGAGAGAGAGAGACAGAGAGCGAGAGGAGAGAGAGAGAGAGAGAAGAGAAGAGAGAGAGAGAGAGGAGAGAGAGGAGGAGAGAGAGAGGAGAGAGAGGAGAGAGAGAGAGAGAGATGAGAGAGAGAGAGAGAGAGGTGGAAAGGGATGGAGGGTGGGGGAAGAGGTATGCAGATTGATTTATGAGGGTTATGGAACCGTTGTTCTGAAAACCTCGTCCAGCCAGAGGGTCATTCACTGCCCCTTAAAAATCTCTAGCAAGTCTAAAAATGGATTGGTTGAAGTTGAGCTGTTTCTACCAAATGTTTTAATGTGCGACTGTGTGGGGTACTGGTGGACTCTACTCGCACCCTAAACCTTGCCTCTGTGATCTATTCGAATATCAGTGATTTCGATATTTTTTCTGTAGCATACAGCTCTCCTTAAACACTGCAATCTTACAACTCCGGAATAAATCAACTCAGAAAGTTGTGATACCTGTGTATCATTTTGACTTGACTTTGACTTTGAAAGATGCTTCAATAGCTTGAACTTAACCACGGCAACTTAAATGTCCAATTTCTTTTGAGTGCGGTAAAAAAAAAGAAGAAAAATGCTGCAGATGTAAAGCCAGAACGTATGGTCATAGGTCCGCGTTCACGTTCAGACAGTGTTCTTGCTTGTCATATTCTAGACCTGAATTTGTCATAGAGAAAAACCAAACTAACAACGAAACGTTCGACAAAATGTACGTGGCAAAGTAACACAGATCGGGAAGTGTGTTAACATCACATGATTTGTTGTCCAAATTTTTTCAAACGTCATTTAAACCAGCACACGCAGGACAGGGCCATTTCTACCTCATGGCCTGGATTGGGATCGGACTGTGGCTGGGTATCTTCTATAGAGTGCCAGTCAGGAAAAAATGTTTGCTGATTTTCACAGATTTTTTTAAAGTATGAAAAAATGCGTTGCATGCTTGTTTTGGGGATTGATGCCATAGATTAACACCAGGTAGTGATGAGAAAGTGGGAAATGATCGTCAAATGAGGATTACTTGTGTTCCTACAACGTTGACACAGGTGCATGCATCTTGTGGTGAGGCAGCTAGCGGACGTCAAAGGACTGAGGGGGTGCAGTGTTTGCTGAAATTTTTTAAAAAAAAGTTTTCTCCTACCAAATGTGTTGTATTGTCCTGAGTTTTGAGTCAAGACCTGGTCTGTCACATAAAGTGGGTTTTATTTCTGTGGATTCCTTAGTACGTGCAGTATGAATGCAAGAGTGATATATGAAAATAGAAGGAAAAGTGCCAGGATCTTAACCTGGTGTGCAACCTTTTCAACCGCCTACACCGGTAAAAGAGCGGGAAACCAAGACACTTAAAAGTACAACAGGGGTATATAATAAAGGAGGAAAAAGCCCTCCACCCCCAAACACAAATACTTTTTTGCTTTTCGAACCGCAACACCAATCGAGGAAGCAAAGCTGTGAACTAATCACAGATTTCTAGTACTGACCAAAAAAAGTACAAGGCTCATATTTATCACGGTGTAAAATCTACAAACGTTGCTTTCACTGTATGATAGATAATCTTTTACATAAAAAAACCAACAAGATAGCTGTCCACGTTTATTAAGAAAATGAAATTTGAGCTGAAGGAGCAGAGGGGCAGCTGAGGTCACCACACTGACAAGCAATGCAGAAGCAATTTCTCTTTCTTTCACTTAGGTAAACTCCGCCTACTCTTGCCTCATGCACTCCAGGACCCATCCCTAGGATCAGATGCTATGGCTGTTACCACCCAATCAAACTTTTAAAAATCCAACAGATTTTACAACTTGTTTGCAGAGCTGCTGTTTGTAAGTCGTCTGAATAATCACTTATTTATTTATTTATTTATTTATTTATGTATTCATTCGTTCAGTTATTTATTCTTTTACTTCGTGGATAATTGAATAAGCACTCACGTACTTATTTTTAAAAACCCAGTCCCCGTGTTTATGCAGTTTTGTCAATTTTGTCCATCAGTACACAAGGGGAGGGGGAAGAGGGGGAAGGGGGGGGGGGGGGGGGGGGGCAGCAAGCAAAACTTGTAGGGGAGGGGGAAAGGGGGGAGCAGCGAAGCAAAACGTGTATATGAACACAAACTAAAGATCGACACAACACCCACAAACTTTACAAAACAAAACAGTCTAAAGTTTGATATGAACACAAATAACAGATCAACACAACATCCCACAAACTTAACAAACAAAAAAGTCTTAAGTTTGATATGAACCACAAATAACAGATCAAACACAACACCCACACAAAAAACCTAACAAAACAAAACAGTCTAAAGTTTGGATATGAACCACAAATAACAGATCAACACAACATCCCACAAAACTTAACAAAACAAAAGAAGTCTCACGTTTGACACGAAAACGCGCCCCTACCTGTAACAATATCAAGAAGAAAAAAACCACCCTAAAAACCTGAAGTAATGACCCAAACTAGTTTTTTTTATATAAAAAAAGAGGAGACGTTTGGTTTTTCTTTTCGCAAATTGATCAAACCGTTTCAAGTGAAGCAGGGAAGGTGACACAGTGCATGCTGATGCATGGTTCGAATATTTTCCCCCTGAGTTAAAACAGAGGACAGAGTATTTCACCTGCTGAGGTGCACACCTAGCACACACAACCTGGCTGGACAGTCTATCAATCAATGTTGATGTTTACAGCTTCTCTGTCTGTCTGTGTGTCTGTGTGTCTCTCTGTCTGTCTGTCTGTGTCTGTCTGTCACTCTGTGTGTGTGTGTGTGTGTGTGTGTGTGTGTGTGTGTGTGTGTGTTGTGTGTGTGTGTGTTGTGTGTGTGTGTGTTGTGTGTCTCTGTGTCTCTCTGTGTCTGTCTGTGTCTGTCTATCTGTCTGTCTCTGTCTGTCTGTCTGTCTCTCTCTGTATGTCTGTTTGTATGTCTGTTTGTATGTCTGTCTCTGTCTGTCTGTCTGTCTGTCTCTGTCTGTCTGTCTGTCTCTGTCTGTCTGTCTGTCTCTCTTCTTTTTTCTTCTTCTAAACCCTCGGGCTGTTTCGCGCTTCAAGGGATTTAAAGCAGCCATCAAAATCTGTGGATGTGGCAATCAATTAACTAACGGAGATCAGCCCATCAGTGAAGTGAATGAACTAACCAGGGATGTATTATACCAAGGATGAAGAAGATGTGTGTGTGTGTGTGTGTGTTACTCTCTCTCTCTCTCTCTCTAACTCTCTCTCTCTCTCTCTCTCTCTCTCTCTCTCTATATATATATATATGTTGTGTGTGTGTGTGTGTGTGTGTGTGTGTGTGTGTGTGTGGTGTGTGTGTGTGTGTGTGTGTGTGTGTGTGTGTGTGTGCGTGTAGCGTGGTTGCAAGCATGTGTGACATTTTCTAAATGATCTTTTTTTCTTTCTTTTTTTAAAAAGTATTACATATCTGAATGGCTTTTTGTATGATTTTGATATTTTTTTTAAAAATGCTTATTTTTAATGATACTTTTTGAGATTGTGATTCGTATCAATGCGCCTGTCAGTATTGTAATTGCCCTTCCAGGACACCTTAAAATCGCAGACAGATAGACGGACAGACAGACAGACAGACAGACAGACAGACACACACACACACACACACACACACACACACACACACACACACACACACACACACACACACACACATATGGTTTGATGAAAAAAAGCAAATGCACTGCTTATGTATCATCTGAAAATAAAAGTTTGACTTTGACTTTGACTACCACACACACACACACACACACACACACACACACACACACACACACACCCCACACACACACACACACACACACACACACACACACGCTTACTCTTCCGAAAGGGTTTTAACGTGTGCGCAAGTTTTCTGCGTTCCTTGACACACATGACCTCGGCTTATAGTCTCATCTGATGGACTTTCGGGGAGGAGAGGGGAGTTGGTACTGATGCTATCTCCGGGATATAAAAAAAAAAATCCCCTCGAACGGGTGCCTCGATCCCATATCGTCAGATCACCAGTGCAACGCTCTAACCACTAGGCTTTCCCGCCCCAACTATTCGATCTAAAACTGAGACCACATTAATGTGAGAGATTAGAACATCTCAGGCCTGCCTTGGTCGAGAGTTTCGGTATCATATTCAAACAGGGGCCACCACGAAAGAAATCCATAAAAGGACATCATCAAGTTTATCTCCAAGCATTGTGCTCTTGTCTATCTCCCCGATAATCAGAACTAACTGTCTCAACAAGCCTTCTTCATACCTGGTCTCTCCCCTTCTCTCTGTATTCTACAGTGTCCAGCCTTACAATGCAGACGACACCTAAAACCGTATCAAATATCTACACCTTGTCAGAGATACTTTTGCAATCCTCTTGGTATCTCCTACAGAGTTCACATAACTAACGATAAAGTGAAAACCAGAATTGAAAACACCATGAGGTCATATGAAGAGCTCCTGACTTTTGTGGGACCCCCCCATCCCCACCCAAACTGAAGTATAGGGGCGCGTCACACTTACATTTGGTCTGGCCAAGACTGTCCTACATGGAACAGTACTTGTGAAAAGGTAAAAGGTAAAGGTGTCCCTAACTTATGTGGTCATAGGGGAGCGAGGCGTCACAGACCTCGGCTTCTCTAGGGGCCAGCTTACTGAGGGCGGCAACGCCCATCTCCTCTCCCTCGCTGCTTTACCTTCCCTGACCCTAAAGAGGGCAGGTACCCATTTTTTACAGCTGGGTGAACTGGAGGACTGTACTGAAGCCAAGGCGCGCAAACGGTCACCCACCCACTTGGTAACCACGTTCGATGCTGCTGAACATTGGCTGGAGGAAAGCGAGAGCTCCGACCACTGAGCCATCCCGTACCCCAGTACAGGGAGGGAGACCAAGAGGCAGACAGAGAAAACGATGGGAAGACAACATCAGAAAAAAATGGCTCAGAACCATAAGGAGTGGAGGAAGCTGGTTGCCAAAAATTCACTGGTGCCCCAACGACTACGGGATAGGTAAAGGTGAAGGTGAAGAAACCCAGCACTGGTTGACACCAAACGTTCAAAGCAGCGACAGCTTTGAAAGACAACAGACGTCAACATAAGCCCGTTACTGAACCAAGCCTCAACACCATGATAAACTACAGCGTCACGAAGTCAGAGTGTGTTTGTTTACCAGGCCACTAAACGCCCTGCTCGCATTCCTCCTGTGCCGCCTACCTACCTTCATAAGAATCCACCGATGACTGCACAACCCACACTCGTCTTCCTTCCCCCAACAACCTCAGAGAGACAATCATCACCATCACAATCACCATCATCATCATCATCATCGTAATCATCGTCAGCACAGACGGAGTAATTACACCCTGTGGTAGACTGTAGTCGGCTGTTTGTTGCGTGCCAACAAGATTGCCTGCCCCCTATCATTTCCCGACCATCTTGATACCAAAAGTCTCTGAACCAGTTTATGGACCGCTTTAGGATCAGCAGCGGGACAGACGATCGCGATAATTGCCATTGGCCTGACGGTTAAACAGCCGTGGAGCTGCGCGTTCAAACACAGACACAGCAAGAGTTACCACCACCACCACCACCACCACCACCACAGGACAGCAGTTCGTTGCGTCGTCAAACAACGATGTGTTCCCTTGTTCCTTGGCAAGAGGATGTCCCAGGTTCACCCATGGTGAGATTTTTGTCTACGCCACCGTTTTTTGTTTTTTTTTGGTCACCGTTAAGGTAACCGCATTTCGATTTCGGGGATGATGTCTAAACATGATACCAGTGTGCATGCGGTTTTCTTTTAGAATTTTCACATCCGTTCCTACCTGCTCACCTATGGCCCACACTTCCGGAGAATCGGAACGTGTTATATCTTGTGCTCAAGACGTTCTGCGTAACGTTTGCGCTCGGGACGTAGGTATATCTTAGTCGGACTTTTAGAGGGGTGGGGGGTGGGGGGAGTCAGTACTGATATTAACTCCAAGGGGAATGGGGGATCTCCTTGAACGGGTGCCTCAGTGGTGGCTCGAACGCGGTCCCTCAGATCAGGAGCACAGTGCTCTAACCACTAGGCTAACCCGCAATACATACTATATGAGTTTCTTTCTGAATATTTCTGAGTTTCTTTCTGAAAGGCTAATGGGTACTTCTTGACATTTCATGTAATAAAGGGATTGTATAATGTCTACCTCCTAAACAGATTTGTCCGTTGCTGCCATAAAACTGTCTGTAATCAGGCCAAGGGGTGCTATGATACAACTGCTGAGCGGACAGAGGAGATAACTTAGCAATATCAAGGGGGAGGACACTCCATAACGTTTACAATGACTGACGGCAACAGAAGCAGACCTTTGTTTGTTAGAACTGGCCGCTCCAAGTTTCCGCGGCCATCTTGACTTGTACAGTGTACTCACTCACCACTGAGAGGCTAAATTTGTCACTGACAGATTAATAATTATTTGGAAAGAAAAATCGTACTTTAGCTCAGACCACTCACCCCCAAAATATTTTTTTTTAAACATAATCAGACCAATGCCATGCTTTAGTAATGGTACTGATTGGTATGTAGTTCCTGTCCACAGTTTTAGCTAAGAAATTCCCCCCATGGAGATGCCAGGGTCCTGCTGGCATAAACAGCATTCCCCACGTCCTGGAAATTCTGAGCTAGGAATTCCCTCTTTTCTTTCCCACTCACTTTGCTTCTTCTTTGTTCCTTTTCTGCCTGTCACCTCCTTCTTGTCTATTTTCTGCCTTCTTGGTCCATTCTCCTGCCTGTTTTCCCCCAAGAAAGACTTCAAAGATAAGAATTATCTCCCACGCCCAAGCCTGATGTGCCTGGGCCTGACTTGTCAGGCGCTTAACGGCAGCGCAACGCATTTTCACTCATAATTATGACAGGTAACAATAGTTGTCTAAGCGTTGGAGAAGGAGGAGGAGAAGCTAGCAAATGTCTGTAACAAGAGAAGAATGTAGGCAGCCATGTGTATCGGTAATTATCAATCTTTTCATGTCTAGTCTTTTATCTCTCCTTTACAACGTTGACTAGTTGTGTTTTAGGAGACCTAACTGCCGGGGAAAAGAAATTTGATGTTCAGAGTTCGAATTCCCTCTCTCTTTCTTTGTCTTCTCTGTATCTGTGTGTCTGTGTGTCTGTCTGTCTATCTGTCTGTCTGTATGTATGGGTATATATATATATATAGTCTTTCGGATGAGACGATAAACCGAGGTCCCGTGTGTTACACGTAATTATTTAGCGCACGTAAAAAAACCCACGGCAACAAGAGAGTTGTCCCTGGCAAAATTCTTAGAAAAAAGCCACTCTGATAGGGAATCAAATACAGTTGCAGACATGAAAAAAAAAAAAAAAAAAAAGGGTGGCGCAGCGCTTTGTGGCGACGCGCTCTCCCGCTCTCCCCGGGGAGAGCAGCCCGAATTTCACGGAGAAATCTGCCGTGACTTAAAGTGGTATGAAATGAAATCTAAGCGCTTTGATTTGTTGCTTTACAAGATTCAGCGCTATATAAATTCCATACATTATTATTATTATTATTATTATATATATATATATATATATATATATATATATATATATATATATATATATATATATATATATATATATATATATATGTAGATAGATAGATAGATAGATAGATAGATAGATAGATATTCTATAAACCGAGGTCCCGTGTGCGAACGCACGCAGAACATCTTCTGCACACGTTAAAACCCGTTCCGCTTTTCGGAAGAGTAGGCCACTGTGTGCCGGTGGGAACGGATGACAAAATTTACAAAACTGTATACACACGGGGACTAGATAAAAAACCAACAAACACATGCGTGCTTATGCCATTATCCTCGGAATAAAAGAATAAAATTAAGTAAATAACATCCTCCTCTCTCTCTCTCTCTCTCTCTCTCTCTCTCTCTCTCTCTCTCTCTCTCTCTCTCTCTCTCTCTCACTCACACACACACACACACACACACACACACACACACGCACGCACGCACGCACGCACGCACGCACGCACGCACGCACGCACACACACACACACACACACACAGGGGGACGGGATAGCCTAATGGTCAGAACATTGCGTTCGCAATCTGACGACCCGGGTTCGATTCCCGTTCAAGGGGATATTTTTCCCTGGAGTTAACATCAGTGCAGACTCCACTCTCCCCAAAAGTCCTTCGGATGAGACTATAAAACCGAGGCCCCGTGTGCGAACGCACACAGACCATCTTGCGCACACGTTAAATCCTGTTCCGCTTTTCGTAAGAGTAGGCCATTGTGTGCCGGTGGGAACAGATGACAAATTTACAAAACCGCATACAGACGGGGACTGGATGTAAAAAAGCACATAAGTGCTTATTCCATTATCCTCGATATAAAAAAATTAAATAAATAAAAATATTTAAAAAAACACCTGTAACTCCCACACTCACCGTCCCACCCACTCTTCCCCCCCTCCACCAACACACACACACACCCACACACACACCGTCCCCCCTCCCCCTCCCCCCACACGCACCGTCCCGCACAACCACGTCTTCCTTATCAAAATTCCCGCTTTTCCCCTGCATACTGCAATTCTAACACAACCTTAAAAAAAAAAACCAACAAACCCCCCCCCCCCACCAAATATGACTCACTCACTCACTCACACACGCACTCACTCACGACACCAGTGCATTTCGCAGAAGGCTAAGGCCTATGCACAGGCCACTACAAAGCCAGGAACACGCTCTGATGATGGTCTTCAACGACCCTGTTGACTCCAACATCAAGAGGCTACTATTTGCCCTGTGATAACTTAGCTCTCTGTCAAAACCCCAGCCCTCTAGAGAATTGTTTCCCCCACCCACCCACCTACCCAGCCACCCAACCAGCCACCCAACCAGCCAAGCAGCAAGCATTTATCAGGTTGTAAATGGCCCTAATAGAACAAAAGCATGCGACTTAAACCAAACCAGTGTTTTCTGAAAAAACAGTGTTTGGCATAAACCCACTCTGTGTAGGGGGGCGGTCGGTCGGGCATTGCCGTGTAAAAGAACTACTGTTGTGGAAGAGTTGATAGGAGGCTAGTCGTGGTTGATTCATAGGACAGAGGGATGGATGGGGGGGAGGGGGGGGGGGGGGGGGGGAGGGGAGAGGCTCCTATCGTCAGAGCAGGAATACAAGAAGGGAAATCCAAAGCGAAACTTTTCCCCCATCCATTAGATCATGAGTGGTGGTCTGGGCGCAAGTCTTTCGGATGAGACGATAAACCGAGGTCCCGTGTGTTGCACATAATTATTTAGCGCAGCTAAAAGAACCCACGGCAACAAGAGAGTTGTCCCTGGTAAAATTCTGTAGAAAAAAGCCACTCTGATAGGAAAATACAGTGCAGACAGGAAAAAATATATATTAAAAAAGGGTGGCGCT
>CM054138.1:44506327-44508827 GCA_028751875.1 Rapana venosa
TCTCTGTATGTATGTCTGTCTGTCTGTCTGTGTCTCTCTTTGTGTGTGTGTGTGTCTCTCTCTCTCTTTTCTCTCTCTCTCTTCTCTCTCTCTCTCTCTCTCTCCTCTCTCTCTCTCTCTCTCTCTCTCTCTCTCTCTGACTCTCTCTGTCTCTCTGAGTGTGTCTCTCTCTGTGTCTCTCTGTCTGTCTGTCTGTCTGTCTCTCTCTCTCTCTGTCTGTGTTGTGTCTGTCGCTCTCCTCTGTTTCTGTCTTTTTCAGAAAGGCCAAGAGGCCGAAAATAATTCCAATTTCATATATTATACAACAGACTGGTCCAAGCCAAAAATCCTTGTCCATCACCAAAGTAAACCTGTTGCCAAGGTCTACATCAGAATGCTGATGTTTTGTATTGTATTGTGTTGTATTGTATTGTTGTGTTGTGTTGATGTGTGTTGTATGGTATTGTATCGTATTGTAATGTGTTGTATTGTGTTGTACTGTATTGTATGGTGTTGTGTTGTATTGTACTGTGTTCTACTGTATTGCATTGTTGCATGGTGTTGAATTATGTTGTATTGTATTGCATCGTATTTTGTGTGTGTATTGTATTGTACTGTATGGTATTGTGTTGTGTTGCGTTGTATTGTATTGTATTGTATTGTATTGTATTGTATTGTATACCACTTTAAGTCACGGCAGATTTCTCTGCCTGAAATTCGGGCTGCTCTCCCCGGGAAGAGCACGTCGCCACAAAAGCAGCGCCACCCATTATTTCTTTCTTTTTTCCTGTCTGCAACTGTATCTGTTTCCCTATCAGAGTAGCTATTTTTCTCTACAGAATTTTGCCAGGGACAACTCTCTTGTTGCCGTGGGGTTTTTTATGTGCTCTAAATATACGTAACACACGGGACTTCAGTTTATCGTCTCATCCGAAAGACTAACACCCAGACCACCACTCATGGTTTAATGGATGGGAAGGGGGGGGAGTTTCAGGCCCAAATGGGGCTTGTTGTTGCTCATAATATTTATGTGTATAATAGCCATGGTGTTTTTTTTTCCTGAATATACATTTCTTTATGCCACACGGGATTCGAACCACCCACACACTCCGCACCCGGACTTTTCGCTGTCTACTTCTAGGCAAGCGTGTTACCTCTAAGGCCACCCATCCACCGACTGGTATGCCAGTAACCTGTTATGATGAGATTTGTCTTCTGCTGCCATAACTAACTCTTTAGCATCTTCTTCGTCGTCGTTGTCGTCTTCTTCTTCTTCTTCTTCTTCTTCGTCTTTTTCTTCCTCCTCTTCTTCTTCTTCTTCTTCTTCTTCTTCTTCTTCTTCTTCTTCTCCTTCTCCTTCTCCTTGTTGTTGTTGTTGTTGTTGTTCTTCTTCTTCTTCTTCTTCTTCTTCTTCTTCCTCCTCCTCCTCTTCTTTTTCTTCTTCTTCTTCCTCCTCCTCTTCTTCTCCCTCCTCCTCTTCTTCTTCTTCCTCCTCTTCCTCTTCTCCCTCCTTCTCCTCCTCTTCTTCTTCTCCCTCCTCCTCCTCTTCTTCTTCTCTCTCCTCTTCTTCTTCTTCTGTGCATAACAAGGTGTACAGTCATACCCTTCTTAAAAGAAGAAAGAAAAAAATGTCTTAAGTTGGAGCTAAGCTGCCCTTAGCTTAGGGCGATGGTCTGTGTTTTCAAGGAACGTGGAAACAAAACAAAAAAATTATCTGAAGTCGGAGTTTGGCTGCCTATAGGGCGAGGTCCTGTGCTTTCAATGAAAGTGACAAAAAAAAAACCTCTTTGAAGTTGGGAGTTAGGCTGCTTATAAGGTTATTTAGAACTGTGGTCTCCTAAAAAGTGAAAACAAATTCTCTGAAGACGGAGTTAGGCCGCCTATATGGCGAGTCCTGTGCTTTATTAAGAAGTGAAAAATAAATCCTCTGAAGTCGGAGTTAGGCTGCCTATACTTGAAAGCAGCCATAAATGCAGACTTCTCACCGGGTATATGTATTTATGGTTTCACTGTGATTGCGAAGCGGGATGAGTTTCTTTCTTTCTTTATTCATTTTTTATTTATCCTTTTATTTCGAGGATAATGGAATAGACACTCATGTGCTTTCTTTTTACATCCAGTCCCCGTGTGTATGCAGTTTTGTCAATTTTTGTCATATCCGTTCCTACTGGCACACACTGGCCTACTCTTCCGAAAAGCGGAACAGGTTTTAACCTGCGCGGAAGATGTTCTGCGTGCGTTCGCAGACGGGACCTCGGTTTATAGTCTCATCCGAAGGACTTTTAGGAGGAGTGGAGTCGGCACTGATGTTAACTCCAGGAGAAAATATCCCCTTGAACGGGATTCGAACCCGGGTCATCAGAGTGAGACAGAGTGTACAGTCTGAGTGAGGAAGTTAAGCTGGGGAACGTCCAAAGACAACGTACAGCAGCTTGCACGTGCATATATAAATTCCGCCTATTATCTACATTCCATACATTATTGTTATTATTACTGTGCGTGTTGGGGATGGGGTAGGGAT
>CM054138.1:44513827-44516327 GCA_028751875.1 Rapana venosa
AAACTGACCTAACACACACACACACAAACAGACCTAATAACGGACATAATCAAACTGACCTCCCAGACATGCACACAAACAGACCTAATAACGGACATAATCAAACTGACCTAACACACACACACATACAAACAGACATGATAACGGACATAATCAAACTGACCTCCCAGACATACACACAAACAGCCCTGATAACGGAATGATCAAACTGACCTAACACACATACAAACAGACCTAATAACGGACATAATCAAACTGACCTAACACACATACAAACAGACCTAATAACGGATATAACCAAACTGACCTAGCACACATACAAACAGACCTGATAACGGACAGAATCAAACCGACCCACCAGACAAGACTTCAAGAGTCAAGATGCTCAACCTAACAAACGAAAGCAACAACAACAGCAACAGCAACAACAACAACAACAACAACAACAACAGAACAGCCACCGTTACACCCACCTGGACAGTAGGGCTTGGTGATGGTCATCAACGGCTACAGCAGTTCTCAGGAAGAACCAAAGCTGAAAGGCAGCATGCATGCACCAAAATCAGTGACGATACTCCACACCTCACCCCTCACAACATACTGACTGACTGACTGACTGACTGATGATCTCACTAAGATCAGCGCTGGCCTTCTTTAACAAATAAAATCACACACAAGAGATTGGCTTCCGTGTGACTAAGGCTTATATAATATTATCTGTCCTCTATCGTGTTTTTCAAAATCTTCATCAAAAGAAAACAACAATTTCATCACGTGGTTGGGTGGGGTTTTTTTTAGAACCACCCTGCTTAATTTTTTTTTTTTTAAAAGGCTGTGACATAACACTGAATAATATTCCAGTAATAAACGAGATGGGGTGGGTGGGTGGGACGGTGGGAAGGGGGTGTGGGGGGTGGGAGGGGGAAGGGGGAGGGAATCCCAATTCCTCCCTGACAATGGAGGCTTACAATTTCCCACAGAGGGGCACAAAAGAACAAAGATCCCCCCACATGCATTCATAAATCTCCTTTTAAAACAAGCTGACAAACCAAGCCAAACTGCTAGTCAATCCAGTGTCAAATCGCTTGAGACCACGCTATCTGAAACATTCTCACAAGCACACACACACACACACCACACACAGAGGTTTAAAGGAAAAGACAAAAAACAAAAAAAAGGAAAGAAAAGAAAAAAAACCCTAAAAAGATCGCGCGTGTGTGTGTGTGTGTGTGTGTGTGTGTGTGTCCTTTGACTCATCAAACTGTGGAAGTTCACTTAGGTTGGCTGGGCCTTACAAGGGGACACACACACAGACACACAGACACACACACAGACACACAGAGTCACACACACACAGAGACACACACAGACACACACACACACACAGAGTCACACACACACACAAATCCGACAACATGCTTCAAGTCGAATCACTAATTGTGGGTGATCATTTCCACTGTTCTCGCTGGAGCGTGCGTGCATGGATCCTTCCTCTATGGACTTGTACAGAAGCAAACATAGCGTGAGTGCGAGGGTGGTGGTGGTGGTGGTGGTGAGGGGGTGGGGGGGGGGGGGGTTAGGGTGAAGTTTTTTTTGTTATTTTTTTTCTCTCCATGGTATTGGGTTGGAAGGGACTGCTGTGTATTTTAAAGGGCCAGCTCTTTCAAACTGGCCTATAAACAGGCTGGCTTGCTTTCCTGGTTTGTTTCCCACGATTGAGACTTGCTTGCGAGGTTGTTGGGTTTTTTTCTCCCGGGGGATTGCGTCTATACACTCCTCCCTCCCTCTCTCCCTCTCCTCCCTCCCTCCCTCCCTCTCCCTCCCTCTCCTCTCCCTCCCTCTCCTCTCCCCCTCTCGCTCTTCATTAGTTTTACCACCAGTACTTTAAAACAAAATTATTTTTACTTCGTTGTTTGTCATATATTAAATATAGTTCGTCTATGTATAGATCACAAGTTTACGGTGTGAGAACGAAATAATGACAATTTTAGAACATACGTAATCTACCTTGAAACTTTTTTTTTTCACCATTAATCTTTATTTTAAAAAAAAATTCAAACAGGTTTCGTTTCTGTCTTGTTTTTGTTTTTTTCCCTTGTGCATTTTCTTCCTGTAGGCGTCTAATTTTTTTTTCTACTCTAAATATTTTTCCGCATTGGGTCTTTCTTTAGGTACTTTTTTGAGTGTCTGTCTGTTTGTCTGTCTGTCTGTCTGTCTGTCTGTACCTGTTCGTTCCTTGTGTGTCTTTCTTTGTTCCTTGTGTGTCTGTTTGTCTGTCTGTCTGTCGGTCTGTTTGTCTGTCTGTCTGTCTGTCTGTCTGTCTCTCTCTCTCTCTCCTCTCTCTCTCTCTCTCTCTCTCTCTCTCTCTCTCTCTCAGCCCTCGTGCGCGAACGCACGCAGAACATCTTGCGCACAAGTTAAAACCTGTTCCGCATTTCGAAAGGGTAGGCCATTGTGTGCCGGCGAGAACAGATGACAAACTTTACACAACCGCATGCAC
>CM054138.1:44518827-44521327 GCA_028751875.1 Rapana venosa
CTCCCCTCCCAAAATAGTGCTAAACAGGTAAGAAGACTTTAAAACCTCGCACTTCTTCACAGTCTGCAATTAGAAAGGAAAGGATTTGCAACCTGACCTAATCCGACGTCATCTGAACGAGCTATTTATGTATTTTTAGGTTATTGTGAGTGTGTGTGTGTATGACACTGTTCACTGTTTTCGTGAAGCGCAAAGGCTGCTCAGCGTTTTATATAGACTGGCTGTGTCCTCTTTAATTTATTTATTCTTTTATTTCCAGGATAATGGAGTAAGCACTGGTGTGCTTTTTTTTCCACCAGTCCCTGTGTGTATGCACTTTGTCATCCGTACATTTGTACACTTTGTCATCCGTTCCCACGGGCTCACAATGGCCCACTCTTCCGAAAAGCGTGTGCCCAAGATGTTCTGCGTGCGTTCGCACACGGGGACATCGGTTTATAGCTTTATCCGAAGGGCTTTTGGGGAGAGTGGAGTCTGCACTGATGTTAACTCCAGGGGACAATATCCCCTTGAACGGGAATCGAACCGGGTCGTCAGATTGCGAGCACAATGTTCTAACCACTAGGCTATCCCGTCCCCCCTACCCGCTCACCCATCTACCTACCCCGTGCGCAGATTATTTTTTTTAATTTCTGTCTTTGGTTTCTTATAGTGTGTCGAACATGAACGTTTTTTAGCGGGACTGTTTGGGAGACAGACAGACAGACAGACAGACAGACAGACAGGGTAACATTTTAAATAAGTAAAAATCACACACGAATATGATTGCATCTCTGCACATAAAATTTTGACTGATTTTTTGGTGGTTTTTTGTTGTTTTCTTGCTTGTGAGGCTATCTTTTTTGTTTGCTTTTCGTTTGGGTTTTGTTATTGTTTTTTGTTTTTTGTTTGTATTGTTTTATATCTTATCTATTTTATGTCGAACTGAATGTCAAAGTCCTTCGGATGAGAATATAAACCGAGGTCCCGTGTGCGAACACACGCAGAACATATTGCGCACACGTTAAATCCTGTTTCGCTTTTCGTAAGAGTAGGCCTTTGTGTGCCGGTGGGAACGGATGACAACATTTACAAAACCGCATACACACGGGGATTGAATGTAAAAAAACACATAAGGGCTTATTCCATTATTCTCGATATAAAAGAATAAATAAATAAATATATATATTGTTGGTGGTGGTTTGTTGGGGGGGGGGGGGGGGGGGGGGTTGAGGGGAGGGGGTATTTTCAGTTGTTTGTTGGTTGGTTCTGTTTAAAAATTTGGTTGGTGGGGGAGAAGATGGGGAGTTTGGCTGCATTTTCTCCCGTGGTTATTTCTTTGTTGTTGTTGTTGTTGTTGCTGTTGTTGTTGCCGTTGATGTTGTTTATGTGTATTTGAAACTTTTGTTTGTTTGCACATATTTTTGCAGGTGTAATTTATGTTGAGAGAGAGAGAGAGAGAAAGAGAAGAGAAAGAGAGAGAGAGAGAGAGAGAGAGAGAGAGAGAGAGAGAGAGAGAGAGAGAGAGAGAGAGAGAGAGAGAGAGAGAGAGAGAGAGAGAGAGAGAGAGAGAGAGAGAGAGAGAGAGAGAGAGAGACACACACAATTGACACAATTTTATTGCTATTTAGCGATCAAGCCATATAGCGCTACGGCGCGGTAACGACAATATCGAACGCGACGCGATTACAATGACATGGAAACCATGGCAGTAGTGGTGTGTACATCAAGATTCGATACATTATTGTCTGTGTCTCAAGTGTCCCAATTTTCAAACCAGCCATTCCTTTTCCAGTCTACAGCCAGCGAAGTCAGCCCATGTAAGACTGGATCAGGTCCCGAAGATGATGTAACTCCTGCTCAGCACTCGACACCACTGTCGCTGTGTGTTGTGTGTTAGTACACTGTTTCCCCTTACGAAGTCTGGCAAGCCTGACACGTTCTTCTGGCAACATGTTTTTCTCTTCTTGCTTGATGTACCAGAACACACACTCAGATTCCTCGCCAGGATCTCCATTCCAAGAGTATTCCAGGGTGATGTCATCTGATTCACACATCACAATGTTTTGATCATCCAAACTATGTACCACCACCTTTTGAAACCGTGTGTTTCTCTTGCTGTCCCTTAATCTATGCTGCACACGTTTGTCAGTTAGAGTAGACACATACTGTTTCACAATACCAGTATGAGAGTCATCCACTGTGCAGTCAACTGTTTGTTCTTCGTCCACATCAGACAACTCAGGAGACACACCGATCTTGCTGTCTGTTGCTGGTTCACACGGCAAATCAAGAGAATCTAGTGTGGCTGGGACATTCACTGCACTGTCAACACACAGCTCTGTGTACACGCTGGCTTGTTTTGATTCGGCATCCACTCTCTCACGATGCAGGGAGTCACTGTCAGACAACACCGGCTCTTCCAAAACACTGTCCTTGTCACACTGACGACTTGCCTGTCTTTCTTGATGTTGTTTACTTCTTTGGACGTCACGACGGATTTGGGAAGGGCACTTCTTGC
>CM054138.1:44536327-44541327 GCA_028751875.1 Rapana venosa
GACATCGTTTCTAAAACTCGTTCGCTGTCTTTACACTCGTCAAAACTTGGAAACGTCATAATATTTTGCATCTTGGTATGACGTAATTTTAAAAAAAAAAAAGTAGGAATTTTTTTTAAAAAGAAAAGAAAATGAAGACTAAGTAAGAAAAGGAAATGAAGGAAAGGTAAGTTGTTGGTGTAAGCAAAGTGCCAAAACCTCCATGAAAATGTTGCCGTACTTAAAATATTATACTGAAATTGTCTCCAGCCATGACAAGCTCTTAGCATAACCATCTGTCTTCACCTCACCTCACCTCACCTCAACTCACCTGTGCGTTAGTCGAGTAGACCGTCAGGGCACCACTGAAGATTTTGCAACCAGCTTCCTCCACTCCTCCCGGTTCTCAGCTTTCTGTAGTAGGTTGTTCCACTCAAGGCCGATGTTGTAACTGATGTTGTCTTCCCATCGTTTTCTCTGTCTGCTTCTTCGTCTCCCTCCTTGTACTGTTCCCTGTAGGACAACAGTCTTGGCCATGTCTAGATGTTCGTGTGACGGGCCCGTACCACTTTAGTTTGCTGGAGTGTGTGTGTGTGTGTGGTAGGGGGGGGGGGGGGGGGGGGGTTAACTGAAGTCAGGTCGTCATGTGGTCTGATGGCGTTTTCAATAATTCTGGACTTCACTTCCTCATTAGTGATGTGATCTCTGTATGTGATACCAAGGAGTTTGAAGAAAGCAGCTCATCTCCATTGCCTGTATCCTTCTTTCAGTGTCTGCTGTTACGATCCACGTGTCACATGCGTACAAAAATATGGACATGGCCAGAGAACTCTATCAACCTGTACTCTCCAGTAAAGGAGAAAACGTTTCTCTGAAGTCGGAGTATGGCGGAGGAGAATCTAAACCAGTCGTACCCATGTACTTACGGACTTGAACACGTGAAAAGAACCCATGACGGTTAGAGGTACCTTTAGCATAATATTATTATCGAGAGATTGAAGATCTGTTTTGTTGTGCTATACCCTCCTCTGAAACTTGTCTGTTCCTCAGTCCCGATTGTTTCAGTGTGTGTTTATAATTTAGTCAGATTTAGCAAGATCTTCAGCCTGACTTTTACTGGGCGACATAATTATTGTCAGACTTGTGATGTGGTAGGTCTGGCATTGCTCTAGGTTGCATGGTCTTGGAGAAGGTGATGGCCGGTAACTGTTGTCAATGGTGCTGTGCACTAGTCTGGTCTGGCACGCGATCTTGTTGCAGATTGTTAGCAGGGCGTTTCTCATGTCAACCCCCCACCCCCTCTTCTCCTTTGTTCGTATCAGATCTGCTGGGATGTTGAAACTGAAATTTATCTATCATCCCCCCGAAATGCAGACTCTCTCTCTCTCTCTTCTCTCCCCCTCTCTCTCTCTCACTCTCTCTCTCTCTCTCTCTTCTCTCTCTCTCTCTCTCTCTCTCTCTTTCTCTCTCCCCCTCCTCTCTCTCTCCCTCTGTGTCTATCTCTTCCCCTCCCTCTCTCTCTCTCTCTCCATCTCTCCCCCTCCCCTCTTCTCTCTGTGCTTTCCACAACAATATTTCTCTTATTTCTCCCCCCCCCCCCACACACACACACACATACTTCCCCCTCTCTCCCTCCCCTCCACCACCACCTCCATCCACCCACTCCCTCACCCCCACCCACCCCCTCACCCTACCCCATCCCCACCCATCTGGCTATTACTTTCTCTCAACCACACACACACAACACACACACACACACACACACACACACACACACACACACACACACACACACACACTTAATCTTCTGAAAGTTATTAGTAAACAAGTGTGGGCTTATGATGTAGCTGTTTTAAAACATTTGGCATTATCTTTAGTACGTTCCAGACTCATTTATGGCCAGGAAGCATTTTTCAGTACTCCAAAATATTTATTACAGAAAATGACAAGACTAGACTGCAAGGTTTTTCGATTAGCTCTGGGGGTACCTTTTCATTCATCGTCCATGGGTACCTATAAGGAGATAGGAAATTTTGCCATTAGACAAATATCGACAACTGGCTGTGGCTAAGTATCTCTTACGTTGTTCAACACAAGAAACCAATGCGGACAACGAAATTAGTATAAGATCTGATGTCAACTTTCCAAAAAGAGCACATTCTGTTCGCTTTGTTACCACAGCTAGAACCTATACTTCTCAATTATTTGATCAAGCAGATATATTTCCCACAAAAATAGCTAAATCGAAGATTCACTCCTCGCCTTGTCCCCCATGGGAACTTAAGAGAGCTAATTTTGACGTAAATTATTCCTCTTTAACGAAAAAAGGTAATGAAAATATTCTTAGCGCATCAGTAAAAGAATATATACAAACTACATATTCAAATCAGTTAAAAATCTACCCAGATGGTTCCCTTTTGAACAATAATGAGGCGGGTGCAGCGTTTTTCATACCATCTTTGAAAATAGAGAGATCATTTTATGTAGGAAAAAATCGATCTATTTTTACAGCTGAATTGTCTGCTATTTTGATGGCTTTATATTATCTTCTAGATTTTCCTAAAGACATATTTCAAATGCTTTTCTGTGTTGATTCCAGGTCAGTCTTACTTGCCCTGAGAAAGTTCAGTTCAAAAGTGAGACAAGATCTCATAATTGAGATTAGTCATCTAATTCATTTTCTGATGATACGAGGCACTGGTGTTACCTTTTGCTGGATACCCTCGCACTGTGGTATTTACTTTAATGAAAAAGTTGACAGAAAAAGCAAAATGTGGAGCTGAGCATATCGATGGGTCTTGCAGCATAAGTGTTCCTCTATCCATCCATGAGGGCTATAGCATGTTACAAAATGCATGTTGGAAACACTTTAAAAAGAAACTACAAAGTACCGGTTATTCCTGGAGTGATGATGTAGCCCATGTATTATCTTTTGATAAGATCAAGTATCGTAATTTACATGAATATAGAAATGTTGTATCTCTTATCTACAGGTTTAAGCTCAATGCTTTTAGAACAATTTTTTTTTTAAAAAGCAACATGTATCTGTGGTGAAAATATTACCAATGATCACATTCTTTTACGATGCAGAGATCTGAAAAACATCTTACCTGCCTTCCCAGTCCGTAGCTTACAGCAAGTTCTAAAAGACATTCCATTAATGAAAGAAATTGTATTGTCATTAAGCCATACTCCTATTTTCAGACTCCTCTGATATAAGGATAGCTTCAAGTTATATGAATTGGAAAGTTAGTATTTTTGCTGTTTGATGCTTTTTTGGGGGGTTGTTTTTTGTTGTTGTTGTTGGGTGGATTTTTTCTTCTTTTTTTTCAGATTTCTTGTTTATGCTTTTTTCATAATAAGGAGGCACCGTGGTCGAGTGGTTTAGGCGGTCAACTCGTGATCCAGAGGTCGCGGGTTCGATCCCCGCTCGGATCGGTGTTGTGTCCTTGGGAAAGACACTTTACTCCTATTTTCCTCACTCCACCCAGGTGTACAAGTGGGTACCAGCTCTGCTGGGGAAGTATCTGGCGACAGACTAGCGCCCTGTCACAGGGGTGGTGAAAAACCATCAGTTCGCTTAACGCTACAGAAACCGGGATAAGCTCCGGCTCTATGGGCCTTCTGGCTCGAAAGAACATACTTACTTTTTTCATAATAGTTGTTTATTGCGATTGATTAGTTATGTGCATACCCCTCCCCCTACACACACACACACACACGCACGCACGCACACACGCACGCACACACACACACTTTCCCGTCTGATATCACTGTTTAGTGGAAGGACGTTAAACTGAAGAACTACTACTACTACTACTACTACTACTACTACTACTACACACACAACACACACACACACAAACACACACACACACACACAACAACACACACACACCACACACACATCTTACAGTCATAGCTAGCTAGACAGCTAGCCAAGTCCAATGCAACAGGCGGGCAGGGCATGGCAGGGCAGGGCAGGGCAGGGCAGAGCAGGGAAGGGTAGGGCAGGGCAGGGCAGGGCAGGACAGGGCAGGACAGGGCAGGACAGGGCAGGGCAGGGCAGGGCAGGGCAGGGCAGGGCAGGGAAGGGAAGGGAAGGGAAGGGAAGGGCAGGGCATGGCAGGGAAGGGCAGGACAGGACAGGGCAGGGAAGGACAGGGCAGGGAAGGACAGGGCAGGGAAGGGCAGGACAGGGCAGGGCAGGGCAGGGCAGGGCAGGGCAGGGCAGGGCAGGGCAGGGCAGAGCAGGGCAGGCAGGCAAGACAGGGCAGGGCAGGGCAGGTAGGCAGGGCAGGGCAGGGCAGGCAGGCAGGGCAGGACAAGGCAAGCAGGGAAGGGCAGGCAGGGCAGGGCAGGGCAGGGCAAGGCAAGCAGGGAAGGGCAGGCAGGGCAGGGCAGGGAAGGGTAGGCAAGGCAAGGAGGCAGGCAGGGCAGGGCAAGGCAGGGCAGGCAGGGCAGGGCAGGGCAAAGACAGGGCAGGGCAGGGCAGACAGGGCAGGGCAGGGCAGGGCAAGGCAAGGCAGGGAGGCAGGGCAGGGCAAGGCAAGCAGGGAAGGGCAGGCAGGCTAGGGCAGGGCAAGGCAAGGCAGGGCAGGCAAGGCAGGGCAGGGTAGGGCAGGCAGGCAGGGGTAGGACAGGACAGGGCAGGACAGGACAGGGCAGGGCAGGGCAGGGCAGGGCAGGGCAGGGCAAGGCAGGCAGGCAGGCAGGGTAGGCAGGGGGCAGGGCAGGGCAGGCAGGGCAGGGCAGGCAGGGCAGGGCAGGGCAGGGCAGGGCAGGGCGGTATTTTCTCACGCCAAACGGGCAGTGTCCACACAGACTGTTTGCTGTGCTGTGTCCTTCTTCATTCACACTGTGACGATGGGGACTGTGTGGACAGTTTTGGGGGTACACACAAGGGCGGGGGGATGGGGGGGGGGGGGGGATAGTGGGGATGGGGGGGGGACCAGATTCCTCCACACCAGTCCCTTTTGTGTGTTGCCGCGATGTTTGCATTGTCAATGATGGAGAGGGAG
>CM054138.1:44546327-44556327 GCA_028751875.1 Rapana venosa
TGTGTGTGTGTGTGTGTGTGTGTGTGTGTGTGTGTGTCTGTTTCTCTCTCTTTGTCTGTCTGTCTGTCTGTCTGTCTCTCTGTCTCTGTCTCTGTCTCTCTCTCTCTCTAACTATCTATCTATCTCTCTGTCCTGTCTCTCTGTCTGTGTCTGTCTGTCTGTCTGTCTGTCCTCTCTCTCTCTCTATCTATCTATCTAATTCTCTGAGCCAGCAACTCTCTCTCTTTCTCTCTCTCTCTCTCTCTCTCTCTCTCTCTCTCTCTCTCTCTCTCCTCTCTCTTCCTCCTCTCTCTCTCTCTCTCCTCTCTCTCTCTCTCTCTCTCTCTCTCTCTCCTCTCTTCTCTCTCTCTCTCTTTCCCTCTGTTTCATGTACCCCAACTTAAGAGAACAGTTTTTAAAAGCAAATAATTATAACAGTGTACCTACCCATTCTCTTCTTCTTCCTCCTTGGACAGTGCCTTGAGGAAGAAGAAGAGGCAGACCAAGGAAGATCTGGGAGGATAACATCAGCGAATGGACAGGCCTAGAACTCAACAAAACCCTGAGAAAGGCAGAACAGAGAGAAGAATGGAGGGAACTGGTTGTTGAGTCTTTGAGGGTGCCTCCACGGTCGTCAGACTACGGGACAGATAGATAGATAGATAGACCTACCCATTTACCAAATCTGCTTAGATCCTCAAGTAACGACTTTCAGGCACTACAGTCTGTCTAGATGCATTGTTCATTTTATCAACAAAAGGAAGACAACATCATGAATCTATACAGTGAATCCATGACTGTTTTTGATCTAGTATGTGCTTGATGTGATTGTGTTGATAAAAGCCTTGTGTGGATCGGTGGTCTAGAGGTAGCGCGCCTGTCTGGAATGCGAAAAGTCTGGGTCGGAAGTGTGATGTGGTTCGAATCCCGTTTGGGCCCGAAACTTTTCCCCACATCCATTAGACCTTGAGTAGTGGTCTGGGCGCTAGTCTTTCGGATGAGACGATAAACAGAGATCCCGTATCTTTACACAAAATTATTCAGCGCACGTAAAAGAACCCATGGCAACAAGAGAGTTGCCCCTGGCAAAATTCTTAGAAAAAAGACACTCTGATAGGGAAACAAATACAGTTGCAGACACAAAAAAGTGGCGCTGCTCTTGTGGCGACGCGCTCTCCCCGGGGAGAGCAGCCCGAATTTCACGCAGAGAAATCTGCCATGACTTAAAGTGGAATAAATGAAATGAAAATGAAATAAATGAAAGCCTTTATCACAGTTCTTGGTTAAACCATTGACGCTGGGTGCAACAGCAAAGTGAGAGGCTGTATGACCAGTGGCTTTCTTTCCCACACATGGAATTCCACTTTACGGCTTAGTCTTTAGTGATCGACTATGACTCTGACTAGGAGGCTTTACTTTGCACAGTCCTTATAGTTGGCCTTTGGAGATAACATCTCCAACACTGACTGTCCTTATGCCCTCTTGGCCGAGAGAGTGGGGATGTACTGTGGGCAAGGCATCTCCACCAGTGGTGAACTAAAAAATCACATCAGTGCTTATTCCATTATCCTCGATATATAAAAAAAAAATCAAATTTCTGCCCAGTTTCCGAAACAGCAGCTGGCCCCTCTGCTGTTTTGGAGGTCATGGTCGAACACCACCGACAAACAGATCTAGTATAGGCTTGATATGATTGTTCGGGTATAGTAAAAAGGTAAAGGTGTCCCATAACCTATATTAAGGTCGCAGGGGAGCGAGGCGCCAGAGACCTCACTTCTCTAGGGCCAGCGTATTGAGGGCGGCGCCCATCTCCTCTCCCTCACACTGACGAATAGTTTCAATACAGCAGTGACTGAAACAGCAAGCGAGCTTCTTGGCAAACACCGACCAGTCAAAAAACCATGGGTCACACCTAACATCCTACAACTATGCGACAAGCGTAGAGAGTTGAAGAAAAAGAAAAATGAAACAAAAGAAAGAGCAGAACAATATAGGGCAGTCAACAAAAGAATCAGGAAGTCCATGACGGAGGCAAAAGAGAAATGGATCGGTGAACAGTGCCAAGACATTGAAGAGAACATCAAGAAAAACAATAGCAAGAAAGCATATCAGCTGGTGAAAGACCTGACTAGCACAAAACAGAGAAAAGGTTTAACAATCCAAGACAAAAATGGGAAGTGTCTCACTGACGACCAGGATATTCTGAACAGATGGACAGAATACTGCTCCGACCTGTATAACTATAGAACCGCAGGAGATCCAGAAGTCCTTAATGTACCCGAAAGGAAAGACACAGACAGTCACCCTATCCTCCGAGAAGAAGTGGAAACAGCAGTCAGATCGCTGAAAAAGGGGAAGTCAGCAGGGGCTGACAACATTCCAGCTGAGTTGGTCCAAGCTGGAGGGGAAGCCATGATCAGCGCCCTACTAAGAATCTGCAACAAGATCTGGCAGACAGGAAAATGGCCAACACCATGGACACAGTCACTCATCATCACCGTCCCCAAGAAAGGAAATCTACAACAATGCCATAATTACCGCACAATCAGCCTCATATGCCACCCAAGCAAGGTCATGCTGCAGATAATATTGAATAGACTGAAGCCACAAGCAGAGACCATCATTGCTGAGGAACAAGCAGGTTTCAGAGCAGGGCGCAGCACAACAGAACAGATATTCAACCTCAGAATACTATGTGAGCGGTACCTTCAACATCAACAAGACCTTTACCACGTATTTATCGATTTTAAGAAGGCATTTGACAGGGTGTGGCATGCAGCTTTGTGGGCAACCATGAATTTGTACAGCATCAATGCAAACCTGATCAGAGTCATCAAACAGCTGTACAGCGAGGCCACCAGTGCAGTGTACTACAACAACAACATTGGAGAATGGTTTCGAACAACAGTTGGAGTAAGGCAGGGCTGTCTACTCTCACCCACTCTTTTCAACATCTTCCTTGAGAGAATCATGGCTGATGCACTGGAACATCATGAAGGATCAGTCAGCATTGGTGGCAGAACGATCACAAACCTCCGCTTCGCAGATGACATTGATGGAATAGCAGGATCAGAAAAAGAGCTTGCCAGCCTAACAGAACACTTGAATAAGGCCTCCAAAACATACGGCATGGAAATCAGTGCAGAGAAGACCAAACTGATGACTAATAACACCAACGCATTAGCACTGATATCAGGGTTAATGACCAGAAGCTGGAAACAGTTCAAAGCTTCAAGTACCTGGGAGCCATTGTATCAGACCAGGGATCCAAGCCAGAAGTAGTATGCAGGACTGCACAGACAATAACAGCTTTGTCAAAAATAACACCATCTGGAGAGATAAAAATATCTCACTTATCTCCAAGATCAGACTAATGCGCTCCCTTGTCATATCCATATTTCTGTATGCCTGTGAATCATGGACCCTGACTGCAGATTTGGAGAGAAGAGTACAGGCAGTGGAGATGAGATGCTTTCGGAGACTCCTTGGCATCTCCTACAAAGACCACATAAGCAACGAAAGCGTGCATAACAGAATCCAGCAAACCATTGGACCCTATGAGAACCTTCTAACGATCGTGAAAAAGCGTAAACTTAAATGGTATGGGCATGTCACAAGATCCAAAGGACTTGCAAAGACAGTTTTGCAAGGCACTGTCCAAGGAGGAAGAAGAAGAGGCAGACCAAGGAAGAGCTGGGAGGATAACATCAGCGAATGAACAGGCCTAGAACTCAACAAAAGCCTGAGAAAGGCAGAACAGAGAGAGGAATGGAGGGAACTGGTTGTTGAGTCTTTGAGGGTGCCCCCACGGTCGTCAGACTACGGGACAGATAGATAGATAGATAGAACTGGGGGAACTGTAGTGAAGCCAAGGCGCGAAAACGGTCACCCATCCAACTGGTAACCACGCTCGACGCTGCTTAACTTGGCTGGGGGAAAGCGAGTGCTCCGACCACTGAGCTATCCCGTCCCCTTTCGGATATAGTACATGCTTGATAATTGTGATTGTTCTGATCTAGAATGTGCTGTAGAATTATGATTGTTTTGATCTAGTGTGTGCTTGATATGACTGTTTTGATCTAGCATGTGCTTGATATGATTGTTTTGATCTAGTATGTGATTGATTTGATTGTTTTGATCTAGTATGGGTTTGGCAATTATGATTGTTTTGATATAGTATGTGCTTGATAATCATGATTGTTTTGATCTAGTACGTGCTTGATAATTATGATTGTTTTGATCTAGTGTGTGCTTGATAATTATGATTGTTTTGATCTAGTATGTGCTTGATAATTATGATTGTTTTGATCTAATATGTGCTTGATAATTATGATTGTTTTCATCTAGTATGTGCTTGATATGACTGTTTTGATATAGTATGTGCTTGATAACCATGATTGTTCTGATCTAGTATGTGCTTGATAATTATGATTGTTTTGATCTAATATGTGCTTGATAATTATGATTGTTTTGATCTAGTGTGTGCTTGATATGACTGTTTTGATCTAGTATGTGCTTGATTTGATTGTTTTGATCTAGTATGGGTTTGGCAATTATGATTGTTTTGATATAGTATGTGCTTGATAATCATGATTGTTCTGATCTAGTATGTGCTTGATAATTATGATTGTTTTGATCTAGTGTGTGCTTGATAATTATTAGTGTTTTGATCTAGTATGTGCTTGATATAATTATGAATGTATTGATATAGAATGTGCCTGATATTATTGTTTTCATCTAGTGTGTGCTTGATATGATCGTTTTGATCTAGTATGTGCTTGAAATGATTGTTTTGATATAGTATGTGCTTGATATGATTGTTTTGATTTAGTATGTGCTTGGTATGATTGTTTTGATCCGGTATGTGCTTGATATGATTGTTTTGATCGAGAACGTGCTTGATAATTATGATTGTTTTGATCTAGTATGTGCTTGATAATTATGATTGTTTTGATCTAGTATGTGCTTGATAATTATGATTGTCCTGATCTAGTATGCGCTTGATAATTAAGATTGTTTTGATCTCGTATGTGCTTGATATGATTGTTTTGATCTATTATGTGCTTGATATGATTGTTTTGATCTAGTGTGTGCTTGATATGATTGTTTTGATCTAATATGTGCTTGATATGATTGTTGTTTTGATCTAGTATGGGTTTGACAATTATGATTGTTTTGATCTAGTATGTGCTTGATATGGTTGTTCTGATCTAGTATGTGTTTGATATGATTGTTTTGATCTACTATGTGCTTGATATGATTGTTTTGATCTAGTGTTTGCTTGATGACTATGATTGTTTTGATCTAGTATGTGCTTGATATACCGTGGTCGAGTGGTTTAGGCGGTCGACTCGTGATCCAGAGGTCGCGGGTTCGATCCCCGCTCGGCTCGGTGTTGTGTCCTTGGGAAAGACACTTTACTCCTATTTTCCTCACTCCACCCAGGTGTACAAGTGGGTACCAGCTCTGCTGGGGAAGTATCTGGCGACAGACTAGCGTCCTGTCACAGGGGTGGTGAAAAAACCATCAGTTCGCTTAACGCTACAGAAACCGGGATAAGCTCCGGCTCTATGGTCCTTGTGGATCGAAAGAACATACTTTATGTGCTTGATATGATTGTTTTGATCTAGTATTTGCTTGATATGATTGTTTTGATCTACTATGTGCTTCATATGATTGTTTTGATATAGCGTGTGCTTGATAATTATGATTGTTTTGATCTAGTATGCGCTTGATATGATTGTTCTGATCTAGTATGTGCTTGATATGATTGTTTTGATCTAATATGTGCTTGATAATTATGATTGTTTTGATCTAGTATGTGCTTGATATAATTGTTTTGATCTAGTATGGGTTTGATAATTATGATTGTTTTGATCTAGTATGTGCTTGATATGAATGTTTTGATCTAGTATGTGCTTGATAATTATGATTGTTTTGATCTAGTATGTGCTTGACATGATTGTTCTGATCTAGTATGTGCTTGATATGATTGTTTTGATCTAGTATGGGTTTGATAATTATGATTGTTTTGATCTAGTATGTGCTTGCTATGATTGTGTAATCTACTATATGCTTGATATGGTTGTTATGATCTAGTATGTGCTTGATATGGTTGTTTTGATATATTATGTGCTTGATAATTATGGTTGTTCTGATCTAGTATGGGCTTGATATGATTGTTTTGAACTAGTATGTGCTTGATAATTATGATTGTTCTGATCTAGTATGGGCTTGATATGCATGATACCTACACTTTCCAGGGAACATCCACTTCCGATGATTTTGATGTTGGTTACAAATGATTGTGACCATAACCATGAGTTAGAATAGTCTGTTGTTCTTCTTTCATCAGCCAAAGCTCATTATTTGTTATGTATTTGTTTTGCTAAAAATGTGAATGAAGATATTTTTTCCTCCCCAAGCCCAGTCGTGTGTGTTGTTGCCCAAGACCCAATGTGCATTCAGAGCTCTCTCTCTCTCTCTCTCTCTCTCTCTCTCTCTCTCTCTGTCTGTGTGTGTGTGTGTGCCAGTATCTCAGTTTGACGTTCTGTGTTAATGTCTAGAGTAACAAAGTAACAAAGAGTAACAAAGTTTCACAGAGTAACAAAGTTTCACAATGACGTATTCTTGAGATTGACGAAGTCCGACTCGTCACTACATCCCCTCCTGAGGAAGGTAAAAGCCGAAATATCGGGGAGTATCTAGATACACTCTTTTCAACATCTTCCTTGAGAGAATCATGGCTGATGCACTGGAACATCATGAAGGATCAGTCAGCATTGGTGGCAGAACGATCTCCGCTTCGCAGATGACATTGATGGAATAGCAGGATCAGAAAAAGAGCTTGCCAGCCTAACAAAACACTTGAATCAACCTCCAAAACATACGGTATGGAAATCAGTGCAGAGAAGACCAAACTGATGACTAATAACACCAACGGCATTAGCACTGATATCAGGTTAATGACCAGAAGCTGGAAACAGTTCAAAGCTTCAAGTACCTGGGAGCCATTGTATCAGACCAGGGATCCAAGCCAGAAGTAGTATGCAGGACTGCACAGACAATAACAGCTTTGTCAAAACTAAACACCATCTGGAGAGATAAATATATCTCGCTTATCTCCAAGATCAGACTAATGCGCTCCCTTGTCATATCCATATTTCTGTATGCCTGTGAATCATGGACCCTGACTGCAGATTTGGAGAGAAGAGTACAGGCGGTGGAGATGAGATGCTTTCGGAGACTCTTTGGCATCTCCTACAAAGACCACATAAGCAACGAAAGCGTGCATAACAGAATCCAGCAAACCATTGGACTCTATGAGAACCTTCTAACGATCGTGAAAAAGCGTAAACTTAAATGGTATGGGCATGTCACAAGATCCAAAGGACTTGCAAAGACAATTTTACAAGGCACTGTCCAAGGAGGAAGAAGAAGAGGCAGACCAAGGAAGAGCTGGGAGGATAACATCAGCGAATGGACAGGCCTAGAACTCAACAAAACCCTGAGAAAGGCAGAACAGAGAGAGGAATGGAGGGAACTAGTTGTTGAGTCTTTGAGGGTGCCCCCACGGTCGTCAGACTACGGGACAGATAGATAGATAGATCTAGATATACTTGTTATTGTATTGTTCCTTTGTTATATATGTATATTAATAAAAACGCAACCGTATTCAGCTTCATCTGATTTTTTCTCTCCATTTTTGGCATATCAGCAATATTTGCTTCTATCCTGAAGCCTCCTCAGGCTGAATCAAAGAATAAAAGAGCTGAAGCAGAATACAGTTGTGTTTTTAAAAATATATATTATTGCTATTTTATTGTTTTACCTCATGGACAAAAAGAAAAACTAATGCAGAAGTAATGGAAATGGCTGGGTACAAGAGATCCCTTCTCAACACCATCAGAGAAAGACAGCTCAAATTTTTCGGCCATATAATCAGGGCTGACGGACTAGAGAAACTGTTATGGAGTGGCAAAATCTGTGGAAACAAGAGCAGAGGAGGACAACGCACAAAATTCACAGACAGCTTAAACAAATTCGCAACGACTAAAGAGGGCACCAACAATGAGCTCATGAGAGGGACCGAGAACAGGGAAGAATGGAGAGCCATGATCGTCGATGTCTGCAGGACCGACCGGACACTTGAAGAAGAAGAATTGTTTTACCTCAACTGTGTGCTTGGAGACATATATCTATCAAAGAAACAAACATACCCAGCAAAATAACTTGGTACAAATATTTATTTGGAGCCTTTTACAAGTTTAATCATGTAAATTGTAAATTTAAAGGACAATAGGCAAAGATATATTGGGGACGGGATAGCTCAGTGGTCGGAGCACTCGCTTTCCCCCAGCCAAGTTAAGCAGCGTCGAGCATGGTTACCAGTTGGATGGGTGACCGTTTGCGCGCCTTGGCTTCAGTACAGTTCCCCCAGTTCACCCAGCTGTAAATGGGTACCTGCCCTCTTTAGGGTCAGGGAAGGTAAAGCAGCAAGGGAGAGGAGATGGGCGCCGCCCTCAATATGCTGGCCCTAGAGAAGTGAGGTCTCTGACGCCTCGCTCCCCTACGACCTTATAGGTTATGGGACTCCTTTATATATATATATATATAATATATATATATATATCTTTGCCTATTGTCCTTTAAATATATGTATATATCTTTGCCTATTGTCCTTTAAATTTACAATTTACATGATTAAACTTGTAAAAGGCTCCAAATAAATATTTGTACCAAGTTATACATACCGTTTGTTTCTTTGATTGGTTGGTTGGTAGGTGGGTTGGGTTTTCTTTTCTGTTTCTTCTTTTTTTGGAGGGTGGGGGGTGGGAGGGGTTATTTCGTCATTCTGCAGTTTAGCCTCAAAACTGTTTAACTCTTTACATCTCCCCTTTCCCCCAAGTAAGTCCTCCTTCCTTCCAGCTATTTTAACTACCCTTCCTTCTCCCCCCCCCCCCTCACCCAACCCCCACCCCCCATCCCCAAGCCCTCCCTTTTATCCTCTTTTCCCCTCTCCCCCCTCCCCCCTCTCCCTATCCCACAGACTGACCTGTCCTGCTCTTGCTCAGACGCTGTCCATCATGACGTGTCCTGTCCGCGTCTTTCAACGGACAAGGAACAACCACGGGCAACATCACTACCGCCCTCGCCTCCTCTCCTCTCCTCTTCTCTCCTCTCCTCTCCTCTCCTGCCTGCTTGCCTGCCTGACCTCTTACACGCCACCAGTCTTGGGAATGTGGATTTGCAACTTATGCTGTACTGTATAGGAAGCCAGTGCAGACGAAGTAACCCGCCGCTCCTTGTGACTTTTTGACCCTCTGTTTAGGAATGCCAACGTCGTGAGTTGGTTGGTTGTTGGTTTGTTGGTTGGTTTCTAAGCCCTAAAGCCGGTTTGAATGTGTGTATTACTGACTGGTTTGTTTGTTTGGTTTGGTTTGTTTGTTTGGTTGGTTTGGTTTGGTTTAGTTGGTTATGTATTTATTATTTTATTTATACCACTTTGTCACGAGATTTCTCTGCGTGAAATTTGAAATTTCGGGGAGAGCGCATCGCCACAAGAGCAGCGCCACCCTTTTTTTTTTTTGGTCTGCAACTGTATTTGTTTCCCTATCAGAGTGGCTTTTTTCTAAGAATTTTGTCAGGGACAACTCTCTTGTTGCCGTGGGTTCTTTAACGTGCGCTGAATAATTTTGTGTAACACACGGGACCTCGGTTTATCGTCTCATCCGAAAGACAAGCGCCCAAACCACCACTCATGGTCTAATGGATGGGGGAAAAGTTTCGAGCCCAAACAGTCAAGAAGTATGAAGGATATATATTTTTTTTTTTTTTTTTTTTTTTTTGACAGGCTAAAAATTAGAAGAAAGAGCAACTGAAGGACAACTGCGTGGAGAGAGAGAGAGAGAGAGAGAGAGAGAGAGAGAGAGAGAGAGAGAGAGAGAGAGAGAGAGAGAGAGAGAGAGAGAGAGGAGAGAGAGAGAGAGAGAGAGAGAGAGAAGAAGAAGAAGAAGAAGAA
>CM054138.1:44558827-44561327 GCA_028751875.1 Rapana venosa
CATATGCAAAAACCTCACCATCGGTGAACCTCGGAGTTTTAGCCGAAGAACACACACACACACACATACACATACACACACACACACACACATACACACACACACACACACACACACACACACACACACACACACACACACACACACACACACACACACACACACTTCAAATGCAAAATTAATGGTTACTGCCGTCGCAAGCAGTAATGATGAGAAGTGAGGAAACCTATAATACAACTTACAGGTTGTACGCAATAAAAACAGGATTTTAGTTTTCAAGGGCATATCCCTTGTATCCAAAAACATGTAAAGCGTTGGCTTTCCCATAAGACAGGGCTTTATTTTCTTTATTGTTTTATTTTTATTTTATTTTATTCTTTTATATCGAGGATAATGGAAGAAGCACTCATGTGCTTTAGACAAGCTGTAGCTTGCCGTCATCGCCAGGGTTTTTATCACAGTTCTTGATTAAACCATTGACGCTGGGGGCAACAGCAAAGTGAGAGGCTGTATGACCAGTGGATTTCCCACTCATGGAATTCCACTTCACACCTTAAGCCTTTAGTGATCGACTATGACTCTCTGACTAGGAGGCTTGACTTGCACAGTCCGTATGTGCTGCAGCCCAGGGGGCTGGTTGGCCTTTGGAGAAAATCTCCAACGCTGACTGTCCTTGTGGGGATGCACTGTGGGCAAGGCATCTCCGCTATAATCAAATTTCTGCCCAATTTCCGAAATAGCAGCTGCCTCCTCTGCTGTTTTGGAGGTCATCGTCGAACACGACGGACAAACACCCAGCTTGACGCCTTTCGCCCGCTGTATACCCTTTGCTTACGTGTCACGTCATATAATCTTATTGAATAAAATGTTTGGGTTATCATCTAGCTAAGACTGACCACTTGGCTGGATACAAACAAACCTATGACCTCCCTTGCGTCCTTTTAAAGGAATAGGATCCCCAACCATAAGGCACAAAGATTCACCAGCGAAGGGATAGCCTAGTGGTTAGAACATTGCGCTCGCAATCTGACGACCCGGGTTCGATTCCCGTTCAAGGGGGATATTTTCCTCTGGAGTTAACATCAGTGCAGACTCCACTCTCCCCAAAAGTCCTTCGGATGAGACTATAAACCGAGGTCCCGTGTGCGGAACGCACGCGGAACATCTTGCGCACACGTTAAATCCTGTTCCGCTTTTTCGGAAGAGTAGGCCATTGTGTGCCGGTGGGAACAGATGACAGAATTCACAAAACCGTATACACACGGGGACTGGATGTAAAAAAGCACATAAGTGCTTAATCCATTATCCTCGATATGAAAGAATAAAATAAATAAAATAAAAATAAACAGGTGTTTATTGTCTCCTATTAATGGGTGTGTTTTTTTGGTGTCACGTATGTTCAAAGCCTATTTTCTCTTTTTATCGTTGGCAGCTTAAAAAGACCACAAGAATATCAACTATTCTTGTGAATGCGATTGGCGCTTCTGAATTCTGAAAAGAGTCTCGCTGTAAGGTACCACAGAGGCTGAAGCGTCAGTAGGCTAATCGTCAGGACCTATGACGAAGGTCCATCCAAGACCAGCAACTCAGATCAGGTCAGGCCAAAGGCATCCCTTCTCATTGCGGAACTTATTGGAATGTGCTGGTTGATTCTTTGGACAAAAACGAAGTGCCTCTGAATGCTGTACTGAAAGCGTTTGATTCCAGTCTTGCAATGTCGTCCTATGAAATAAATTCTAAAATGATAAACTGTATGCATTCTAAAATGACGAAAAAGCACTTTGAAAATATTTCTTGCTCAAGAAAAATAGAATGATAAACTGTATGCATTCTAAAATGACGAAAAAGCACTTTGAAAATATTTCTTGCTCAAGAAAAATAGACATTTTAATGCATAAAATGAGCCTTGATGCCTGGAATACTAAATATTGTAACAATATAACATGCTGTTGTTCTAGGCCCCTTTCAATCCACCATTCATTGTTTGATTGCCCAATTCTTCTTGACAAGTATATAAGGAGAGATTTAGACATTTATAAACATTATTCAACTGTTCATGAAGTTTTATATGACTCCCAGCAATTCATAATATCGGTTGCTGAAGTTGCTTATTCTTCTCCTGTAAGACATTTACTGTAATAAGTTGTGGGATATATGCATGTATGTTTGTCCGTTGTGTCCGACGATGAGCTCTAAAACAGCAGAGGAGGCAGCTGCTGTTTCGGAAATTGGGCAGAAATTTGATTATAGTGGAGATGCCTTGCCCACAGTACATCCCCACTCTCTCGGCCATGTGGGCATAAGGACAGTCAGCGTTGGAGATGTTCTTCAAAGGCCAACCATCCCCCAGGGCTGCAGCACATAAGGACTGTGCGAGTCAAGCCTCCTAGTCAGAGAGTCATAGTCAATCACTAAAGACTAAGCTGTAAAGTGGAATTCCATGAGTGGGAAAGCCACTGGTCACACAGCCTCTCATTTTGCTGTTGCCCCCAGCGCCAAT
>CM054138.1:44566327-44578827 GCA_028751875.1 Rapana venosa
CAGAAAAGAAAAGAAAAAGGGGTGGCGCTGCTCTTGTGGCGACGCGCTCTCCCCGGGGCGAGAGAGCAGCCCGAATTTCACGCAGAGAAATCTGCCGTGATTTAAAGTGGTATCAATAAAGTAGATAAATAAATAAATAAATAAGCAGGCCAGCAGTATCCGCCTCGTGAATGTGATTTTGGAGAATGTTTGCTCAACTCCTGTGACGAACACTGTAGGTGTCTGAATCTTCCTAGCCTGGTGGACGTTGGAACACAGTGTGATTAATAATAGCTGAGTATACTCCTCCCCCCCCCCCCTCCCCACACACACACACCTCCATTTTTACCTTCGTTCTTCGGCTAGAGCTCCGAGGTTCACCAATGGTGAGATTTTGCGTACGCGACTTGTTTTTGCCCACCATCAATAAAGGTAGCCGCATTCCGACTTCGAGGTTGTATGCTGTGTATATTCGTGTTTCCGTAACCCACCGAACGCTGATATGAATTACATGATCTTTAACCTGCATGTTTGATCTTCTGCGTGTGTATATTCACAAAGGGAATAAAAGCACTGGCAGGGTCTGCACTTGAAAGTTGATGTTCTTAGATGGTAGAAATCCCCACCCTTAATTCACCAGACCAGACGTCGCCGAGATTCGAACCCACGACTTCGTGGACCCGTGGGGACGGTAATTGAACGATCTTAACCACTCGGCTACAGCGTCCGTTGTATCCCTTTTAATGCAGTAGTCTGAAACTAAGACACACTTGTAGGTTTATTTATTTATTTCTCTATGTTATGTCGAGGACAATGGAATAAGCACTCATGTGCTTTTTTTTCATACAGTCCCCGTGTGTATGCAGTTTCGTAAATTTTGTCATCCGTTCCCACCGGCACACAATGGTATATTCAGAAAAGCGGAACGGGTTTTAACGTGTGAGCAAGATGTTCTGCGTGCGTTCCACACACGGGATCTCGGTTTATAGTCTCATCCGAAAGACTTTTGGGGAGAGTTGAGTCTGCACTGATGTTAACTCCAGAGGAGAAAACTCCTCTTGAACGAGATTCGAACCCGGGTCAGCAGATCACGAATGCATCACTAACCACCAGGCTGTCCCGTCCCCTGAATCATCACGGTTATTATCTTCATCACACTTGATCGTCTTGCTGTGAATGAAAAGAAAGTCGCCCTGAAACCGTGCTTTCTTTTGCTCTAGTCTTGTGGTGGTTTTCAGTTTGGGTTGATTACCTCCCTTCTTCTGGACCTGCTGTGACTCTGGTTACATACCACCTTTAAAGTTGTCCACTGTTCCTCCTTCCTCTTCTGAGCACATTATCACTCTCTTGTGATCTCTCCACTGGCTGCCTGTGCCACAAAGAATAAACTATAAGATCAGTACACTGTTACAAATGTATCCACAAAACCGCACCCTCCTACTTCTGTGAATGTCTTCACCTGTACACTCCTTCTCGTTCCCTTCGCTCTGCTGCAGATTCCTTGTGCTTACGAATACCTAGATTCAGCCAGTCCACTGTCGGCTGTCACTCCTTCTCTGTTTCTGGTCCGTCGATTTGGAATGGCCTCCCTATCTCTCTTCGCCAAAGGCCTTCTTGTGACACTTTTAAATCCCGCCTCAAGACATATTTGTTTCAAACCTAAGATTTTCCTCTCCTGTTCCATTTCATAGCTATCCCTGCTTTTCAACAGCCAACAATTCCATCACCCTGCCAAAGTGTATAACCTCTGTGTGTGTGTGTGTGTGTGTGTGTGTGTGTGTGTGTGTGTGTGTGTGTGTGTGTGTGTGTGTGTGTGTGTGTGTGTGTGTGGTGTGTGTGTGTGTGTGCATTTGGACTTGTTAGAACTATTACTTTCTATTGGTTGCATGACTGTGTAAGAATGAGTTTAGTGCAAGCGCTTTGATTTGTCTGTGCAAGATACAGCGCTATATAAATTCCATTTATTATTATTATTATTATTATTCCAACACTCAGACAGCAACCACTGTTTTCTCCTCATATGAAGGAAAATGCGTTAAGCGCCTGACAAGTCAGGGCCAGCGCATCCGACTTCGGCGTGGGAGAGAACTGTTATCTTTTACGTACTTTCTGGGGGAAAAAAGGCAGGAGAATGGACCAAGAAGGCAGAAAATTACCAAGGAGTAGGTAGCAGGAAGAAAAGGAACAAGGCAGTAACAAAGAGAGGGATAGAGAAAAGAGGGAATTCCAAGCACAGAAATTCCAGAAAATAGGGATGCCATTTATACTAACTAGCCCCCAGCATCCTCGAAGAGGGGACTTCTCTTTCTGTTTTCCAATAATCACTGCTGCATTCTTACTGATCATACTAAGGCATCCACAGATTTTAAAGCACACACACACACACACACACACACACACACACACACCACACACACACACACACACACACACACACACACACACACACACACACACACACACACACACACGTTTTTTTGTGAAAGAATAACTTCGGACTCAAAACTCATGTGGTTTTGCACAAAATTTGGTAGGTCTGAATTTTTTTTTTCTTCAGCAGACACTATATCCCCTCAGTCCTTTTGTCGTCTGCTAGCTTCCTAACCCACAGCACTGTATGGAGCATGTGTTGATTTTTATGTGGATAAGAGCAAGAGAGAAGAATGTGCCTGGAGCATCCTATCACCTACCTCTTTCTCACACACGGTCAGTGTGACAGAACAGATCAGCAGAGGAAGGACACAGATCATGTGCCCAAGAACAGTCATCGAGGTCAGACAGAATAACAGAGTTCCTGGCATGTCGTAGGATTTGTCAAGATCACTGTAAACAGCAGTATTGATGCTGTTAGTTTATACAGGCAATAGGACTGGATTGACATTAGCAACAGTTGTTTTTTTTATTTGATGGGACAGTATGACTGTGTGTCTTTCTGGGATAAAGGATGATGTCGTATCTCAATCCATGGGCAGTTTGAGTTTGGGTGGGTTTTTTTATCCAGTGTACTTGGGAGGGTGGGGTGGGGGTGTAATAATGAAGATTGTCAACAGCTCTCTGGGAATCCAAAATTAGTGGATCCTTGCTGATAATTATGTCATACCTGATAATTACTATAGCTGGGGGTTTTTGTTTTTATTTTGTTGGGTTTTGGGGGTGGATTTTGTTGTTATTGGGGTTTTTTTGGGTGGTGGTGGTGTTAAATTACTATAGTGTTCATTACTCCAAGCACCAGCAAAATCTTCAAACTGGTGGTCTATGCCCACAGCAAAATTACACAGGCCTCTCCTCTAAGCAGAAGGCGAAAAAAACCCTGAGAAATGCCTACCCTGCTGCTCACAGCACCACTTGACTGGTCAGGTAGATAACCAGGTTGGAGAGTGGGATGTTGTCTCAGGAATGTTATCCGTACCACTCAGCTGCTCTCCAAGGTACGCCAAAGTCGATCCCGAAAGCTGAGAAGCAGACTACCAGCAAATCACCCATAGTTCCAGCATATTTTCGATGCATGAAGAATGCTGAACAGAATGAGCGTTTGATCAAAATAAAAAGAATACCTAATGCCCAACATATCTCTATTTTTCCATGCTTGATATACCAGACCTGTAGGCTAAACCTGGCATGAACTTGTGGGGTTCGTGGCACTAAACGATGTGTATGTTTGTCCGTCGTGTTCGACGATGACCTCCAAAACAGCAGAGGAGGCAGCTGCTGTTTCGGATATTGGGCAGAAATTTGATTATAGTGGAGATGCCTTGCCCACAGTACATCCCCACTCTCTCGGCCAAGTGGGCATAAGGACAGTCAGCGTTGGAGATGTTCTCCAAAGGCCAACTAGCCCCCAGGGCTGCAGAACATAAGGACTGTGCAAGTCAAGCCTCCTAGTCAGAGAGTCATAGTCGATCACTAAAGACTAAGCTGTAAAGTGGAATTCCATGAATGGGAAAGAAATCCACTGGTCATACAGCCTCTCACTTTGCTGTTGCCCCCAGCGTCAATGATGGCAGTGAGGAAAATAAGCACAAATTTTCCTGGAGGCCTGTAAATCTTCAGAGCAATGGGACAGGCTGCACCATGCCTCGAAGGATCACTCTGCAGTGACTACCTATGCTGCCTTTCCTTGTAGAAGTTGCAAGATGCAGTAGAACTTCTAGGGACCGTGTGGTAAAACCTCCAGTGGAAGGAGTATCAGTGAAGATTATCAGCCATGATGGTGAAAACTACACTTCTTCAGGTCTGCTCAACAGGTGGGCAACATCATAGTGACAAGAAAATAGTGTGACTATCTCAATGACCCTACACTGCGTTCAGATAACAGTTCCACCAGGGATGTGTTCTTCTGTACCCAAGCCAAAGGAGGTCTGGAGACACGTAGCCATCTTTGCTTTAGAATTTTACTTTTTGCTGCCTTGTCTTCTGTAAAGAACCGTTTCTGCTGTTCCTACATTGCCTTTTCCACCCTCACCACCTCAGCCACACGAATGTCCTATCACCAGAGCCAGGAGTTCACTGGAAGATTGTTAATGTTAGGCAGCAATGAGACTACCAGCCAAACAAGCCCTGCACGGCTGTTGGGCCACTTTGATGTTTTATTGATGGTGTCTCTTCTGATCCAACATATTATACAGGGCACCTCCAATGAAGACTCCTTCTGGTGCCAATGTGTGCTTTGTCACAGAACCAGGCTGACTGACATACCGATCTGGAGTGACAAACGATCACAATGGTCTCTGAGGGACAGTCTCCCATGAATCCTCTGACTTAGTTTTGTTTTAGCCTTCACCCTACATGGCCTCTGATGTAACGCGCCGTACCTCCTGGGTGTACAGCCGCCCATGGTTTTTGAGAAGTCACAAACCCTTTACCATACCTCCTGGGTGTAAAGCCACCCATGGTTTTTGAGAAGTCACAAACCCTTTACTATACCTCCTGGGTGTAAAGCCACCCATGGTTTTTGAGAAGTCACAAACCCTTTACCATACCTCCTGGGTGTAAAGCCACCCATGGATTTTGAGAAGTCACAAACCCTTTACTATACCTCCTGGGTGTAAAGCCACCCATGGTTTTTGAGAAGTCACAAACCCTTTACCATACCTCCTGGGTGTAAAGCCACCCATGGGTTTTGAGAAGGCACAAACCCTTTACCATACCTACTGGGTGTAAAGCCACCCATGGTTTTTGTGAAGGCACAAACCCTTTACCATACCTCCTGGGTGTACAGCCACCCATGGTGTCTGGAAATCCCCTCTTTCTTTTTCTTTTCTTTTTTACTCCTCTGCTAGAACTCACCAGTGGTGAGCTTTTTGTGCATGCAACCATCTCCCCCACCCCCTCCCTCCCCCCGCCCAATTTTGGTAGCAGCATTCTGATTTAATCAGAGATGATCCTTTTCTAAATGTAGAACTCTATGCAGGCTGTGTGCTGGATTCAGAGTGATGACAATGGATTAGGTGAATGACTTCTTCCTTAACTCTTTGAGAAGTCATTGAAACACTGCACTGTATTTTCAGACAGTGTTTTCTGGGCAAGTTTAAGCCTGGTGCAACTCATCCCTTTCCAGGTTGTATATCATTATCATCATCATCATCATCATCAACATCATCATCATCATCATATTTTGAGAAAAATGAATAGGCACTCATGTACTTTTCTTTTCACATCCAGTCTTCGTGTGTACACGGTTTTGTAAAAAAAATTTCGGTTTTGTAAATGTTGTCACCCATCCCAACCAGCATACATGTCCTACTCTTCCAAAAGGTGGAACAGGTTTTAACATGTGCGTGAGATGCTCTGCATGTGTACACACAAGAGGACCTCTATTTATAGTCTCATCTGAAGGAGTTTCAGGGGAGTGGAGTAGGCACTAATGTCGTTATCCCCGGAGAAAAAATCCCATAAACAGGTGGCCTCAGTGGTAATAATAATAATAATAATATATGGAATTTATATAGCGCTGAATCTTGTAAAAAAAAACAAACAAATCGAAGCGCTTAGTGGTCTCAGTGGTGGCTCAAACCTGGGCTGTAAGATGCCAAGTGCAATGCTCTAACCACCAGGCCCTCTCGTCCCCTAAGCTGTGCACTTTGTAATATACATGCTATGGGATCTTTGTTGATATTGTCTACAGTGTGGTAGATAAACTAAGCAACATTGAGACAAGTGATTCTGTGTTTTTTGTTGTTGTTAGTTATATCATACCTTGATGTTTGTTAATTATACCATACCTTGCTGTCTGTTAATTATACCATACCTTGCTATCTGTTAATTATACCATACCTTGCTATCTGTTAATTATACCATACCTTGCTATCTGTTGATTATACCATACCTTGCTATCTGTTGATTATACCATACATGGCTATTTGTTCTTTCCCAAAAGAATTTTCTGTCCTTATATGATTATATGATGTACAATGTGGGTAAGTTCTACCCCAGACTTGCATTGCTTTCTTTGAATTAATCAAGAATTAACAATCTCTTGATCTTGTAGTATGCATAATTCTAAAATTATTTGCCCATTATTTATATCTGTCCCGATGGTGATCACCTTGTCGTGGTGGGATGGCTTGCGTGCTTCAATGACCCCCAGAGCTATGTGGGCGGGGGCTTCGGCCTCTGGCAGGTTCAACCATGCTCAACAGGTCTGGGGGAGAGGAGCCAGACTAAACGATGCACCCTGGTCCTCCAGGTTGGGGGTTGTGCATTGGGCTAACGACCCATTCACTTAAAAACCACTCTGTTACTGAAACTGCAACGATACCTCTTACGAGCGACATAGTTGGGGAAGAGTCCTCTCTGATAGAGCCTATGACGCGTGCTGGTGAAAGCCTCCGGGAAGCCAGTGCGCCGACAACTCTTTTAACAACCAAGTCAACAACCAGGATAGGGACCTGGAACATCAGAACCCTGTATGAAACCGGTAAAACAGCACAGGTGAGTAGAGAAATGCACAGGTACAACCTAAAGATCCTTGGCCTGTGCGAGACCAGATGGAATGGAACCGGGCAGACAAAGCTTGCAAATGGAGACACTATCATCTACTCTGGACAGGAAGAAGGCCAGCCCCACACACATGGAGTAGCGCTGCTGATGAGACCTGAAGCAACGCAAGCACTGCTGTCCTGGGAACCAGCGTCACCATGGATCCTCACAGCACGTTTCAACTCAAAAGGCAGAAAGGTTACCATCGTTCAGTGCTACGCTCCAACAAATACAGCAGAGTTAGAAGATAAAGAAAACTTCTTTGAACAAGTCCAGACCATCATGGACAAAGCACCAAAGAGGGATCTAAAAATACTAATGGGAGACATGAATGCCAAAGTGGGGACAGACAACACAAACAGAGAACTGATCATGGGCAGACATGGCACTGGAGAACAAAATGAAAATGGAGAACTTTTCACAGAATTTTGCATGTTTAACGACCTGGTCATTGGAGGCACCATCTTTCCTCACAAGAAAGTCCACAAGACCACATGGACTTCCCCCGATGGCAAGACAGAAAACCAGATTGACCACATCACCATCAGGCGAAAGTGGAGAAGGAGCCTGCATGATGTCAGGGTGAAGCGCGGAGCAGATGCAGCATCAGACCATCATCTTGTTGTTGCCATCCTCAAGACCAAGCTCAAAGCCTACATCGACCGGGCAGGAAGACCATCACACAAGTTCAATGTGCAAAGCCTGAAGGAAAGAGAAAAAATAGAAGAATTCAGGCTCGAACTGAGGAACAACTTCAGTGTGCTTTCCCAGCTGCCAGAGGAAACAGTCGAAGAGCAATGGCAGAGTCTACGTGAGACCTGGAAGACAACATGCCAAACAGTACTGGGAAAGAAAACAAGAAAATACAAGGAGTGGCTGACAACAGAAACATGGGCACTGATCACCGAGAGAAAACAGCTGAAAGATCAGATCAACCAAACACAAAATCAAGAAAAGAAACAGGAACTGCAAGCATGCTACTGGGACAAAAACTGGGCATAAAGGAAAAATGCAAGAAGAGAAAAAAAAATTCATTGAGGAACTGACTCAGGAAGCCCGAGACTGAGAAAGGGCCAAAAAAAATTTTGAAGAACTGTACAGATAAAAGGGAACTCTCTCAGGAAAAAACAACAAAAACCCAGCTGCCCTGTCAAAGGGAAAAAATGGCAAAACCCTTTTAAGGGGAGGAGGCCAGAGAGCAAGATGGGGAGAGCCCTTCAAAGAAACGCTCAACGACCTGCCACCACCCATGCGCCTGACATTTCCCCCCCCCTACTGGGAAATTTCCCTTGGGGATCAACACGGCCCCCCTACCAAAAATGAGATCACCAAAACCATCAAGGGCACCAAATCGGCCCAAAACACCCGGCCCGACGGTATAAACCCCCGGGAAACACTGGAAGGGGGACATCCAAAAATTTCCCCTGGTTTTTAATACCCCCTCCTATACAAAAATAGGGGGCAAGAGAGTTACCAAAAACGGGGAAAAAAGGGCCATTTTTAACTGCCCAAAAAAAGGGGGGCCTGCCTCCTGCAACAAAATGGAGAGGGAAACCCGCTTCTGTCCATCCCAGGGGAAAATACTGACAAGGATCATGCTAGACAGACTGAAGACAGCACTGGACAAGACACTTCGGGATGAACAGGCAGGCTTTAGGCAAGGACAGATCATGCACAGGTCAAATCGCCACAATGCGCATCATCAATTGAGCAGTCCTGGAGTGGCAGACCCCCTATATCTATCGTTTTGTCGACTTCCAGAAGGCATTTGACAGCGTCGACAGAGATGTCATTTGGAAACTGATGCATCACTATGGGTTTCCACCAAAGTTCATCACCATCATCCAGCACTATATGAAGATGCCACCTGTCAAGTCATCCATGAAGGGAAACTGACGAAAGCCTTCTCCGTACAGACGGTGTTTCGTCAGGGCTGTCTGTTGTCGCCCAACCATCTCCTGTTGGTGGTTGACTGGATAATGCGGGCAAGCCACAGGCAGGCAGGAGAACCGGCATCAGTGGACCCTCATGAAGCAGCTGGAAGACCTGGACTTCGCAGATGACATCAGCCTTCTCTCCCACAGGCAACAAGACGCACAAGAGAAGCTTTTTCGTGTTGCTGACGAAGCTGAAAAGACTGGCCTCCAAATCAACATCGGGAAAAGACGGAGATCATGAGGGTGAACAACAAAACACATGACCCAGTGCGACTGCAGCAAGAAACCATCAAAGAAGTCAGCAAGTTTATTTACTGGGCATAGTGTCGTCAGTAAAGATGGGGGAACAGATGAAGACATCAAGTGCCGAATCAACAAAGCCCGTCACGCCTTCAACACCCTTCGGCCAATTTGGGAGGTCAACAGCCCTCTCATTTCAAAATAAGCTTCGGATCTACAACACCAATGTCAAATCGGTCCTACTTTATGGCTCAGAAACCTGGCGGGTAACAAAACCAACACCCACAAACTCCAGTCTTTTACCACAAATGCCTCAGGTACATCCTCAACATCAGGTGGTCCGGAAGTCATATCCAACAAAACAACTGTGGGACAGGACCAGACAAACCCCAATTGAGTCCACCATTAAACAAAGGAAGTGGGGATGGATCGGCCCATACACTCCGCAAGCCTGCGTCAAATGTCACCAGACAGGTCCTTGACTGGAATCCACAAGGGAAGCGGAAAGTTGGTCGACCAAAGCAGACCTGGCGCAGAAGTGTTGACGAAGAAACAAAGGCAGCCGGAATGACATGGGCCGAGCTGAAGAGGATCTCCCAAAACCGAGTTGTTGGAGGGGTGTTGTTGCAGCCCTATGTTCCCCAAGGAACCAAGAGGCATAAGTCAAGTAAGTCAAGTCAAGTCATTATTTATATAATGAGCAAAGATACTGTTATGATTTACAGCTGGCAAATACATAATCACCACTTTATATGTTATCAAACATTTTATACACACTAAAGACAAACTCAAAGAAGATTCCAAAGTCATACATATAACAAAGTGTGCAACTTACTCTCTGGTCAATCCAAATTGAAAGATTCAGACTTCATTGAAGTGTTGTAAAATCATCTTTTTAGAGAATTATGCCCAGTTCATTTCTCAGACATATGCATTAAATATATGAGTATATATTATGTAAAAATGTATGTATACACGTAAATTATACTTAAGTTACTTTTTTTTGTAAAACAACTTTCCTGTTCAGTTAATTTTGGTTAGAAAACTTGTCCTCCATTCTGCAAAACTTTTAAAATAAACTAAACACTAAAGCATATGAAATCGCGAAGCAGAAAAGCAAAGTACGCACGCACGCACACGCGCGCGCGCGTACACACACACACGAAATCTGGATCGCCCACACATGCAGAGAGACAATGACAATGACAATGACAATGACAAATTCTTTTATTTCGAGGATAATGAATAAGCACACATGTGCTTTTTTACATCCAGTCCCCGCCCGTTAGGGATACATCTTAATAATAATAACCCAATACTTATACAGTCTCCACAATAAAAACAAGGGGAAATAACCCTTTTCAAAACAGCTCCCCCCCAACAACCTCCCCCCCCCCCCCAACAACCCTCCCCCCCCCCCCAAAGCAACAATTAAGAATCCTAAAATACCCCACCCCTACCCCCACCCCCCAAAAAACCGTAACCAAAACAAACAAACAAACAAAAGAGAAGAAAAAACCAAACCAACAAAGATGATAAAAAAGAAAAACAACAAACAACAACAACAAGAACAAGAACAACAACAAAGCCAAGAAAAAATAACACAACCAAACTTAATAAGTCATAAAGATAAACATCTACACATTGATTCGGATTCGGATGTTTCGGATTCGGATGTTTATTCATTAGGCCATAGCCCATAATGAAGGGGAAAGTGAACAAAAAAACCAAATCATCAGAAACATTAAAAACAAACATACAATCAACAATATGATAATCATAATAATGAACTATGATGTTGCAATTTCTCTCAGCTTGAAGGCTTTGTGAAGGAGTGAGACAAGTTCCAAATATCGTTATGTCTTGCAGAGGACATCAGCAAAGTTAATTTGAACGTGCAGGAGGGAGAGAGAGAGAGAGAGAGAGAGCGAGAGAGAAGAGAGAGAAGAAGAGAGAGAGAGGAGAGAGAGAGGAGAGTAGGGAGGAGAGGGAGGAGTGAGGAGAGAGAGAGAGAGAGATTTACAGTCACGTACTCTGAACACCCCCCCCCCCCCCCCACCCCCAATCACACACACGTACATGGAGTATAACAGAAATTCTAGAAATAGTTCTGCAAAATCTGATTAGCATACTCTGGCTACAAGCTAAAGAAGAAGGGAAAAACAACCTGACAAATAAAATATGGACATTGTTCAAATAGAAATATATCACTACGATAAAAAAAAAAACAACCCAAAAATACACACAGCAAGTACGAATAGCAACAAGAACCAAAAACACAATCATCCCCTCCCCCCCCCCCCCCTCCCCCCCCCCCCCCCCCCCCCCCTACACTCACACCACACACAAGTTGTGTTTTTTTCTATCACGATATCTAGACCTACAGTAGTAAAACTCGCCACCATCACACACACACACACTGGAACCGCGTTCTTCACTCTTCTCCTCTTTTTCGAAAATACAACTTGTTGCTAACGCTTCCTAGCGACCTGCCATGACCCCGGCCACGTGGTGTGGTGCGGGCAGGTAAACCAACCAATCAGAACGCTCAGGGAAAATTTCTAGCTGTGCCAGCAAGCCGCCTCTGTTACCATCGCTGCAACCTAAAAGCTACTACAAGGCAAGTTTCCCGCCACGACATCAATTATCGACCCCAGGGAAAGTCTCGTCTGCTCCTCGCTAGGCCTAGTGAGTGGATGGATGGATGGACGGACTGGGCTAGGCTAGGCTAGGCTAGGCTAGGCCAGACAGTGTGCGCGCCTCACGCCACACTGTGAACATTGCTGGTGTGGCAGTGTGTTCTGCCAGTGCAGCAGAACTCCCCCAACTGTCGGCGCGAATAAGCAAGGTCAGGGGGGGGGGGAAAGGAAACTGGACAAAAACCGAAATGGAATCTCGGCTCCAGCTGTTGCTAGGCTGTTGTTGTCCGTTTCTACGTGCGTGTGCATGCTTGCTTGCTTGCGCGCGTGCGCCCGCGCTCGGTCCCGGTCTTCCTCCCGGTGTTGTTGCTGTGGAGGAAAACCTGCTATTTCCCTTTTGCACACGTGTTAAGCCGGTGATGATGCAATCGATTCAGGGGGGGGGGGGGGGTTTGGGTGGAAGGAGAGTTAGTAGAGGGTCTGAAGCCTTTCCTCTGTACCCCTCCCCTTTCTCCCCCTTGCCCCCTTCTTCCCTCTTGTCCCCTGCCCCCCCCCCCCCCCCCCCCCCTGCCAAAACAAGGTCACAGACAGACGACAGCTGGACAATTTGGCTGAGGTCTGGGAAAGGAAAGGAGCTGACTAGATGGGCGGCAGTGCAATGGAAAACGCAGTATCATCAGTCCCTGGGTTTCAAGAACAAGACATTTCCCTCTTCTCCTCCTCGTCC
>CM054138.1:44583827-44598827 GCA_028751875.1 Rapana venosa
TGCCTCATATAGCGTACAAAATGTTACTTAATTTAGACATAGCTGGCAAAAGCTGTTGGGTTTCAAAGGTGAGAGCAATTCTGTGTGGGGCAGGTTTTAACATTGTATGGATGCAGCAAGGTGTTGGAGATGAAAAATGTTTCTACGTTTCGTTTAAACAGCGACTAATTGATATGTTTATCCAAGAATGGGATGGAACAATCAGAGAACGTGAAAGGTATAGCATTTATAGGTCTTTTAAAGCAATTTTTCAAAAGTAGAAGTACATTTATGATATGGAGATGTATTGTTTTCGCGTGGCTATTACGCAGTTAAGATTTAATGTGCTTCCTATCAATAATAATGTCAACAGATATAGCGAATCTATAAGAGACAAAAGCTGTCCTTTCTACGTGAACAAAATAGAAAATGAATGTCACTTCATATTTGATTGCAGTTTTTATACAGATTTAAGAGAGAAATTTCTTAAAGAATCAACAAGCATGACACTATCCATATTGCTAAAAGGAACAAATGAAAATCACCGACACAATCTTTCCAGGTATGTTTTTCATGCTATGAACAGACGAAAGAAAAGCATTTTGTAATTGTGCTGTTGTTTGTAGGCTACTCCTTGTTTCCATTATAAGTCATTGTGGCTGCTTGATGTGTCATTCTTTTGATTGTCTTATATGCATTGACTTCGTGTTTTGCTTTCAAGGTTTATCATCTTATTGTTTTGTTTATTTGGATGATATTCTTGGTGTGATTCCACCAGGAGAGCTGGCTTAGATGTGAAATGTGACGATCTCTTTTTGCATTTCGTTTCCTTCACTTGCCTTTTTGGCCTTGCCCACTGTATGTTTTGTGGCCAAAGGCCAATGTACATTAAACCTGTTCAGAGTTCAGAGTTCTCTCTCTCTCTCTCACACACACACCACCACCACCACCACCACCACCACACACCACCAACACCACCCTACCATACCAACACATTCTCTCTCACACACACCACCACCACCATCACCACGCCACCACCATACCTACACCACATTCTCTCTCTCTCTCTCTTCTCTCTCTCTCTCTCTCTCTCACCCACACACCCACCACCATACAACAACACTTTCTCTCTCTCTCTCTCTCTCTCTCTCTCTCTCTCTCTCACACACACACACACACACACACACACACCACCACCACCACCACCACCATACCAACACATTCTCTCTCTCTCTCACACACATACACACCAACACCAACACCAACACCACCATACTACACACATTTCTCTCTCTCTTCTCTCTCTCTCTCCTCTTCTCTCTCTCTCTCAACACCACACCACCACCACCCCACCACCACCACACCACACCACCACCACCACCACCGCCATACCTACACACATTCTCTCTCTCTCTCTCTCTCTCTCTCTCTCTCTCTCTCTCTCTCTCTCTTCTCTCTCTCTCACCCTCTCTCTTCTCTCATTTTATACACTGTACGTATGCACCAAGCTTAGCTTAGAGGAGAGACTGACTGGTCACTCACTGTAGTCCTAAAATATTAAGAAGCAGTGGACAGTCTGACCCTCACCTCCTTACCCCTGTCTGTCTGTCCCTGGGCTGAATGGAGTAGAGAGAGACTTCCCCCTTCCAACACCAAGAAAGCTGTATGGTGTTGGCCTGAAAAGTCCTTTATGTTCATATGTATTGAATGTTTGATTGACAATCCATGATGATGATAATAACTGTCATGTTTTGAATGTTTGGCTGACAATAAGTGATGGTGTCTGTCATGTATTGAATGTTTGATTGACAATAGTGATGGGGTCTGTCATATTTGATTGACAATAGTGATGGTGTCTGTCATGTTTGATTGACGATAGTGATGGTGTCTGTCATATTTGATTGACAATAGTGATAGTGCCTGTCATGTATTGAATGTTTGATTGACAATAGTGATGGTGTCTGTCATATTTGATTGACAATAGTGATGGTGACTGTCATGTTTGATTGACAATAGTGATGGTGTCTGTCATGTATTGAATGTTTGATTGACAATAGTGATGGTGTCTGTCATGTATTGAATGTTTGATTGAAAATAGTGATGGTGTCTGTCATATATTGAATGTTTGATTGACAATAGTGATGGTGTCTGTCATATATTGAATGTTTGATTGACAATAGTGATGGTGTCTGTCATATATTGAATGTTTGATTGACAATAGTGGTGGTGTCTGTCATGTATTGAATGTTTGATTGACAATAGTGATGGTGTCTGTCATGTATTGAATGTTTGATTGACAATAGTGATGGTGTCTGTCATATTTGATTGACAATAGTGCTGGTGTCTGTCATGTATTGAATGTTTGATTGACAATAGTGATGAAGTCTGTCATGTATTGAATGTTTGATTGACAATAGTGATGGTGTCTGTCATATATTGAATGTTTGATTGACAATAATGATGGTGTCTGTCATGTATTGAATGTTTGATTGACAATAGTGATGGTGTCTGTCATGTATTGAATGTTTGATTGACAATAGTGATGGTGTCTGTCATATTTGATTGACATAGTGATGGTGTCTGTCATGTTTGATTGACAATAGTGATGGTGTCTGTCATGTATTAAATGTTTGATTGACAATAGTGATGGTGTCTGTCATATATTGAATGTTTGATTGACAATAGTGTTGGTGTCTGTCATGCATTGAATGTTTGATTGACAATTGTGATGGTGTCTGTCATGTATTGAATGTTTGATTGACAATAGTGATGGTGTCTGTCATATATTGAATGTTTGATTGACACTAGTGATGGTGTCTGTCATATATTGAATGTTTCATTGACAATAGTGATGGTATCTGTCATATATTGAATGTTTGATTGACAATAGTGATGGTGTCTGTCATATTTGATTGACAATAGTGATGGTGTCTGTCATGTATTGAATGTTTGTTTGGCAATAGTGATGGTGTCTGTCATGTATTGAATGTTTCATTGACATTAGTGATGGTGTCTGTCATATATTGAATGATTGATTGACAATAGTGATGGTGTCTGTCATGTATTGAAGGTTTGATTGACAATAGTGATGTTGTCTGTCATGTATTGAATGTTTGATTGACAATAGTGATGGTGTCTGTCATATATTGAATGTTTGATTGACAATAGTGATGGTGTCTGTCATATTTGATTGACAATAGTGATGGTGTCTGTCAAATTTCATTGACAATAGTGATGGTGCCTGTCATGTTTGATTGACAATAGTGATGGTGTCTGTCATGTATTGAATGTTTGATTGACAATAGTGATGGTGTCTGTCATGTATTGAATGCTTGATTGACAATAGTGATGGTGTCTGTCATGTATTGAATGTTTGATTGACAATAGTGATGGTGTCTGTCATATATTGAATGTTTGATTGACAATAGTGATGGTGTCTGTCATATTTGATTGACAATAGTGATGGTGTCTGTCATATTTGATTGACAATAGTGATGGTGTCTGTCATGTATTGAATGTTTGATTGACAATAGTGAGGTGTCTGTCATGTATTGAATGTTTGATTGACAATAGTGATGGTGTCTGTCATATATTGAATGTTTGATTGACAATAGTTATGGGGTCTGTCATATTTGATTGACAACAGTGATGGTGTCTGTCATATTTGATTGACAATAGTGATGGTGTCTGTCATGTATTGAATGTTTGATTGGCAATAGTGATGGTGTCTGTCATGTATTGAATGCTTGATTGACAATAGTGATGGTGTCTGTCATGTATTGAATGTTTGATTGACAATAGTGATGGTGTCTGTCATGTATTGAATGTTTGATTGACAATAATGATGGTGTCTGTCATGTATTGAATGTTTGATTGACAATAGTGATGGTGTCTGTCATATATTGAATGTTTGATTGACAATAGTGATGGTGTCTGTCATGTATTGAATGTTTGATTGACAATAGTGATGGTGTCTGTCATATATTCAATGTTTGATTGACAATAGTGATGGTGTCTGTCATGTATTGAATGTTTGATTGACAATAGTGATGGTGTCTGTCATGTATTGAATGTTTGATTGACAATAGTGATGAAGTCTGTCATGTATTGAATGTTTGATTGACAATAGTGATGGTGTCTGTCATATATTGAATGTTTGATTGACAATAGTGATGGTGTCTGTCATGTATTGAATGTTTGATTGACAATAGTGATGGTGTCTGTCATGTATTGAATGTTTGATTGACAATAGTGATGGTGTCTGTCATATATTGAATGTTTGATTGACAATAGTGATGGTGTCTGTCATGCATTGAATGTTTGATTGACAATTGTGATGGTATCTGTCATGTATTGAATGTTTGATTGACAATAGTGATGGTGTCTGTCATATATTGAATGTTTGATTGACAATAGTGATGGTCCTGTCATATATTGAATGTTTCATTGACAATAGTGATGGTATCTGTCATATATTCAATGTTTGTTTGACAATAGTGATGGTGTCTGTCATATTTGATTGACAATAGTGATGGTGTCTGTCATGTATTGAATGTTTGATTGGCAATAGTGATGGTGTCTGTCATGTATTGAATGTTTGATTGACAATAGTGATGGTGTCTGTCATATATTGAATGTTTGATTGACAATAGTGATGGTGTCTGTCATGTATTGAATGTTTGATTGACAATAGTGATGGTGTCTGTCATGTATTGAATGTTTGATTGACAATAGTGATGGTGTCTGTCATATATTGAATGTTTGATTGACAATAGTGATGGTGTCTGTCATATTTGATTGACAATAGTGATGGTGTCTGTCATGTTTGATTGACAATAGTGATGGTGTCTGTCATATTTGATTGACAATAGTGATGGTGTCTGTCATGTATTGAATGTTTGATTGACAATAGTGATGGTGTCTGTCATATTTCCTTGACAATAGTGATGGTGTCTGTCATGTTTGATTGACAATAGTGATGGTGTCTGTCATGTATTGAATGTTTGATTGACAATAGTGATGGTGTCTGTCATGTATTGAATGCTTGATTGACAATAGTGATGGTGTCTGTCATGTATTGAATGTTTGATTGACAATAGTGATGGTGTCTGTCATATATTGAATGTTTGATTGACAATAGTGATGGTGTCTGTCATATTTGATTGACAATAGTGATGGTGTCTGTCATATTTGATTGACAATAGTGATGGTGTCTGTCATGTATTGAATGCTTGATTGACAATAGTGATGGTGTCTGTCATGTATTGAATGTTTGATTGACAATAGTGATGGTGTCTGTCATATATTGAATGTTTGATTGACAATAATGATGGGGTCTGTCATATTTGATTGACAAAAGTGATGGTGTCTGTCATATTTGATTGACAATAGTGATGGTGTCTGTCATGTATTGAATGTTTGATTGGCAATAGTGATGGTGTCTGTCATGTATTGAATGTTTGATTGACAATAGTGATGGTGTCTGTCATGTATTGAATGTTTGATTGACAATAGTGATGGTGTCTGTCATGTATTGAATGTTTGATTGACAATAATGATGGTGTCTGTCATGTATTGAATGTTTGATTGACAATAGTGATGGTGTCTGTCATATATTGAATGTTTGATTGACAATAGTGATGGTGTCTGTCATGTATTGAATGTTTGATTGATAATAGTGATGGTGTCTGTCATGTATTGAATGTTTGATTGACAATAGTGGTGGTGTCTGTCATATTTGATTGACATAGTGATGGTGTCTGTTTTGTTTGATTGTCAATAGTGATGGTGTCTGTCATATTTGATTGACAATTGTCATGGTGTCTGTCATATATTGAATGTTTGATTGACAATAGTGATGGTGTCTGTCATATTTTATTGACAATAGTGATGGTGTCTGTCATGTTTGATTGACAATAGTGATGGTGTCTGTCATATTTGATTGACAATAGTGATGGTGTCTGTCATGTATTGAATGTTTGATTGACAATAGTGATGGTGTCTGTCATGTATTGAATGTTTGATTGACAATAGTGATGGTGTCTGTCATGTATTGAATGCTTGATTGACGATAAATGATGATGTCTGTCATGTATTGAATGTTTGATTAACAATAGTGGTGGTGTCTGTCATATTTGATTGACATAGTGATGGTGTCTGTCATGTTTGATTGTCAATAGTGATGGTGTCTGTCATATTTGATTGACAATAGTGATGGTGTCTGTCATATATTGAATGTTTGATTGACAATAGTGATGGTGTCTGTCATATTTTATTGACAATAGTGATGGTGTCTGTCATGTTTGATTGACAATAGTGATGGTGTCTGTCATATTTGATTGACAATAGTGATGGTGTCTGTCATGTATTGAATGTTTGATTGACAATAGTGATGGTGTCTGTCATGTATTGAATGTTTGATTGACAATAGTGATGATGTCTGTCATGTATTGAATGTTTGATTGACAATAGTGATGGTGTCTGTCATATATTGAATGTTCTATTGACAATAGTGATGATGTCTGTCATGTATTGAATGTTTGATTGACAATAGTGATGGTGTCTGTCATGTATTGAATGTTTGATTGACAATAGTGATGAAGTCTGTCATGTATTGAATGTTTGATTGACAATAGTGATGGTGTCTGCCATGTATTGAATGTTTGATTGACAATAGTTATGATGTCTGTCATGTATTGAATGTTTGATTGACAATAGTGATGGTGTCTGTCATGTATTGAATGTTTGATTGACAATAGTGATGGTGTCTGTCATGTATTGAATGTTTGATTGAAAATAAATGATGATATCTGTCATGTATTGAATGTTTGATTGACAATAGTGATGGTGTCTGTCATGTATTGAATGTTTGATTGACACTAAATGATGATGTCTGTCATGTATTGAATGTTTGATTGACAATAGGTATGATGTCTGTCATGTATTGAATGCTTGATTGACAATAAATGATGATGTCTGTCATGTATTGAATGTTTGATTGACAATAGTGATGGTGTCTGTCATGTATTGAATGCTTGATTGACGATAAATGATGATGTCTGTCATGTATTGAATGTTTGATTAACAATAGTGATGGTGTCTGTCATGTATTGAATGTTTGATTGACAAAAGTGATGGTGTCTGTCGTGTATTGAATGTTTGATTAACAATAGTGATGGTGTCTGTCATGTATTGAATGTTTGATTGACAAAAGTGATGGTGTCTGTCGTGTATTGAATGTTTGATTGACAATAGTGATGATGTCATGTATTGAATGTTTGATTGACAATAGTGATGGTGTCTGTCATATATTGAATGTTTGATTGACAATAGTGATGGTGTCTGTCATGTATTGAATGTTTGATTGACGATAGAGGATGATGTCCCTCAGGTATTTTTTTATGTAAAACGCGCGCGCGCGCGTGTATGTGTGTGTGTGTGTTATGTGTGTGTGTGTGTGTGTGTGTGTGTGTGTGTGTGTGTGTGTGTGTGTGTGTGTGTGTGTGTGTGTGCGTGTGTGTGTGGTGTGCGTGTGTGAATTCAAGTCAAAATGATCCTTATTTAGTGTATAAGATTTAGTTTGTGCATTTTTTTTATCCTATCCTCACAAAGGTGACAGGAAGAAAAGGAACAAGGCAGAAACAAAGTTAAGGGCCAAAAAAAGGGAATTCGTATCCTTATGACTCTACATAATTGTCTATTCTCCTGTTTGTAGATGCTGTTATTTGAGACAATGGGAGGTTTACAAAAGCAATTTTTTAATTGAATAATTTGTCCATTGCTGCAGCTTCACTTGGTCGCAAAGTCAATTTGAATAAAAGTAAAATCATTGTCTTAAGAAAGGGAGGTTTCCTAGCAGTTCATGAAAAGAGGCTGGAGATGACGAGGTGTTAAGCCAGTGGTTAACATATATACAAATATTTAGGAATCTTTTTCCACTAAGCTTTGCTTTACACCTGCATGTAAAGATGCTGCAAGTAGAGGAAAGAACAGTTTGTTGTGACCCCCCTATGATTTGTAGATAGCAGTTCATTTGATATTCTTGATTGATGTATTTGATGTACAAATGCAAACGATAGCAGTTCATGTGATATTTTTGATTGATGTATTTGATGCACAAATGCAACTGATAGCATTGTAATAGTTGTGACATTTGGGAATTGGAAGCAGCAGCAGTACAGAGTGAGTTAGTGCATCCATGTCAAGTCAAGTGAAAGTCAAGTCAAAAACACTTTAATCATCCTATGAAGGGAAATTACAATACTGACAGGTATAATTATTGATACGCATAAAAAATCTCGACGACACAAAAAGCTATATTTCGTATTGGTTAAAACATTCCAAAATGACTTCAAATAAAACGTCACGAACGCACACACACAAACACACACGCGCGCATGCGCACACACACACATACACACACACACAATTGTGAACACAATGTTAAACCCAATGACTAGATGACATAAAAACTTAATTTTTACGCACGCATATACGCAGCACGTGCACACCCACGCACCCCCCCCCCCCCCCCCCACCCACACACAACACACATAATTATGTATTGACTACACACATAACAATGATGACAATCAGGCAAGTAATTCAGAGAAATGTAAAAACTACGTAGTCATCATCATTGTGAATTCAGAATTCGAATGCTTACTAGCACAAAAGAATTTCTTTTTCTGTTAGTTTTGCTGATGGGACACTGAAAACGGCGTTCCGAAGGCAACAACTGAAATTCTGGAAAAAAAGCATGGGAAGGATCAGCCAAAATGGCTGAGGCTTTGCGTACAAGCTGCTGCTTGCAGAACGACATGAGATCTCTTTGTTCTTTTCCAATTATTTTTTTAGCAGATTCTTACAATTCTCTGCAGGCCATTCTTGTTTTTAACACTAAGGTTATTGTACCAACAAATGAAAGCAAAACTTATAACACTCTCTATGTAAGACTTGTAAGACAAGGAAAGAATCCTTTTGTCTACAAAAAATGAGTTCAGTTTCCTCAGAAAATACACACGTTGTTGTCCCTTTTTGACAATAGCGTCAGTGTTAACGTCCCAGTTTAACTTGTGGTCAAAAACCGTTCCCAGATACTTATAGTTCGAAACGTTTTCAACTTCTTGATTATGGATAATTATATTCTTAGAAGTATGCCCTGATCTTCTGAAGTCGATAGGCAGGTCTTTAATTTTAGAAACATTTAGCTCCAGATAGGTCTCGTCACACCAGTGTACGAACTCGGTAAGGGCTGGACCGTGGTCTAAGACTGATCCGGATAAGAGAGATAACAGAGCACTGTCGTATACGAACTTTACCAGAAAGGAATTTCCATAGTTGCTTCTGCAATCATCTGTGTATAGAATGTACAGAAGTGGTGAGAGGACGCAACCCTGTGGAGAACCAGTGCAGGTAAATCTAACCAAAGAAGATATTTTGTTGGCCAAAACACGCTGTGGTCTGTTGGTTAAAAATTCAATCAGCCAAGGAACAAGTTGATTGTCTACGTCAAATTTTGAAATTATTTTGCTAACCAGAACGTGAGGCTGCATTGTATTGAAAGCTGAACTAAAGTCAGCGAACAATATTCTGGCATGAGAGTCAGGTGTATCCAAATGGCTATACAACTTGTTCGAAATGAATAGTTTGGCATCTTCGACACCCCTTCAAGACCTACCTGTACGCAAATTGTTGTTGGTCAAGGTCTTTCTCTGAAGCAGAAAGAATGAGAGATTTTACGATCTTTTCTAGCGTTTTCATCACAAGAGATGTGAGAGCTACAGGTCTAAAAATCGTTAGGCCGAGAAGGATTGGGTTTCTTTGGAAGAGGTATTACATTGAAAGTTTTCCAAATAACTGGCCCAGTAATAATAATAATAATAATAATAATAATAATACCAGCCGCCATGGCGCAGTGGTTAGCGCCTTGGGTTACGGACTGGAAGGTCGCGGGTTCGAATCCCATAAGAGTCATAGGGATTTTTCGGACTCCGGCCGGCTCCTACCCAGAGTGAGCGTGCTGTGGGCTTAGTGGGAAGACTGGGACCACACAGTCGAGCTTCATCCACTTAACGGATGCGAGTTTGAGAGTGTTGCTCAAATTACCTGACCAACACTGCAGGTGTCTGTATCTCTCGGGCCCGGTTGACGCCGGGATATATTATGATAGTAAGCGTAGAGTACAACCCTGTCAAGTAGTCTCAAAGCATATGCACTTCCACAGCAGCATCATTACGTCATCCTCATTGTCATTGATCATCATGCGTTATAAAAATAAATTGCCTCTGATTCGGTGGTCCCGAATTCTCTGGTCTCATGGTGGCCTCAGATTCGGTTTGCCCATACACTTCTGTGCCTGTGGTGAGTTTGTGTCAAAGCCTTTGGGGTTGGAGGTTCGCGGGGGACGGTCGTTGGAGGGACGTTGTTGTGGTTGCCACCTGGGGTGGGCAACTCACTCAGTCTGGCTCCGCGACTGAGCTAATACTGTCTTTAGTAGGGGGCTTAGTAGGTGGTGTCCTGCGTATGTTAGCTCAGAACAGGCACCACTGAACACCACCAAAGTGACCCAGCAGCAGTGCAGGGCCCCTCTGGCTGGTGGCCCCACGGCGGCCTGATAGTGATGGGCTCCCTGTGGACTTCCGACCCTGAGGATGAGACATAACAAATCTGGGTGTGGTTGTGGCGGGGAGATTGGAATGAGCGGCGTGGGAACAGTAGGACGGGGGTCGTCAGAAGATGAGGCAGCAAAAGAAAAAAAAAAAATAATAATAATAAATGGATCTTATATAGCGCTGTATCTTGCACAGACAAATCAAAGCGCTTGCACTCAACTCATTCTTACACAGTCATGCAACCAATAGCAAGTAATAGTTCTAACAAGTCCAAATGCACACACACACACACACACACACACACACGTTATACACTTTGGCAGGGTGATGGAATCTTTGGCTGTTGAAAAGCAGGGATAGCTATGAAATGAAACAGGAGAGGAAATTCTTAGGTTTGAAACAAATATGTTTTGAGGCGGGATTTAAAAGTGTCACAAGAAGGTCTTTGGTGAAGAGAAATAGGGAGGCCATTCCAAATCGATGGACCAGAAACAGAGAAAGAGCAACGGCCAACAGTGGACTGGTTGAATCTAGGTATTTGTAAGCACAAGGAATCTGTAGCAGAGCGAAGGGAACGAGAAGGGATGTACAGGTGGAGACATTCACAGAGGGTGGAGGGTGCTGTTTGTGGAGACATTTGTAACAGAGGGTACTGATCTTATGTTTATTCTTTGCGGCACAGGCAGCCAGTGGAGGATCGCAAGAGAGGGGTAATGTGCTCAGATTTTTTCTTTCTGAGGACTAGTCGAGCTGCAGAGTTTTGAATACATTGAAGGGAGTGGATAGATGATGCTGGCAACCAGACAAAAGAGATTGCAATAGTCCGGGACGTGAAAGAATGAGAGGTGCCACGAGTTTTGATGTTGCGTCTGTGGACAGGTACTTTCGAATTGCACTAATACGCCGTCATTGATAGAAGCAGGAACTGGCAGGTCTGGGTGATGAATTTTTGCATAGAGAGTGTGTTGTCAATAATGACCCTAGATACTTTACAGCAGTGGATAGAGGGAACTGATGCCTTTCCGAATTCTATTGAAGCTTTTGTAAGGAAGAGAGTTTGTTTTTGGTCCCTACAAGCATGGCTTCAGTTTTATCAGCGTTTAGTTGTAACTGTTTCTTATCATCCAGTTTTTGGATATCTTGAAAGCAGTAGGCCATATTTATCAAGAGAAGACAGATTTTCAGGACTGTCACTGCTTAAAATCTGAGTCATCTGCATAAAAGTGATGGTTGATCTGATGACGTTAATTAAGTGACAGTGGAGCGTTGTAAGAGTGAAAAGAACAGGGCCCGAACTGATCCCTGCAGGACTCCACATTCCAGTCTGGCAGGTACTGACTGAATTTTGGGTTTACTGTGACTGTCTGGAATCGGTCAGTCAGGTTTATGACCCTAAAACCAGGTGAGGGCTGTACCAGTACACCAAACGTTTCTTGCGACGGGAGAGGATAGAGTGGTCAATAGTGGTCAAAGGGGCTGAAAGATAAGTCGAGTAGAGTGAGGGGGGAGATTTCCCTTGAGTCAGAAGCAAGTAGAAGCATGTTTAAGGTGTGAACTAGGTGGTTTCAGTGCTGTGGTTTTGGCGCGATAGGCAGACTGCAACGCAGGAAGAAGACTGTTGGAGAGAAGGTGGTTGTTGAGCTGTTTCAGAACTACTTTTTCAAGGACTTTAGAGATAAAAGGAAGGTTGGAAAAAGGTCTGTAATTCTTCAGAAGGTTAGGGTCAAGGTCATGCTTTTGAGTAATGCAGTGACAAAAGCATTTTGAGAGCTGAAGGAACATTTCCAGAAACAAGAAATGAGTTTACTATCTTTGTGATAGTGGGTATAAGCTGGGCGGGCACTGCGCGAAAAAAGAAGCAGGTATGGGGTCAAAATCGAAATAAATTTTTAATGTCATTCTTCAGAATTGTCTCGATTTCTTTCTCGCTTGCTGGATGAAAGGACAGGAGAGGAAGCCAGAAAATTGAGGAGCGAAAAATTACAGGCGGGAAAGGGGTCTGATCCAAGCTAAGGAATGTTGCGGATTTTGTCAGAAAAGAATGCAGAAAATATAGAAGGAAGTTCAGAGTGGTTGAAGATAGAAGGTAGAGCGCTAGCCTTCGCAGATCCAAGCAGAGTGGATGTGAGGGAAAAGAGAGATTTCATAGATGTGGCACCAAGAACTTGAGAAGAGTAATACTTTGTTTTTGCTGAATGGATTAATGTTTTGACTTTGTTGATTTGTTTTTGTTTTTCGCCATTGCCGTTCTAGTTGTCGGCGTTTGCGTTCAGGATGTCATGGGTGTACCATGGTGCACAGGGCCTATCAGACAGGAGATGGTCAGTAGAAGGCGCATGCTCATCAAGGAGTTGGCTGAGGACGGTATTGTAGCGTTTAGAAGGGTCAGTATGGTCGGGGATTTGTGATAGACGTTCAGCAGCTTGGGAAAGAAAAGTGAATATCTTTGGCCTTGAGGTTGCGAAGGGTAATGCACTTCTTCTTTCTGATAGGTTTTGCAATGTTTAGGGAGAAAAGAATGGTAGAATAATCGGAGAGCAGTTCGTCAGTGACAGATACAGACTGAGATGTGACTAGACCTTGTGACACATCGGTGATGCCTGGAACAGGTGTTGAAGGACACTGACGAGCTCAGTAGCACAAAATATCCTTTAAGCAATTTTTAGGAGTAGATATACGAACTCCAATGATCTTGTTTACAGCGAAACTAATAGATACCCTCTTTCAGTCAATTCTGCTATAAGATATTTTAGGTATTGGTTTAAAATAGTTTGACAGTTTAAAATAAAACCCAACTCATCAGTACCACAGTCAGAAATCGGCTGCAACTTTCATTTAATGCTTCATGATTATCTCGTACGTGGTAGGAAACTTAACCTTGGCAAACATATATATATATATTTAAACACAATGTGGACATATTTGATGTCCCATCTCTGTACAAACCTCGGGTACAAGGTACAGTCTTACAGTAAAGATGTAGCCTTTTGAAAAAAAGCTGCATAAATTGTACATTCAACATGTTGGCGAAGGGCATGCAACGGACGGCGTTCAAACTACTACCCAAGGAAACAGAGCGCTGCTCAATTTGCAGGTGTGTCCCAAAATAGTAACACGTCGCTCTGATCGCATGGGAGGTAATCTAATTACCGCACCATGACATATATATGTATATCTGATTTACACAGATTTTTTTAAAGCGTAAAAGAAATGCACTGAGTAAAGGTCTACTTATTTTTTGGAGGGATTAAGGACTTGTAAGTCAGGTAGTCATGAGAAAGTTTGAAATGATATCTTCAGTTTAGCGTCTATTCACATTTAGTGATTTTAGACGGGGTTTGAAATTATCTTCAAACGAGGATCTGCTTGTGTTCCTACAGTGTTGACCCCGCATATGCATAATTATTATTGTAGTTAGGCAGCTGGCAGACGGCCTAGGACTGAGGGGGATACAGTGTTTGCTGGAGAGAAAATTATCAAGCCTACCACATTTATGCAAAATCACATGAGTTTTTGAATCAGAGGCTAGTCTTTCACAAAATGGTTAAAAAAATCTATCGATGCTTTAGGTTTGTAAGCAAAAGTAATTTTTTTTTTAAAAAACCAGAAAAGTGGCGAAATCTAAATGGGGTGTATAGCTTTTGCAATATATACATCCCTTTAAGGCTTTAAGGGGGGGGGGGGGACGGGATGGCCTAGTGATTAGAACATTGCGCTCGCAATCTGACCGACCCGGGTTCGATTCCCGTTCAAGGGGATATTTTCCCCTGGAGTTAACATCAGTGCAGACTCCACTCTCCCCAAAAGTCCTTCGGATGAGACTATAAAGCGAGGCCCCGTGTGCGAACGCACGAAAAACATCTTGCGCACACGTTAAATCCTATCCCGCTTTTCGTAAGAGTAGGCCATTGTGTGCCGGTGAGAACAGATGACAGAAATTACAAAAACCGCATACACACGGCGACTAGATGCTAAAAAAAACCCCAAAAAGCCACATAAAGTGCTTATTCCATTATCCTCGATATAAAAGAATAAAACGACAAATTGATTTTTTTTTAAAAAAAGAGTAACAACCCTCAACAGGTCATCCTATCACCCAAAGTATGCAATTACCCCCCCGCCCCCATCCACCCCACCCGAAACCCCCCCCCCCCCCTTCCACCCTCCCACCCCTCCACCCCCTCCCGCCCCTACCGTGCTAAAGTCCCAGCACTGTTGACAACAACGACGAGAGGAGGACAGGCCCGGGCTTGTCGCCCCTGGATGGGGTGTTGCAAGCCTCTCGGTTTTGGGGGGGGTGGGGGGGTGGAGGTGGGGGTGGGGTATCCTGCCTGCCACAAGGTGCAAGTACCCGAAAGTCACCGTGCCCTCACGCCCACACACTCCCGGGGTCGGGAGGGGGGAGGGG
>CM054138.1:44600812-44615812 GCA_028751875.1 Rapana venosa
TTGGGGGACGAGAAGAAAAAAAATAATACGCTAGGGGCAAGTGAGGGTTGACTACAGAACTAATATTAAGCAGTAACATATCTGAGTAATAGGCTAGACGATGTATAAAGAGAGAGATAGTCGTGAATGGTGACATATAAGCAAGGCCGTGGACAAGACAGAGTATATTATTTTAGACTGATATTGATACGAGCAGTCAGGCATCACAGTGTTATAAAAGGTAAAGATAAAGGTGTCCCATAACCTGTCGTGGTCGTGGTGAAGCGAGGCATCAGAAACCTCGGCTTCTCTAGGGGGCCAGCATATTGAGGGCGGCGCCCATCTCCTCTCCCTCCCTGCTTTACCTTCCCTGACCCTAAAGAGGCAGGTACCCATTTACAGCTGGGTGAACTGGGGGACTATACTGAAGCCAATTCACCCATCCACTTAGTAACCAATCTCGATGCTGCTGACCATTGGCTTGGGGAAAGCGATTGCTCTGACCACTGAGCTATAGGCAAGACCAAACCAAGGATACAAGTTGTAAAAATATATATATCTGAGATATAATAATAATACTAATAATTATTATTATTATTATTATTTAAAAAATAATAATATATGGAATTTATATAGCGCTGAATCTTGTAAAGCAACAAATCAAAGCGCTCAGATGACTTTTTTTTTAATCGAGGATAATGGAATAAGCACTCATGTGCTTTTTTTTACATCTAGTCCCCGTGTGTATGCGGTTTTGTAAATTTTTGTCATCTGTTCCCACCGGTACACGATGGCCTACTCTTTCGAAAAGCGGAACAGGATTTAACGTGTGCGCAAGATGTTCTGCATGCGTTTGCACACGGGGCCTCGGTTTATATCTCATCCGAAGGACGAGATATGTGCTGGGCTACATAGAGAGTTGTTTCAATCTGGTTTGATCTCATTAATTGCCTCCTTTCAGTCATGGGCCTACATACATCACGTTACTTCTGTTGTCGTTGTTGCCATAGCGCCAGCGTAATAGTCAGTGAAAACCATAGCCATGAGTCTCGTCTGCTCTGTGAGTCATGGCAGTGGTGAGGAGGCATCAACTCCATTCAACTGCCTCCAATGGACACTGTCGTCAGTAGGAGCCCCTCACAATGCCACCACCAGAGTTCACCATCTTTCTCCTTTCTGCTGAGTTCTACGATCTCCTGTAGTATCCCTCCTCCCAGACCCCCGATCTCAGTGATGTTGGCAGTGTAAGATGATGTTGGTGATCTTCTGCCTTTATTATTTTTTTCTCCATCTGCCTTCAAACCTTACCTTGGAGAACTGTCATCATCAGACCTGTCTGTGTGTCTCTGTTTGTATGACCCAACGGTTTATCTCACTCTTGCACTTTACCAATTTCAGCCGACATTTGTCTCCGCACTGGGAGTTTATCAAGAATGCTTTCATTTGTTCGCGTCGGGGTAGGGGGGGGGGGGGGGGGGGGTGGCGGGAGGGAGCGGGGGGGGGGGGGGGGTGGGGATGACACTAGAGAAAGTCAGGACCTACAATCTTCACTTGAACTGACGCCTGCCATGTTATGAGTTAAGTGAAGACCAGCATTGCCTTGTGATCGGTGGTCTAGGTAACGCGCCTGTCTAGAAAGCGAAAAGTCCGGGTCTGAAGTGTGCGGCGGTTCGTACCCCGTTTGGACCGGAAACTTTTCCCCCCTTCCCTTAGACCATGAGTGGTGGTCTGGGCGCTAGTCTTCGGATGAGACGGATAAACCGAGGTACCGTGTGTTACACGTAATATTTTGCGCAGTAAAAGAACCCACGGCAACAAGAGAGAGTTGTCCCTGGCAAAATTCTTAGAAAAAGTCACTCTGATAGGAAAACAAATACAGTTTGCATACAGGAAAAAGAAAAAAAATGGGTGGCGCTGGCTCTTGTGGCGACGCGCTCTCCCCGGGAAGCAGCCCGAATTTCACGGAGGAATCTGCCCTGATTTAAAGTGGATATGAAATGAGAATAAAAGCCCTTTTCTACCCCCCCTTTTCCCCCCCCCCCCTTTTTCCAAAAAACCCCAGGGGGTTTTTTTTTGGGGGAAAAAAATTTTCTAAATTTTTTTTTTTGGGGGGAAAATTTTAAAAAATTTTTAAAGGGGGGGAAATGGGGGAAAAAAAAACCCCCCCCAATTTTTTTTTCCCCAAAACCCCCAAAAAAAAAAACCCCTTTTTTTTCCCTTTTTTAAAAGGGGGGGGGTTTTGGGGGGGGGGGGGGGGGGGGAAAAAAAAAAACCCCCCAACAATTTTTTTTTCCCCCTTTTTGGAAAAAGGGGGAAAAAATAAAAAAAATTTTTTTCCCCCCCCAAAAAAAACCCAAAACCCGGGAATGGGGGTTTTTTTGGGGCCCTTTTTTTCCCCCCCCCTTTTTGGGGTTTTTGGGGGGGGGGGAAAAAAAACCCCGGGGAAAAAATTCCCAAAAAAAAAAAACCCCCAAAAATTTTTTTTAAATTTTAAAAAAACCCCCCCCCTTTTAAAAAACGGGGGAAAAATAAAAAAAAAAGGGGCCCCCTTTTCCCCCCCCCCCGGGGGGAAACCCAACCCCCCGGGGGGAAAAAAAGGGGTTGGGGAAAAAAAAAAAAACCCGGGGGAAAAACCCCCCCCCGGGGGGGAAAAAAACCCAAAAAAATTTTTTTAAAAAATTTCCCCCCCCCCCCCAATTTTTTTTTTAAAACCCCCCTTTTTCCCCCCCAATTTTTTTTAATTTTTTTTTTTTTTTTTTGGGGGGGGGTTTTTTTTTTTTTTTTTGGGAAAGGGGGGGCCCCCCTAAAAAAAAGGGGGGCCAAAAAAAAAAAAAACCCCAAAAAAAAAAAGGGGTTTTTCCCTTTTTTTTAAAAATTTTTTAAAAAATTTTTTTTTTTTTGGGGGAAAAACGGGGGCCCCTTAAAAAAAAAGGAACCCAACCAAAAAACCCCCAAAAAAAAATTTTAAAAAAAATTTTTGGTTTTTTTTTTTTTAAAAAAAAAACCCGGTTTTTTTTTTTTAAATTTTTTTTTTTTTTTTTTTTGGGCCCCTTTTTTGCAAAAAAAAAAGGGGGGGGGGGTTTTTGGGTTTTGGGATTTTTTTTTTTTTGGGGAAAAAACCCAATTTTTTTTTTTAAAAAAAAAAAAATTTAAACCGGGCCCGGGTTCCCCAAAAAAAAAAAAATTTTTTTTTAAAGGGGGGTTTTTTTTTAAAAGGGAAAAAAAAAAAAAAGGGAAAAAAAAAAAATTTTTTTAAAAATTTAAAAAAAAAATTCATCCCTTTTTTTTTAAAAAAAAATTTTAAAACCCAAAAAAAAAAAAAAAAAGGGGGGGGTTTTTTTGGTTTTTTTGGGGGTTTTTTAAAAACCAAAAAAAATTTTTGAAAAAAAAAAAAAAAAAAACCCCCCCCCCCCCAAAAAAACCCCCCTTTTAAAAGGGGAAGGGGGGAAAAAAATTTTTTCCAACCTCCAAACCCCCCCCAAAAAAAAAAAAGGGGGGGGGGTTTGAAAGTAAAAAAAACCCCCCGGGGGGAAAAAAAATTTAAAATAAAAAAAATTTTTTTTTTTAAAAAGGGGGGCCCCCAAAAAAACCCAAAAAAAATTTTAATTTTTTTTAAAATATTTTTCAAAAAATTTTCCCCCCCAAAAAATTTTTTCCCCTTTTTTTTGGGGGGGGGGGTTTTTAAAATTTTTTTTCCCTTTTTTTTCTTTTTTGGGTTTTTGAATTTTTTTTGGGGGGGGGAAAAAAAATTTTTTGGGTTTCCAAAAAGGGTTTTTTGGGGGGGGGGGGGGGGGGGGGGGGGGTTTGGGGGGGGGGGGGGGGGGGGGGGGGGGGGGGGGGGGGGGGGGGGGGGGGGGGGGGGGGGGGGGGGTTGGGGGGGGGGGGGGGGGGGGGGGGGGGGGGGGGGGGGGGGGAAGGGGGGGGGGGGGGGGGGGAAAAAAGGGGGGGGGGGTTTTTTTTTTTTTTTTTTTTTTTTTTTTTTTTTTTTTTTTTAAAAAAAAAAAAAAAAAAACCCCCAAAAGGGGGGGGGGGGGGGGGGGGGGGGGGAAAAAAAGGGGGGGGGGGGGGGGGGGGGGGGGGGGGGGGGGGGGGGGGGGGGGGGGGGGGGGGGGGGGGGGGGGGGGGGGGGGGGGGGGGGGGGGGGGGGGGGGGGGGGGGGGGGGGGGGGGGGGGGGGGGGGGGGGGGGGGGGGGGGGGGCCCCCCCGGGGGGGGGGGGGGGGGGGGGGGGGGGAAAGGGGGGGGGGGGGGGGGGGGGGGGGGGAAAAAAAAGGAAAGAAAAAAAGAGAGAGCAAAAAAAAAGGGGGGGAAAAAAAGGGAAGAAAAAAAGAAAAAAAAAAAAAAAAAAACCCCCCCCCCCCCCCCCCCCCCCCCCAAAAAAAAAAAAAAAAAATTTTTGGGAAACCAAAAAAACCCCCCCCCCCCAAAAAAAAAAAAAAAATTTGGGGCGGGGAAAACCCCCCCTTTTTTTTTTTTAAAAAAACCCCGGGGAAACCCCAAAAAAAAAATTTTGGGGGAAAAAAAGGGGGGGTTCCCGGGGGGGGAAAAAAAACCCCCCCCCAAAGGGAAAAAAACCTGGGGGGAAAAAATTTTTAAAAAAAAAAAAGGAAAAATAAAAAAAACCCCCAACCCCCCAACCCCCCAAAAAAAATAAAAAAAAAAAAACCCCCCCCCCACCACCCCCCCCTTTAAACAAACAAAACTTTAAAAAAAAAACCCCCCCCCCCAAAAAAAAAAAAAACTTAAACAAAAAAAAAAAAAAACACCCTCCCCCAAAAAAAAAAAAAAAAAAAAAAAAAAAAAAACCCCCCCCAAAAAAAAAAAAAAACCCCCACCCCCCACACAAAAAAAAAAAAAACCCCCCCCAAAAAACCCCCCCCCCCCCCCCCACCCCAAACCCCCAAAAAACCCCCCCCCCCACACAAACACCACCCCACACACCCCCCCCAAAAAAAAAAAAACCCCCCCCCCCCCCCCCCCCCCCTTTTAAAAAAAACCCCCCCAAAAAAAAAAAACCCCCAAAAACACCCCCCCCACACCCCCCTTAAACCTTAAAAAAAAACCCCCCCTTTAAAAAAACCCCAACAAAAACCCCAAACCCAAAAACCCCCAAAAAACCCCCCCCTTCACACACACCCACAAAAAAAAAAACCCCCCACACCCCCCCCCCCAAAACCCCAAAAAAAAAACCCACACAAAAAAAACCCCCCCTCACACACACACCACCCCCCCCACAAAAAATTTTTCCCCACACAAAAAAAAAAAAAAAACCCCCCCCCCCCCCCCCCCCCCCCCCAAAAAAAAAACCCCCCCCCCCCCAAAACACAAACAAAAAAACACACACACCAAAAAACCCCCCCCCCCCCCAAACCCCCAACCCCCCCCCCAAAAAAAAACAAAAAAACCCCCCCCCCAAAAAAACCCCAAAACCCCCCCAACCCCAAAACCCAAAAAAAAAAAAAAAAAAATTTTTCCCCCCCCGGGCCCCCCCCCAAAACCCCCAAAAACCAAAAAAAAAGGCCCCCCCCCCTTTTTAAGGGAAAAATTTTTTTTTTAAAAAAGGGAAAGGGAAAAATTTTTTTTTTTTTTAAAATTTTTTTTTTGGGGTTTTTTTTTTTTTTTTTAAAAACACGGTTTTTTTTTCCCCCGGGGGGGGGCCCCCCCTTTTTTTGGTTTTTCCCGGGGGGCCCTTTTTTTTTAAAAAAAAAAACCCGGGGGGAAAGGGGGGAAATTTTTCCGGGGAAAACCCCGGGGAAAAAACCCGGGGTTTTTGGGGGGGGGTTTTTAAAATTTCCCCCCAAAAAAATTACCCCGGGGGGGGAAAAAAGGGGGGGGGGGGGCCCCCCCCGGGGGGGGCCCCCGGAAAAAGGGGGGGGGAAAAAAAATTTCCCCCCCCTTTTTTGGGGGCCCCCCCAAAAAAAATTTTTTTAATTTTCCCCCCCCCCCCCCTTCCCCTTTCCCTTTTTTTTTTTTTCCCCTTCCTTTTTTTCCCTCTCTTTCTCCTCCCCTTTTTTCCCTTTTTTTTCCCCCCCCCCCTTTTCCTTTTTTTTTTTTTTTCCCCCTCTTTCTCTTTTTTTTTTCCCCTCCCTTTTTTTTTTTCCCCCCCCTCTCTTCTCTCTTCTCTTTCTTCTTTCTCTTTTTTTTCCCCCTTTTCTTCTCTCTCCTCTCCCCCTTTCTCTTTCTTTTTTCCCCCCCCTTTTTCTTTCTCTCTTCCCCCCCTCGCCCCCCCTTTTCTTTTTTTTCCCCCTTTCTCCTCTTTCTCTCTCCCCCCCCCCTTTTTCCTTTTTTTTTCCCCCCCTTCTCTCTTTATTCTTTTTTCTTTTTTTTTCCTCTCTCTCTTTTTTCCTCTCTCTTTTTTTTTTTTCCCCCCCCCTTTTTTTCTCTTTTTCCCTCCCCTTTTTTTTTTTTCCTCCCCCTTTCTTTCTCCTCTCTTTTCCTCTCCTCCCCGCCCCCCCCTTTTTTTTTTTTTTTTCTTTTTTTTTTTTCCCCTCGCCCCCTTTTTCCCTCTTTTCCCCCTTTCCCCCTCCCCCCCCTTTCATTCCCCCCTTTTCCCCCCCCCCTTTTCCGCCCCCCGGGGGAAAAAACCCCCTTTTTTTTTAAAAAAATTTTTTCCCCTTTTTTCCCCCCCTTTTTTTTTTTTCCCCCCCTTTTTTTTTTTGGGGGTTTTTTTTTCCCCCTTTTTTAAAAAAATTTTTTTTTTTAAAAATTTCTTTTTTTGGGGGGTTTTTCCCTTTTTTCCCCCTTTTTTTTTTAAAAAAATTTTTTTTTACCCCCCCCTTTTTTTTTTTGGGTTTTGGGAAGAAAAAAGGGAAAAAAAAAAACAAAAAAAAAAAAAATTTAAAAAAAAAAAAAAAAAAAAACCCAAAAAAAACCCAAAAACCCCCAAAAAAAAAAAAAAACCCCGGGGGGAAAATTTTTTCCCCCGGGGTTTTTTGGGAAAAAAGCCCCCGGGATTTTTTTTTTGGGGTTTTTAAAAGGGGGGGGGGAAACCCCCGGGGGCCCCTTTTTTTTCCTTTTGGGGGGCCCCTTTTTGGGGGTTTTGGGGGGGGGGTTTTTTTTGGGGCCCCTTGGGGTTTTTTTTTTTTTGGGAAAAATTTTTAAAATTTTTTTTAAAAATTTAATTTTTTGTTTTTTTTTGGGGGGGGGGTTTTTTTTTTTTTTTTTTTTTGGGGGGGGGGGGGAAAATTCTTTTGGGCCTTTTCCAGGGGGTTTCCCCCCCCGGGGGGAAAACCCCCCCTTTTTTTTTTTTTTTTCCCCAAAAAAAAAACCCCCCCCCCGGGGGGGGAAACCACCCGGGGGGGGGGGGGCCCCCAAAAAGGGGGTTTTTAAAAAAAAAAAATTTTTTGCCCTTATTTTTTCCCCCCCCCCCCCTTTTCCCCTTTTTTTTTTTTTTTTTTATTTTTCCCCCAAAAAAAAAAAAAATTTTTTCCCCCCCTTTTTTTCCCCCCTTTTTTTTTTTAAAATTTTTTTTTTTAAAAATATGGGGGGGGGAAAATTTTTTAAATTTTTTTTTAAGGGTTTTTTTTTTTTTTTTGGGGGGGGGGTTTTTTTTTTTTTTTTTTTGGGGGTTTTTTTTTTTTTGGGGGGGGGGGAAAGGGGGGAAAAAAAAAAAAAAAAGGGTTTAATTTTTTTTTAAAAAAAAGGGTTTAAAATTAAAAAAAAATTTTGTTTTTTTGGGGGTTTTTTTTTTGGGGGGAAAAAGAGAAAAAGGGGGGGTGGGGGTATCGGTCATGAAAAAACAAGAAATTTACATTAAAATTAGCGATCAACTTTTGCCCATTAAAAACACCCTGCCTGCAAGTACCATGTATGCATGCACACACGCACAAGCTTTAAATTTAAGATTTAATTCTTTTAACCCTTTGTGTGGTATAGATTATATAAGATATTCAACAGGAGAATAAACCCAAAAAAAGACTGGGCTTAAAAAAAATTATCAGTACCAAAAGGAAATGAAAACCCAAATGTTCACACCCACAAACTCAACCAAAAACCACACAAACACACCCCACACACACACACACACACACACACACACAACCCCCAACTCAACACAGAACACAACAAAACCACACACCCCACACACACACCCCAGAACACAACACACCCCAAAAAAACACACACCCCACAAAACAAACACAACCCCCCCCCCCCCCACACACACACACACCCCACACATACAAAACCCACACCACACCTCACAAACAAAGGGGAAATCGAACCGAACTCGAATATTTTTTAAAGAGGGTTTTGGGAAGCCAGAGGCCCTTTTTTACACCAGGCCCATGGGCAAAAAAGGGGAAAAAAAATGAATAAACCAATAATCAACAAAAAAAAAATTGTGTCAAAAAACAAGAAAAGAATCACACAAATTTCCCTTCAATTTTTTGGGGATAACAAAGAAAAAAAAACAAAAAAAACAAGAAAAAAGGCCCAATTTTGGAGAGAGGGAAGGAGAGAGAGAGAGAGGGAAGAGAGAGAGAGAGAGGGGAAAAAGAGAGGGAAAAGGGGAGAAAGGGAAAGGGGGAAAGACTGTGCAATCCCAAAGGTGGGGGGACAGTTAAAAAAAAAAGTAGGAGTCAACAACAAAAAAAGACAGGGGAGACAAAAACAAGGATAGGAGAGACAGAAAAAAAGAGACCAAAATAAAATAAAGGGGAAAAAACTCCTTTTTAACTCTTAACTTTTCCTCGAACCCAATGAAAAACCCCCTTGGGTTTGGGGTCCAAAACAAAAAGCCAAAACCCCGTTTTTCTCCAAATATTTCGATGATTTTTGTCCTCCCTTTTTTTTTTTGTTTTTCCCCGGTAGGTTCACCAATGGGTTTGATTTTTTTTTTGAAAAAACCCCCATTTTTGTCCGTATGAGGTTGTGTATTATAACTTCAGGAAAAAGGTTGCCCTATTTAGAAAAAGTCATTGTGCTTAGTTTTCCCCTTGCTCTATTTTTCTTCTTTTTTCGTTTTTTGTTTTTGGGGGGGGGGTTGTTTTGGGTTGGGTTTTTTTTGGGTTTGGGTTTTGTGCGTTTGTGTTTAGGTTTTTTGTTGTTGTTGGTTTTTGGAGGGGGTTTTTAAAGAATTTCGTTTGGTTTTGCTCTCCTAATTTTTAGAACAGGGGTAAGGGGTTTTTAGTGTTTTTTTCAGGCTTCTTTTTTAACAATGTTCTTAGGAAAGTAATATTTTTGCTTGAGTAAATTCTTTTTACCCTTTAATCAAATTTCCCAAAACAAGCATCCATGGTGAATTTTTTTTCTGTCGTCAATTTTTTTTTTAGTTTCTCCACAAATTGACTGTCAAAGCTGTGGACAATGTAAACCCTGTTCTGATCCTGGATAGCGACTGCATGTAAGTTTAAGGGAAAAATTTTCAGGACAAACTTTAAAGGGAAAAGTTTAAATAATGTTGATGGTTTGGGTTTTCCCAAAATTTAAAACAAAAAAAACCCCCCAACACCAAAAAATAAATTAAAATTTTTAAAAAAAACCCCCAAAAATGCGTTCTTTGGGAAAAATGTCGAAATAACTTTTTTTTTAAATCTCAAACAATTCCAAAAAAAATGTTTTTTTTTGATCCCTCAGCAAAAAATCAACATCATTTCAAAGATGATAAAAATGGCCCATGATTAAATTTTAAAAAGTTGCGTACAGTTCCCCAGCATAGCAAGCTCCGTTTAAAATTTGTACTTTAAAAAAATATACATATATATAATATAAATAAAATATTATAGAGAGGGGAGAAGAGGGAGATAGATTGATAGTTTGAAAAAATAGAAAGATGATAGATTGATAGAAAGGTAAAAGAAGAGGAGAAGAGAGATAGATAGATAGATAGATAGAAAAGATAAAATAGAAAGGGGTAGATAGATAGAAAAATAGAAAAGAAGATAGTAGATAATTTTAAAAAGATTGATAGATAGATAGATAGCCCAGTTGCCATTTTCAAGCATGGTTAAAAAAGGGTAGTTGATTTTGCCATTTTTCAAGCATATGGACCCTTACTCTCCCCCCAAATTCACCCTGAGCGTTGTTTGTTTTTTTTTTTTCCCCAAAACCTCTCAAACTTTTCCCCAAATTTACACCAAAAACCCCATTCCCCACCCACATCCTTTTCCCAAAAGGGTATAATACCAATGTTATAAACCGGGAAAAAAAACGACACTTGGGCCCCATTTTTTCACCCAAAAATCACAAAAACAAAAAGATATAGCATAAAAGTCCCCAAAAAACAGGAGAAAGTGAAAAAAGGTGGGGTACAATTTTAAATTAGCCTACTATACAAAAATCGCTGATCCAGGGTGCCAAAGATTTGGGGAAGTTTCAATTTTTAGAGCTGACGAAACCCACGTTTTGTTTCTTTAGCTATTTTGGTCTCTCGTGTAACGCACGAAAACCCATGTTAAAAAGATTTGGGGGGAGGGGGGAGGATGAGGGGTGGGGGGGGTTGGAAAAAGAGGTAGGGGGTTTGGGGGGGGGTGGGGGTGGGGGAAAAAATCCAAAACTTGAGTCAACATGTGATAAACCCAATTTTTTGGGTTTTTTGTTCAAAATGTAGTGAGTGTGTGTGTGTGTGGTGTTTTGTGGGTGTGGTGTGTGGTGGTGCCCTGCGTGCGTGGTGGTGTGTGTGTGTGTGTGTTTTTGGTGTGTGTGGTGTGTGTGTGTGTGTGTGTGTGTGTTTGTTGTTTGTGTGTTTTGTTTTTTGGTGGTGTCTGTGTTTTGTGTGTGTGTGTTTTGTGTTCTGTGTGTGTTTTTGTTTGTGGGGCGTGTTGGTTGTGTGTGTGTGGGGTGTGTGTGTGTGGTGTGTGTGTGTGTGGTGTGTTTGTGTGTGTTTGTGCGTTTTGCGGGGTTTTTGTGTGTGTGTGTGTGTGGTCGCGCGGGGCGCGCGTTTCGTCCGTGCGTGCTTGCGTTTTGTGGTGTTTTTGAAATAAATAACAACAGACAGACAAAAAAACAGAAGATACAAGATTTTTGGCACGTACCTAGATACGTAGAAAACCCCAAAAAAAAAACACATCAGGCAACGTAACATATGAGTTTTTTAAAAAAAAAAAAGGGTTTTTGTTTTTGGGTTTTCTTTAGTTGGGTTTTCAGATTATAAAGCCCACATCTCTGTCTCTCTGTGTCTCTCTCCCCTTTTTCTGTCATCTGTCTGTCCCGTCTGTCTGGCTGTTGTCCTCTCCCTCTCTCCCTCTCTCCCCTCTCTCTCTCTCTCTTCTCCTCTCTCTCTCTTTTCTTCTCTTTTGGTTTTTGTTCTATAAATTTAGTGCTTCACATAATTATCTTTCTTTTTTTTGCCAAAAAAGTAACGACATAAAATTCCCATTTTTTTTCCCTTTTGTTTTCTTTTCGTTGGGGGGGGGGGGGGGAGGGGGGGTTTTTTTTTAATTTATTTTACTCCCGTTTGTTTTTCAACATAAACAATTTTCCTTTCCCCCCCCCCCCTCCCCCCCCAAACCCCCCCCCACCCACCGCCCCCCCCTCAACTCTTATTTTACGAAAAATATTTTAAAAACCCTGATTGCTGGGTTTTGGGTTTTTCTTTTAGATTTTTATTAGTGCCCAGCGAAGTTATTCGAGTTGGGGGTGTGGTCGCAAGTCATCCCACTCTGGCGCCAAGGGGGCCCTTCTAACCCAAAATACAGTTCTTGAGGGGAACAGTTGCTCAGCGCGGGGGACTGCAAAGGATATCTTAATTGGGGGGGGAAAGTCCTTTTTGGATTTAGACTAAAACCAGGTTTTTCCCTGTGCAACGCACGCAGAACACTTCGCACACGTTTTAAAACCTGTTTTTGTTTTTTTGTAAGAGTAGGCCCCTTTTTGTGGGCCCGGGGGGAACGGATGACGACTTTAAAAAAAACCGGGATACACACGGGGAAATTGATGTAAAAAAAAAAAAAAAAAAACACATAAGTGCTTATCCCATTATCCCCGATAAAAACGAATAAAAAAAATTAAATAAATACGTTCACCCCGAAGGGGTTTGTATTGATCTTGACTTGAAATAAGTTTGGGGTGGAATTGTCCCAAATGTAACTTTTTTTTTGTTTGTTTTTTTTTGGGGGGGGGGGTTTTGGGGGGGTTGCGTTGTTGTTGTTTTTGTTCCTGTTTTTTTTTTGTTCTTTGTTTTTGTTTTTTTTTTCGTTCTTCGGCTATAACCTCGAGGTTTTCCCAAAGGTTATTTATTTTTTTTTTTTTTTTTATTTTAAATTTTTTTTTATTCCTTTTTTTTCGAGGTTAAAGGGAAACAGCACTCGTTTTCGCTTTTCTTTTTTTTCATCCAGTTTCCCCCGGAGTATGCAGTTTTGTTTTAATTTTTTTTTATCAGTTTCCCCCCCCGGGCCCCCAAAGGCCCCACTCTTCCGAAAAGCGGGGCAGGTTTAAACGTGTGCGCAAGATTTGGGGCGTGCGTTCGGGACACGGGGTTGGTTTATAGTCTATCCGGGAAGGGGTCCGGGGAGAGTGGAGTCTGCAGATGTTAACCCCCGAAAGGGGGAAAAAAAATTTTCTTGAACAAGATTCGAACCCGGGGGCAGCAATCACGAGCGCAATTTCCCCATCACTCTAAAACCCCAGGCTTAAACTCGTTCCCCCCTGCCCGTAAAAAGGGGTTTTGTGGGTACATTTCTTAGGCAAACGAAACGTACCGCACGCATGTAGGAATGGTGTGTGGTAATTGGTGGGCGTGAAAGGGTGGTGTGTTGTGTGGTGGTGGTGGTGGTGTGTGGGGAGGGGGGGGTTGGCGGGTGTTGGGGGGGGGGGGGGGTAACCCTCGTCCCTGAAACCCCCATTATCAAAAACCAATTTCCCCATCACCATCCCCCATCATCAACAAACCACCCCACCATCACCATCATCATACCACCGTCACCCCCCACCACCACCATAAAACCCCCCCCACCCCCATCATCATCATCATTTTCCTTTACCACCAAACCCCAACACCACCATCACTACCATCACCCCACTTTACCGCCACTACACCCCCAACAAAAAAAAACACCCCCATCACCACCCCCCACCACCACCCCATCACCGCCACTATCACCCCGCCAAACCAACCAAAAAACACCAAGATCACGATCACCCACCACCAACAACAAACAAAAAAAACCCCATCACCACCATCACCTCCACCAAACAACCCCCACCACCCACCACCTCACCCCCAAACCCCCACCCTCACCACCACCCCCACCACCACCAACCCCCAACAAACCCCACCCACCCCCCCACCACCCTCCAAATTCCACCACCCCCAAACCAAACCCTCACCACCACCACCACCACCACCATCACCCTCAATTAAATTTAAAAAAAAAGGGAAAGCATCCCAAAACCCCTGAACAGAAAAAAACCCCCGTAATCCAAACAAATATCGCCTTTTTTCCGAGAAACAGGGGGCTATTTAAACAAGATATACAACCCTTTTTCCAAAAAAAAGATAAATCAAAGGGAACACCCCTTTTTCCAGAAATTGACTGTAATCAAAATCCCCCCTTTTTAAAAAAAAAAAAAGACGGGAATCAAAAATTTACCCCCTTTTTTTCCAAAAACTGACCTTAAAAACAAATCACCCCCTTTTTTCCAGAAACAACTGTAATCAAGATACACATAAATTTTCCGGGAAACAGACTATAATCAAGAAACCCTCTTTTTCCCAAAAAAAAAGATATAATCAAGATACACACCCTTTTTTAAAAAAGCAAACTATAATTTAAGATAACACCCATTTCCGGGGAAAAAAACATAATAAAATTTCACCCCCAAACCCTTTTCCGGGGGGAAAAAAAGCCAGTAATTAAAAATACACACCTTTTTTATTGAAAAAGACGTAATCAAAATTCACACCCCTTTTTATAGAAACAGGGCTGTAATCAAGATACACGCCCTTTTCCGAGAAAAAAGGACTGTAATCAAGTTTCACACCCCTTTTCCAAGAAAAAAGACTATAAAAAAAAAATAAAACCCCTTTTTCCCAAAAACGCTGTAATCAAAATACCTCCTTTTTCCAAAAAACAAAGTAATCAAGATAAAGCATTTTTTTCCAAGAAAAAAGACTTAATTTAAGATGCACACCCCTTTTTTTTGAGAAACAACCTGTAATCCAAAAAAACAAAACCCCTTTTTTCCCAGAAAAAATTGTAATTTAAAATAACACCCCTTTTTTCCCAAAAAAGATACAATCAAGCTACCCCACATTTTTTTCCAAAAAAAAAAAACCCTTTAAAAAAAAAATCAAGAAACACCCCCAAAACCCCCCAATTTTTTTTTTTTTTTAAAAATTTTTTTTTTTTCCCCCCCCCCCCCCCGGGAAAAAGACTATAATCAAGTTTCACACCCTTTTCCGAGAAACAGACTTAATTTAAAATTTCAAAAACCCCTTTTTTCCCAAAAAAAAACTTTAATCAAGATTTCAAAACCCCTTTTTTCCGAGAAACAGCCTTTTTCTGTTTTCAAACCCTTTTCGGGAAAAGGGCTAAACAAGATTCACAACCCCTTTTTCCCAAAACAAACTTAATCAAGATACAAAACCCTTTTTTTAAAAACAGACTTAATTTAAAATACACCCCTTTTTCCCCCAAAAAAGGGTTAATCAAGATAAACACCCTTTTTTCCCGAAACAAATTAAACAAGATACACCCCCTTTTTTTCCAAGAAACAAATATAATCAAGATACACCCCCTTTTTTTCCAGAAAAAAAGGGTATAAACAAGATACACACCCCTTTTTTCCCAAAAAAACAGCTATAATTTAAGGGGAAAACCCCCCCTTTTCCCCAAAAACAAATTAAAAACAAGATTAAACCCCCTTTTTTTTCCAAAAAAAAGGCTATAATCAAAAATAAACCCCCCCTTTTTTTCCAAAAAACAGATTAATCAAAATACACCCCAAATTTTTTTTCCCGAAACAATGTAATCTTATGAATTTTTTCCAAAAAAGAAAAAAAATAATTTTAAAAAATTTTAATAAAAACCCCAAAAAACCACAACCTTTTTTTCCCAAGAAAAAGACCCGTTAAAAAACCGAAT
>CM054138.1:44620812-44640812 GCA_028751875.1 Rapana venosa
CAATGCCAGGGACAGTAGGCCTTTGGCGTGGACGAAACTAATGATAGAGTCCAGACTTTGGAATTCGCAAGCAGCCACAATCTTCTGTCGAAAACACCTTATAACCCCCAAGCCCCACAAGAAGAACGACGTGGCATCACAAATGGAAATAACATAACCAGATTACTAAATCTTGGCCCCCAAACGATTAAGTCGAGCATCAACAAAGCCCAGACAAAATTTTCCCGGCGCTGATTTGGCAGTGCCCACGCTGGTACCATGCCCTACAATCAGTTGAAGACCAAGAATCAAAGAAATCCCCTTTTGCGGTTAACATGGAAAAGCGAAGGACCCCGAATCCTGAAATCTTTAAAGCTGAGATAGGGGCAGATTTGCAGCATGAATTTCCCCCAAAGATGACATCAACAACCTCACTGAACTTAAACAAGACCATTCAGAGACAGCGCTGGACCTTTGGGGAAAAGAGAAGGAAAAAGAACCAACCGTGGGTTACCAACGAATCCTGGACCTGTGCGACCAAGTGGGGCTAAACCCAGTGAAGAACAAAAACCCAGAAACGGCCCGAAGATATAGAACAGTCAACAGGTCAATCAAGAAGAAGTGACGAGGCATGGGGAACTGGATGTCAGAAAATGCCCCAAAGGTTTGAAAAGGCAATGGCGAAAGGAGACAGCAAAGAGGCCTACCGACCATCAAGTACTAACCAATTCCCCAGCAGCCAAAGACCTCCGTTATTAAAGACAAAGAGGGGTAGATTACAGAGAGCGCCACTATCATGAGAGATGGACAGAATATTGCAGGGGACCGTACAACTACAAGCGGAAGGCTGATCCGAACAAACTTCACGAGCAAGATCCCGACCATCAGATCCTGAAAGCACACAGGTGCTGGAGGAAGAGGTAGAAGAAGCAGAAAAGATCCCTGAAAGGAGGCAAGTCACCAGGGATTGACAACATCCCGGCTGAGCTCATCAAGAACGGAGCCCAAGAGATGATCAAGGCATTAACAATCATCTGCCAACGCATCTGGACCAGCAAAAGGTGGTCTGAACAGTGGACCCAATCCATCTAGTTCCATTTCCAAAGAGGGAAAACCTGAAGAGTGCCAAAATTACAGAACAATCGGTCTGATAAGCCATCCAAGCAAAGTTATGCTACGCATTCCCTTGAACAGACTGAAACCACAAGCAGAAGAAATCCTATCAGAAGAACAGGCAGGATTCAGACCAGGTCGAAGCACTGTCGAGCAGATCTTCAACATCAGAATGCTCATAGAGAAGCATCTCCAACATCAGCTACAGCTCTACAACAACTTCATTGACTTCAAGAAGGCCTTCGACCGAGGTGGCAAGAAGCTCTGTGGAAAGTCATGAGAGACTATAGCTTCGACGAGGACCGGATTCAAGTCATCCAGGCCTGTATGACAGCCCCACATGCAGTCCTCAGGGGTGGAGAAATCGGGGAGTTCTTCCGGACTTCAGTTGGAGTTCGACAAGGCGGGCCCGCTATCCCCCGTTCTTTTCAAACGTGTTCCTGGAGAACATCATGCAGGAGGCCCCCCTTTGACTTCAAGACCACAATCACAATAGGAGGAAGGCCAGTCTGCAATCTTCGATTCGCAGACGATATTGATCTAATTGGGCCGCAGTGAAGAAGAACTCCAGGATCTCACCACCAGACGGGGAAACATCAGCCAATGCCCACGGTATGGAGATCAGCACGGAAAAGAGCAAGATCCTAGTGAACAGTACCACACCGACCATCCCACCAGCATCAAGATGATGGCGAGACACTAGAGGAGATGGAAACTTTCAAGTACCTTGGAGCAGTCATCACCAAAGAAGGCACGGCACACAAGAGGTAAAGATCAGACTTGCGTGGCACTCTCCTCCATGACTAAGCTGGCGAAAGTGTGGAAAACCACAACATCAAAAACCCACACAAGGTCAGACTCTACAAGCACTCGTCACATCCATTGCCTTGTACAGCTGTGAAGCATGGACACTTACTGCCGATTAAAAACGTCGCATTAAAGCCTTTGAGATGAAGTCCCTCAGGCGGACCCTGAACATCACCTACAAGACCGCAAAACCAATGACTACGTCTGGCAGCAGATCGAGGAAACGGCTGGCAAACAAGAACCATTGCTAGAACAGTCAAACGGGGAAACTGAAGTGGTTTGGCCACACCAACAAGCAAAAACAGCCTGTCAAAGACAGTCCTGCAGGGAATGGTGGAAGGAGCAAGGAGGCAGGGACGACCACGCAAAAGCTGGATATCCAAACATCAAAGTGGACCGGCCTCCCTGTACCAAACCTCCTGAAAACAGCCCAGGACAGAACCATGTGGCGGTCCACTTGCAGCGTCCGTGCGGGTACCCCAACGGTCGTCCCGACCAAGGGATGAGTGAGTGAGTGAGTGAGTGAGTGAGTGAGTGAGTGAGTGATGAGTATATATATATATATATATATATAAAAATATATATATTATAAAATATATATATATATATATAAATATATGTATGTATGTCTGTTTCTCGGTCTGTGTGTAACTCTGATTTTATCTTTCTTGGTCTGTCTGTCTCTGTTCAATATATATATATATATATATATATATATATTGAACAGAGACAGACAGACCAAGAAAGCATATATTGAACAGAGACAGACAGATCAAGAAAGATAAAATCAGAGTTACACAGACAGACCGAGAAACAGACAGACAGACAGAAACAGAGACAGCGAGACACGGACAGACATACAGGAAGATAGCATAACAAAGAAAACAGAGACCAGATAATTGAACAGAGAGACCAAGAAAGAGAAGATCAAAGCTAAAAAACAGAGACGGGACGCAGAGACAGACAGAAAACAGAAACAGAGACAGCGAGACACGGACAGACATAAAGGAAGATAGCAGTAACAAAGCAAAAAAAAAAGAGACAGAGAAATTGAACAGCGACAGAGAGACCAAGAAAGAGAAGATCAGAGCTGTAGACAGAGACATACCGAGAGACAGAACCCCAGACAGACAGACAGACAGACAGACAGACAAAAAACAGAGACAGCGAGACACGGACAGACATCCCGGGAAGATAGCAGTAACGAAGAAAAAAGAGACAGAAAAATTTAAAACAGCGACAGAAACCAAGAAAGAGAAGATCAGAGCTATAGACAGAGACAGACCGAGAGACAGACACACACAGACAGACAGACAGACAGACAAACAGAGACAGCGAGACATGGACATCATCATCATTAGCCATTACACCCAGCGGTGTGTAGGGCAGCAACAAAGCGCTTCCACTCCTGCCTATTCTGGGCCAACCTAGTCACTGATCCCCAAGAGTGCTGCATGGCCTTCATCTCACTTTCTACAGTTCTTCTCCACGTTGCTTTTGGTCTTCCTTTCTTTCTCCTTCCTTCTGGGGTCCAGTGCAATGCTGTTCTTGTGATTGACTGTGGGTCTTTTTGGGAGGATGTGCCCAATCCACTTCCACCGTCGTCGGTGATTATGGTTCCCATGTCTTCTTGCCTGCATCTCCGTAGTAGGTCTTCATTGAGATTTTCTTTTGGCCAAAAAACCCGGAGAATTTTTCGCAGGCATAGGGGTGTGGAAGGATCGAATTTTTGGTAAGATCCACACCGTCATCCTCCACACTCAGAACCGTACAGGAGCGTAGACACAACACAGCTCGGGTATAGCTTCAGCTTGGTGTTGGTGCTGTACTGATTTGATCTCCAGATATTGTTCATCTCCCTAAACACTTTCCCTTTGGGCCTTGCCCAGTCTGTTGGGATGTCTTCTTTTGTGCCGCTTCTGGTTTGATGATGCTGCCAAGGAAATGTGAACTTGTCTGTCTGGCGCGGGTTTCAGTTCCATTCACTTTCACAGGCTGGTGCGTTCACATTGAGCGACATTGTCTCCGTTTTCTGGTGCAATACGAAGCCCCACTTGCTGTCCGAATGTTTGGAGTCTGCTGGTCTTCTCCTGGATATGTTGGTGTGTGGGACAGCAGCGCCAGGTCATCCGCAAAGTCAAGGTCGTCTAGTGTTGAGAACGGGCTCCAGCGAATCCCTCTTGGGGGTGTCTTCTGTCGTCTTCCTCATCACCCCAATCAATGGCCAGATTGAAGAGAACTGCTGAACACACATTCCTTGTCTTACTCCGTCTTGACTTCGAAGACAGTGTTGCTAGGGCCCACAGAGCATCTGAAGTTGTCATAGAAGCTTTTGAATAAGGTGTACCATTTTCGATGGAGCCATATGCGAAGGGATACCCCAAAAGGGCTGTCTCTGTGTATGCTGTCAAATTTGCCTTTTCGAAGTCCACAAAATTCACATACATTTGTCTTTGCCACTCTGTGCACTGTTCGATGATTTTCTGAGCGTGAATACTGGTCTATAACATCCTCGTTGCTTCCTGAAACCTGCTTGTTCTTTCTCAAAGCATCGTCCACAGCGTCTGAATTCTTCTGATGATGGACCTTGGCCAGTATCTTGCTTGGCACGACAAAAGAGTGATTCCCCTCCAGTTGTTGCAGTTGCTCAGGTTCCTTTCTTGGGGTTTTTGACTATCACTCCTTGGTCCAATCATCAGGTACTTTTCGTTTTTCCCATGCAGCTGTGAACAGGGGTTGCAGTATGTCAGCTGCTAGTTCAAAAACTGCCTGAACAGTCGGCACCCAAGGTTGTCCTGGCCTGGTGACTTGCCGTTCTTGAGAGTTTTGATAGCAGCCACTAATCTCTTCCTTTTTTGGGGGGGTTGACGTCAATGTCTAAGTCTTTTGTAGCTTCTGGGATGTCGGCTGTCTCGTCGGGTGGTGGTCGGTTGAGAACTTCCTGGAAGTGTTCAGCCCATCTTTCTTCTTGCTCTTTCTCTGTTGTCAACAGTTTCCCTTGTCGGGCCCTGATTGGTCCCCCAGCGCTCCTCTTAAATTTGTTGCATATTTTCTTGGTGATCTTGTAACTCTCCTTTGCTCTCCTTGGGCTGCCGCCTCTTCTGCCTCAGCTGCCACTGGCCCAGAGACATGGACAGACAGACAGGAAAACAGAAGTAAAGAGACAGACAGATTAAACAGAGACACAGAGACCAAGTAAGAGAAATCACAAAGACAACGGGACAGATTCGTGGTCTAGGGTTACGCACCTCCCAAAAAAAAAAAAAAAACCCCAAAAACTTCGGGTTCAAAACCCCGTTTGCGCCCCGAAACTTGTCCACCATCCACAAAACGTGAGAGGGGACGGGGGTGCTAGTCTTTGGGATGAGACGATAAACCGACGTTCCGTGTGCAACGCGTATTTAAGTTAGGGCACGTAAAAGATCCCGCTGCAATACGAAGAGTTGTTCCCTAGCAAAATTCTGTTTTTAAAAAAAAAAAGCAACCCAGATTAGGGAGACAAATACACACGCAGATAGAAAAGAAAAAACTGTATTGGTGGCGCTGCTCTTGGGGCGACACACACTTCCCGGAGAGAGAGAGAAAGAGAGAGAGAGAGGGGAGGAGAGAGAGAGAGAGAAAAAGAGAGAGAGAGAGAGGGGAGAGAGAGAGAGAGAAGCTCGGAATTTCACGCAGAGAAAAGTGGCATACTTCTTCGTCGTTGTTGACGCTCAAAACAACACACCACACCACAACACAACACATAATAATAATATCAGTATGCATCCGTTTTTTTAAATTTTTTCTCATCTCTTCCTAGCTACCGACATACAATGGCCTACTCTTCCAAAAGGCAGGAGGGGTTTGTTTGGGGTTTTTTAACGTGTGGGGGAAATGTTCTGTGAGCTTTCGACACGTAACCTCAGTTTAATAGTCTCATCCGAAGGACTTTCGGGGATGGGGGGGGGGAGGAGAGTGAGTCGGTACTGATGTTAACCCGGGAGTAACCTTGAGTGGTGGTCTGGGTGCTAGCCTTTCGGGTGAGACGAGAAACCGACGTTTTGTGTTGAAACACGCAATCAGCACACGTAAAAGAACCTACAGCAGCAAGAGGGTTGTTCCTAGTAAAATTGGTCGAAAAAAAAGGTACGATAGAAAAGCAATTACACATGTACATACACATACCCTCTCTCTCTGTGGTTACCTAGCTAGCACACACACACACAACCCCACACACACACCACACACACACACACACACACACAACACACACCACACACACACACACACAACGTGTATTTTCAATGTATTACCTTATTCGATTTTTCCCTTTTTTTTACTGGTTTAATTTAAGTAAATGATGCAATAATGTAGTATCTTATTATAATCATAAGAAATTTGTTCTTAGATAGATGGCTTGAGGAAAAAAAGCAAATGCATTTCTTATTCAATGTACCTTCTGGAAATAAAATTGGGCTTGACTTGACACACACACCCCAACAACACACTCACCAACACAAACACAAACACACACACAAAACACACAACAAAACACACACAAACCCAACAAACACCAACACAACCAAAACACCAACACACACAACACACACAAACACAAACATACCAAAAACAACAAAAAACACCAACACACCACACACACCACACACAACACACACACAAACACACACACCAACAACACCAACCCACACAATACACACCAACACACACACACACCACACAAAACCAAAACACACACCAACACACACACACAAACAACACACACCACACACACACACACACACTCACACCACACTCACAAACACACACCAACACACACCAACACACTACACACCACACACATACACACAACACACACAAACACACACACAAATCACACACACACACCAAAAACACACCAAACACTTTTTCCACACAAAACAAGACACACACCTAACAAAACGGATAAACCAAAAGACAAACAACACACAAAAAAAAACCAAAACAACAACAACAAAAAACAAAAGTTAAAAAACCCTAAAACCAAGATGGATTTCCCCACCTCATTCTGCACCTGAATGTCGTCAACACAAACATAAACTTCCCCAAATTCCACGTGCCCGCTGCTACTGCTGCTGCTCTTTCTCTTCTCCCCTCCTCCTCCTCCTCCTCCTCCTCCCCTCCTCCTCGTTCTTTTTCTCCTTCTTCTCCTCCTTCTCCTCCTCCCTTCTTTCTTCTTCTCTCTTCTTCTTCTTCTTCTTCCTCTCTTTTCTCCCTTTTTCTTTTTTTCTTCTTCCTTCTCTTTTCTTCTTCTCTTCTTTTCTTCTTCTTCTTCTTCGTTCTTCTTCTTCTTCTTCTTCTTCTTCTTTTTCTTCTTCCCCCCTCCTCTCCTCTTTCTCCCTCCTCCTCTCCTCCTTCCTTCCTTTTCCCTCCTTCCCCTCCCCTCTCTCTCCTTCCTTTTCTTCCTCCTTCTTCTTCCCCCGCTCCCCCCTCCTTTTCTTCTTCCTCTCCTTCCTTTCCTCTCCCCCTTTTTCTTCTTCCCCCTCCCCCTCCCCCTCATCTTTCCCCTTCTCCTCCTCCCTTTTCCCCCTCCTCCCCTTCTTTCTCCTCCTCCCCTCCCTCTCCCTTCTCCTCTTCCTCCCCCTTTTCCTCCCCCTTTTTCTTTTCTTCTTCCCCCTTCCCCCTTCCCTTTTCCCCTTTCCCTTCTTCTTCTTCTCTCTTCTTCTTCCCTTTTCTATTCCTTCCTCTTTTCCTTTTTTTTTCTTTTTTTTTTTCTTCTTCTTCACCCTTGTCTCCCACTTTCATTATGCCTCCTTTCCTCTTTTTGTTTGTGTTTGTTGTTGGTTTTTTTTGTTTTGTGTGGTGGGGGTGTGTGGGGTGTGTGGTGGTGGTGGGCGACCGGGGCGGTGTGTGTGTGTGTGTGTGTTGTGTGTGTGTGTGTGTGGTGTGTGTGTGTGTGTTGTGTGTGTGTGTGTTTTGTGTGTGTGTGGGGGGGGTGTGTGTGTGTGAGGGTAGAGAGAAAGAAGAAAAGAGGAAAGAGGGGAGAAGAGGGTGTGGTGGGAAAGTTTTTGTTTTCCTTTGTGAGTGTTGTTTGGTGGGGGGGTTTGGGTTTTTTTTTTGTTTGTGGGTGGAATGGCCGCCCCCCCTTTTGTGGTGAGAAGAAAAGAAGAGGAGTAAGGGCAGAGAGAAAACAGAGGAGAAAAAAGGAGGAGAAGAAAAGCAGAAAAAAGGTTTCCACCCTAAAAATCACCCAAAATTGGTGAAGTTTGGTTGGGGGGTTTTTGGACATATATTTTATTGTCGAAAAATGGGAAAAAAAGGACAATGAAAAATCCAAAAACCTTTAAAACCCAACACTTTATTGAAGGCAGTCCGGAAACCCCCCAGAAAAAGGTTAAATTCTGGTTTTTTCAAGGAATAACCACCTACCCAAAAACCTTGACCCGGGGATACAGAAGAGGAACTGAAACCCAAAGTCCTTCCACCTAAAAGAAGTGGGAGGCCAACCAATTCGTGAAGAAGTCCCCCTGGCAAACCAGAGAGGTGGAACAGTGATCAAAATTATAAATGAAAAAAGCATTTAAAGTGGGGCAACAGTAAAAGGCATACCCCAACCCCGAAGAAATTTTCCCCAAAAACTTAAACAACCCTCATCAGCCCCCGGAAGACACTCAGGGAAATCCTCGGGGGCAGAAGAAAACCCTTGCGCATGAAAAAAAAGCTGGTTTCAAGGAACAACAACGAACCAATTTTAACCCACAACCTGAGGAAAGGAAGCACTCAACATCAAGAGACCTCCCAATTACCTTAGAACTGAAGAAGTGGAGAAGGCCAATCCCGAAGTTTCCCTTGAGGACAGTCCCCAAAGGCAACAACAAACCGCAAGCATGAGCCTCTAACATGGGGCGAAACATTACCACATTGGGGTTACAAGTATCCCGTTTTAGAAGTTTGGGAGAACATAAAGTCCAACGACTTACCAAACCCATTCAACCCTCCCAAGCGGTTTGCCCAAAGCCCAAAAATATAGGGGAAAACACCTCAAGCCACGCCAGCAAAAACAAGCTAAGTTTATTTGAATGACTCAAAAAGAAGAAGGGAAAACCTGAAGAACCCCCGCTGTTTCAGGGCCCGGGAGGGGGAAACGACAATTTTTAACCTTGGGGCCACATCCAGATGGAAAAAATCCCCAAATCAGAAAAGGACCTTTCCAAAAAAACTTTACACCTTAAATAAAAGCATTTCCAACAAATAGGCACAAAGGGCCCATTCAGGTCCTCTGAAGTTGGCATTGAAGGGAAACAGGGAAACCAATTTAGTCATTTAAACAAAACCGAAGCTGCAATCCTTGAACAAAAACCAAGGTCAGACCAAAAACAGGTGGGTCCACAAGGAAAGCCTTCTCCCCCCATCTGTTTGGAAAAATCGAAGGAGGCCCCAGCCACCACTCTACATCTCCATGGCGGGAGGGGCCCTCAAAAAACTGCGTATGGATGGGCAACCTCAAGAATAAACCCAAAATGAAGAACTTCGGCAACTATGGAGAACCAGAGCGGGGATATTTGGGTGGGGGTTACCCGGAGTAAACTTTGTGCAGCCCCGAGCCAGCCACGGGGTAAGTGATAAAGATGGGATAATGAGAGGTAGAGATTTAATATGGAGTAATAAGAGGGATGAGAGATAAAAAGACTAGCCATGGTCAACATCTTTCCCCCCTAAAAACTCACCACCTGGGTTAAAGATGGGTTTCCCTTAAGCCTTCTTTAAAAGTTTCCCCCGCCCCGCTGTAAAGTGAACCTGCATTGACGCTGGGGGAAAACAGCAAAGGAATCCGCTTTTAAAAAACCTAATATGCTGGGGACCTTGGGGAAAGGAAAGACCATGTTTGTCAAGACCAATAACTTTTTTGGGTACAGGAACCTACTTCTCCATGGGTCCGAAGAAAACTGACTGGTTCGGCACGCACCCGCCACAACACTGCCAAAACGGTACGCAGGAACCTCGAAGTGCAGAAGAGGGAAAACAAACCAGTCATGGATTGACAACATCAGAGAATGGACCAGGATGAATGACCGCACTACGCGCAGACCGAGGACCGAGATGGAGGGACGTTACCACGGCATCGCTTTCGTGTCTCTCCACGACCGCCCAGTCACGGCTATGAGATATGAGATGTGATATGATGAGATGATGATGATGATGATGAGATATGATGACTATGATGAATGATTGGACGGTCTCCTCCCTCTTTCCCCCCTTTCTCCCCCCTCTTTCTCTCATTCCTTTACCTTCTTCTCAGTTCCCCCTTCCTCCCTTTTCCTTCCCCTTTCACTCCCCCTTCCTCCATTCTCCCCTTAATCTCTGTTCCTCCTCCCCCTCGCCCTTATTCCCTTTCCTTCTTCCTCTTTTCTTCCTTTCTTCTCTCTCTTCCCCTCTCTCCCTCTCCTCCCCTCTCTCCCTCTCTTCTCTCTCTCCATCTCTCTATCTCCTCCCCCTCCTCTCTCCCCTCTTCTCCCCTCTCCCTCTCCCCTCCTCTCCCCTCCCATCTCTCTCCCCCCCCCTTCCCCCTCCTCTCTCCCCCTTCCCTTCTCCCCCTCTCTCTCTCCCTCTCCCTCCTCCCCCCCCCCCCCTCCTCCTCCCCCCCTTCGCATCTCATCCCTCTCCCCCCCCTTCTCTCCCCCCTCTGGGTTCTTTCCCCTCTCTAAAACACCCTCCTCTCTCCTCCTCCTCTGGCTAACTCCTCCTCTCTCCCCTTCTCTCCCCTTCTCATCTTTCCCTGTTCTCCCCCTTCTCCCTCTCTCCCTCTCTTCTGGACTTCCTCCCTGTCCCAAATCCCTCTCTCCCTCATCCTCTCAATCCTTCCGCTCTTTTCTCATTCTCTCCCCTTCCACTACCCCCTTTTTTTTCCCCCCCTTCTTTCTCCTTTCCTCTTTGGTTTGCAAAACAAAACAGGCAACATTTATACAATTTTAAACTACCAAATTTTCTGCCCCAAACCCCCAAATAAACCCCCCCAACCGGGGGGGTCCACCCAACCCCCAACCCCGCCCCCCCGGGCCGCCTACTCCTTTTCCCTTAGCTTCAAAATTTTAATTTATTTTACTTGGTTTTTTATTACATATCTACAACCCACTGGATGGCCGGCCCCTGGGAAGCACAGAACTGCCCGGGTTCAAAGGAAAGGGGATATGCCCCCCTTTAAACCTAAACGAAATAAAAAAAATTTAAATAAACTAAAAAAAAGTATCGACCGAGACTTAAATTCCGTTTCATCTCCCAAATTTTCTTCCCCCCTTTTCCATTTCACTTGTTAAAAAATTCAATTCTTTCCCTTCCTCGATTAAAACAGTACAATATGGCGCAAGAATATTGAAACACAAGTTTACGAAAAAACTGTTAGGCCACCGAAGCACTTCTGAAAGTACGAAGGGTTTTAAAACACGCAACCAGGGGGTGTGTAAAAATATAAAAAGTAACGCCTTATCATTTATCCTTCTTCCTTATCTGTTTTTCTTCCATTCTCTTTCCTCCCTTCTTACAATTTTTCTTCCTTTTCCCTCGTCATTCATAACAACTGAGGGCGCATATTGCCTAAATCACCAGTACAGAAGAAGACGAAGGGCCAAGGAAAAAGAACATAAGACTGTTATGCTTTAAATCCTTTTTTGAGTGGTGCAATTGTTGTCTTTAAAAATTCATATCTTATGTAATTCTGGTCTTTAAAAAGGTTCATATCCCTGTGGCGCATTCTCTTCTTTATAATTTATTTTCTGTTGCTTTCCTTTATAAAAGATTTTCTGGTGCTGCAATTTGCTGCCTTTTTAATTTAAAAAAGTTCATTTTCCTTTTTGGCTGCAATGCTGCCTTTAAAATTCATTTTTGAGTGACTGCAATTTCTTCTGTTAAAGTTCATTTTCTGATTCAAAAAAAAGTTCATTTTCTGTGTCGCAATTCCTGCTCTATAAAGTTCTTTTCTTGTCTCAATTCTGTCTTTTTAAAGTTCATTTTTTTGATGGCTGCAATTGTGGTCCCTTAAAGTTCATTTTCCCGGTGTGGCTGTTTCATCTTTTAAATCTTTCTGGTGGCTGCAATACTTTATAAAGTATTTTGGTGCTGAATTTGGCTTATAAAGTTCATTTTCTGGTAGCGCAATCTGCTCTTAATTCTTTCTTTGTGTAATTACTTCTATAAAGTTCATTTCTGTTGGCTGCAATTGCTTGTCTTTAAAGTTCATTTTTGGGGCTGCAATTGCTTCTCTTTTAAAGTTCATTTTCTGAGTTTCTATAAAAAGTTCATTTTCTGTGTGGCTGCAATTGCTGCTCTTTATAAAGTTCATTTTCTGAGTTTCTATAAAAAGTTTATTTTCTGTGTGGCTGCAATTACTGCTCTTTATAAAGTTCATTTTCTTAGTGGCTACAATTACTGTTCTCTAATATTCATTTTCTGAGTGGCTGACATTGATTATCTTTAAAGTTAATGTTATGAGTGGTTGCAATTGATGACAGAGTTCATTTCCTGAATTGCTGCAATTCCTTCTCTTCAACTTTTCTTTTGTGAATGATTACAATTCTTTCTCGTTAACATTCATATTCTGAGTGGCGGCAATTCCTTCTCTTTGACGTTCGCTTTGTGAGGGCCTGCAACTGTTACTCTGTAACGTTCCTTTTCTGAGTGGCTGCCATTCCTCCTCATTCAAGTTCATTTTCTAAACAGCTGCAACTGCTACTCTTAAGCATTCATTTTCTAAATTGCTGCAATTTGCCATTTCTACAGCATTCATTTTCTAAGTGGCTGCAATGGCTGCTGTATAAAGTTCTTTTTTTTTTTTTTGGAATGGCTGCAATTGATTACAGAATTTATTTCATAAATGGCTTCAATTGATACTCTTCGAAATTAAAATTTTTGAGTGGCTGCACTTTCTAACTCTTCAAAATGATTAATTTTCTAAGTGGCTGCAAGATATTTTATGAAGTGGTGTGTGTGTTGAAGTTGACACGCTCATCCATGGAGATATAACAGACATTGGCTAGCACGTTTACATTATTCAAAGCATATTTCATTGAAACAAAGACACAGAGAGAGAGAGAGAGGGAGAGAGAGAGAGAGCAGACAGACAGACAGACAGACAAACAGACAGACAGAGTACAATACAGCGAGGGAGAGAGGAGATGGGCGCCAACCCTCAAGATGCTGGCCCCTTAGAGAAGCTGAGGTCTCTGACACCTCGCGCGCTCCCCAACGACCACCTAGGTTATGGCAACATCTTTACCTTTACACAAAACAATTCTTTGTCCTTTCACGAACATGCCAGTCGACAAAGGCCCTCAGATCTAAACTGCTTGAGCGCTGGGCTGGCATTGTAGGGTTGCCACGGGGCCACGATAAATTAAAGTCGATATCTTCATTGTCAGCCTGGTCTTGGTCTTGATCTTGGTCTTCTAAAGTGGGGATATCGTTCCGCCCCAGCGGTCCGTGTCTTTTCTCGATTTGAAATATTGAAAGCATTCTTTGGGTCTTGAGTCTTCGGGTGATTGATTGGGTGGGTTTGTGGTGGGTTTTTCTAATAAAGGAGTGCATCGTCAAGATGTGTTCTGCATGCGTTCGCGCAAGGTTTCGAGTTTCATTCTTGAGCTGAGTATGTTTACAACCTCTCTGAAGGGACCCCTTTGGGTCAGATGCGAATAAAAAATGTTTCTTTTAGCTCCTCCCCTCTCTCTCTCTCTCACTTTCGCTTTCTCTCTCTCTCTCTCTCTCTCTCTCTCTCTCTCTCTTTCTCTCTCTCTCTCTCTCTCTCTCTCTCTCTCTCCCTCTCTCTCTCTTCTCTCTCTCTCTCGTCTTTCTTCTGATCTTTTTCTCATCTCTTCTTTCTCCCTCGTCTCCTCTTTCTCTCTCTCTCTCTCTCTCTCTTCTCTCTCTCTCTCCTCTCTTCCTCTCCTCCTCTCTCCTTCTCTCTCTCTCTCCTCTTCTCTCTCTCTCTCTTCTCCTCTCTCCTCCTCTTCTTTCTCTCTCTCTCTCTCCCTCTCTCCTCTCTTCCTCTCCTCTCCTCTCTTTCTCTCTCTCTCGCTCTCCCTCTCTCTCTCTCTTCTCTCTCTCCTCTCTCTCTCTCTCCTCTTTCCTCTCTCTCTCTCTCTCTCATCTCTCCTCTCTCTTTCTCTCTCTCTCTCTCTCTCTCTCTCTCTCTCTTCTCTCTCTCTCTCTCTCTCTTCTCTCATCTCTCCTCTCCTCTTCTCTCTCTCTCTCTCTCTCTCTCCTCTCTCTCATCTCTCTCTCTCTCTCTCTCTCTCCTCTCTCTCTCTCTCTCTCTCTTCTCTCCCCTCCTTCTCCTCTGTTCTCTCTCTCTCTCTCTCCTCTCTCTCTCTCTCTCTCTCTCCTCTCCCTCTCTCTCTCTCTCTTCTCCTCTCTCTCTCCTCTCCTCTCTCTCTCTCTCTCTCTCTACTCTCTTCTCTCTCTCTCTCTCTCTCTCTCTTCTTCTCCTCTCTCTCTCTCTCTCTCTCTCTCTCTCTCTCTCTCCTCTTCTTTCTCTCCTCCCTCTCCTTTTCTCTCTCTCCCTCTCTCTCTCTCTCTCATCTCTCTCTCTCTCTCCCCTCCCCCCCTCTTCCTCTCTCTCCTCTCTTTTCTCATCCTCCTCCTCTCTCTCTCTCCCCACCCACCCCCCACCCCCCCCATACAGAAGCAAGCATCATTCCAGACAATGTCACGTTCACCCTCACTCCACATTGTAACTAGGCCCAGGACTGTTGGGGGGGGGAAAAGCCGGAGATAGCAGAGGGTGGGGGGGTGGGGGATGGGGGGTGTGGGGGGGGAGGGAGTTGCAGGGGAGGTGCAGGGGGGGATGGATGGAGGGGGGGGGGGGAGTGCAGAGGGGATGGGGAAGAAGCTTGTGCTGTGGCTGCATACCTGGAAGAGGGGAGGAGGGAAGAGGAGAGGAGGAGAGGGAGGGGAGGAGGAGAGGAGGAGATCAGGTGAGTTCTGATGATTGGCACCACACCTCTTTACACATCTCTGGAGGGAGAAAAAAAAAAAACATAAGAAAAAAAAAAATGTTTGGGATGGGGGGGTGGGGGGGGGGAAGGAGGAGAGGTGGGAGGTGGGGGGGGGTAGGGGGAGGAAAGAGAGGGGTAGTGATGAAGGTGTTTGAAGGAAAGAAAACGAAGAGAGTGGAGGTAGATAGGGAGGGAATGAAAAGTGTGTGTGTTGTGTGAGTGTTGTATGTGTGTGTGTGTTTGTGTGTGTGTGTTGTGTGTGTGTTGTGTGTTTGTGGTGTTGTGTTGTGGTGTGGTGTTGTGTATTGTGCTCTGTGTGTTGTAAGTATGTGTGTATGTTGTAAGTGCGTGCGCGCGCGCGCGCGCGTGCGGTGTGTTGTGTTTGTGTGTTGTGTGTGTGTGTGTTGTGTTGTTCTGTGTGTGTGTGTGTGTGTGGTGTGTGTGTTGTGTGTGTGTGTGTGTGTGTGTGTGTGTTGTGTGTTGTTGTGTGTTGTGATGTGTTGTGTAGTAAGTGTGTGTGTGTGTGCGCGCGTGTGTGTGTGTGTATGTAAGTGAATAAATGAATGAATGAATGAATGAATGAATGAAGAGGGGCTGCATCTGTGTCTGTACCACCTGGTTGGACTGGAGTGGACAGCACTTTTAGTCATGGCAGATTTTTGGTGTGTGCAAAATGGGGGTTGCTCTTCTCTAGCATAGTGTGTCACCGCCGATGGGTTTGGTTTTGTTGTTGTTTTTGTTATTTTTGTTGTTGTTTTTGTTGTTGTTTTGTTCTTGTTTATTTTTTTGGCCTGTACTGTCTTTCTTTTCCTATGAGGTGTCTTTTTTGTTTTTATTAAGATCTTTGGTGTGTTGTGTGTGTGTGTATATATATGTGTGTGTGTGTGTGCGTGTGCGTGTGTGGCGCGCCGCGCGCGTGTGTGTGTGTGTTGTGTGTGTGTGTGTGTGTGTGTGTGTGGGGTGTGTGTGTGTGTGTGTGTGTGTGTGTTGTGTGTGTGTGTGTGTTGTGTGTGTGTGTGTGTGTGTGTGTGTGTGTGTGTGTTGTGCTTCTGTTTAAAGTTCATTTTCTGAGTTTCTATAAAAATTTATTTCATGAGTGGCTGCAATTGCTGCTCTATAAAGTTCATTTTCTGTGTTGCTGCAATTACTCTGTGTGTGTGTGTGTGTGTGTGTGTGTGTGTGTGTGTGTGTGTTTTGTGTGTGTGTGTGTGTGTGTGTGTTGTGTGTGTGTGTGTGTGTGTGTGTGTGTGTGTGTGTTTGGTGTGTGTGTGGGATGTGTATGTATATATGTATGTATGTGTGTATGTATTATGTATGTATTATGTATGTATGTAGATAGATAGATAGATAGATATATAGATAGATAGATAGATAGATAGATAGATAGATAGATAGATAGATAGATAGATAGATAGATAGATAGATAGATAGATAGATAGATAGATAATAGATAGATAGATAGATGTGTGTGTATGTATGTGTGAGTGTGTATGTATGTATGTATATGTATGTATTATGTATGTATTATGTATGTATGCAGATAGATAGATAGATAGATAGATAGATAGATAGATAGATAGATAGATAGATAGATAGATAGATAGATAGATAGATAGATAGATAGATAGATAGATAGATAGATAGATAGATAGATAGATAGATAGATAGATAGATAGATAGATGTGTGTGTGTGTGTATACGGGGACGGGATAGCTCTATGATCAGAGCACTCGCTTCACCCTGCTAAGGTTAAGCAGCATCAAGCGTGGTTACCACTTGGATAGGTGACCGTTTGCGCGTCTTGGCTTCAGTACAGTCCCCCAAGTTCACCCAGATGTAAATGGGTACCTGCCTCTTTAGGGTCAGGGAAGGTAAAGCAGCGAGGGAGAGGAGATGGGCGCCGCCCTTAATATGCTGGCCCCTAGAGAAGTTGAGGTCTCTGATGCCTCGCTCCCCTACGACCACATAGGTTATGGGACACCTTTACATATATATATAATATATATATATATATATATATATATATATAATATATATATATAATATATATATATATATAATATATAATATACGAATTGTAGTAAACAATGTCATGATTGTGAATACCTTTGGAGGTAAATTATTATAGTTTTGCATATCACAATTTTACTGTGTACGAATTACCTCACCGAGTCAATGCACGTGTTACTCACCCGTGAAAGAATTTTGATCTTCCAATAAATCTGTCTGTTTGTGTTTCTCTCTCTCTCTCTCACTCTCTCTCGTCTCTCCTCTCTCTCCTCTCTCTCTCTCTCTCTCTCTCTCTCTCTCTCGCTCTCGCTCTCGCTCACTCTGTGTGTGTGTGTCTGTGTGCACGCGCGTGCGTGAATGGTGTACGGCGGTGCAGAACATCTTGCGCACACGTTAAATCCTGTTCCGCTTTTCGTAAAGCAGGCCATTGTGTGCCGGTGGGAACAGATGACAAAATTTACAAAACCTCGGCCTCATACACAAGGGGACTGGATGTAAAAATGCACGTAAGTGCTTATTCCATTTTCCTCGATAGAAAAGAATAAAATAAATAAAATGTCAGTGTATATCTATATGCATAATCGTTATGTTTGTAAACGTGTGTTCGTCAGTATATATCTATATGCATAGCCATTATGTTTCCATGCGTGCGTTCGTCAGCGCATATTTATATGCTTTTTAGCCACTGTCTTTGTGTGCGTGCATTTGTCAGTACATATCTATGCATACAGCCACTGTGTTTGCGTGCGTGTGTTCGACAGTGCACATTTATACGTATAGCCAGTATGTTTGTATGCGTGTGTTCGTCAGTGCATATTTATATGCATATAGCCAGTATGTTTGTATGCGTGTGTTCGTCAGTGCATATGTATATGCATATAGCCACTGTGTTTCTGTGCGTGCGTTCGCCACTGCATATCTATGCATATAGCCACTATGTTTGCATGCGTCTGTTCGTCAGTGTATACCTAAGTATATAGCCACTATGTTTTGCCTGCAAGTGTTCGTCAGTGTATATCTAAGTATATAGCCACTATGTTTTGCATGCGAGTGTTCGTCAGTGCATATTCATATGCATATAGCCACTGTATTTGTGTGCGTGCATTCGTCACTGCATATCTATGCATATAGCCGCTGTGTTTCCATGCGTGTGTACATAGCACCTACCCCACCCCCTTCACCTCCCCCCCCCCACCCCCCACTCCTAACACCCGTGTTGTGTTTTCGCATGTGTGTGCACTAAAGTTCGTAAATAAAGACACATTGACATTGTATGCATGTGTGTACCTGGTTCAACTTACATTCACACGCCCACCCCCCACCCCGCCAACCCTCCAACCCTCACCACTACGAGCGTACGCGCACGCACGCACTAATGCCTGCGCGTGCGCACACACACACACACACATATGTTTTGCTGTGTTTGTTGTATATGTGTTTGTGTGTGTGTGTGTTGTGTGTGTGTGTGTGTGTGTGTGTGTGAGTGTGGGTGTGTGTGTGTGTGTGTGTGGGTGTGTGTGTGTGTGTGTGTGTGTCTTCAACAGACGTAAAATTGAAGATACACACACACACACAACACATATACAACACAACACAAACAAAACATAAATATAAGACAAAAAGCACACACACATACACTACCCCTCCCCTAAACCCACACACATACGCCCCCCTCCACACACACACACACACACACACACACGCGCGCGCGCGCGCGCCCCTCCACACACACACACACACACACACAATGCCACCCTCCCGACACACGCATACACACACACACACACACACACACACACACACACACACACACACACACACACACACACACACACACACACACACACCACACACACACGGGAACTGGATGAAAAAAGCATATGAGTGTTTATTCCATTTCCCTCGAAATAAAAGAATAAAATAAAAAATAAACACACACGCCCCCCCCCCCTCCACACACACACATACACACACACACACACGCCCCTCCACACACACACACACACACACACACACACACACACACACCCCCCCCTCCATACACAAACGCGCGCCCCCCTCCCCACCCCCCCCCCCCCCCCCCACACACACACACACCCAACACACACACACAAACCCTCCTCCTCCCTCTCCACCCCCCCCCCTTTCTACACACACACGATAAATAAACAAAATAAATAAACAAACAATCAAACAAACACACGATAAATAAACAAAATAAATAAACAAAACAAACAAACAAAACAAAAAACAAATAAAATTGAGAGAGAGAGATAGAGAGAGAGATAGAGAGAGAGAGAGAGAGAAATCCCCCACCCCCCACCCCCCATCCACATCCCCACCCGCAAGAAAGTCGAGAAAGGGAGTTTTGAAATGGCAGACAGCCAGGTCAGAGCACTTTAACCTGGCCTCGAGGCCCCTACACACCTTTTCCCTCAATATTATCTAAAACCTGCCTGCCTCCCTGCCTGCCTGCCTGCCTGCCTGTCTGCCTGTCTGCCTGCCTGCCTGCCTGCCTGCCTGCGTGTCTGCCTGTCTGTCTGTTTGCCTGTCTGTCTGCCTGCCTACCTGTCTGCCTGCCTACCTGTCTGTCTGCCTACCTGTCTGCCTGCCTGCCTGCCTACCTGTCTGCCGCCTAGTCTGGCCTGCCTGTCTGCCTGCTGCCTGCCTGCCTGCCTGTCTGCCTGCCTGTCTGCCTGCCTGCCTGCCTGCCTGCTGCCTGCCTACCTGTCTGCCTGCCTGTCTGCCTGCCTGTCTGCCGTGTGCCTGCCTGTCTGTCCTGCCTTTCCTGTCTGCCTGCCTGCCTGCCTGCTGCCTGTCTGTCCTGCCTGCCTGTCTGCCTGCCTGTCTGTCTGTCTGCCTGTCTGTCTGCTCTGCCCTGCCTGCCTGTCTGTCTGCCTGTCTGCCTGCCTGTCCTGCTCTGTTTGCCTGTCTGTCTGCCTGCCTACCTGTCTGCTGTCTGTCTGTCTGCTGCCTGTCTGTCTGCCTGTCTGTCTGCGTGTCTGCCTGCCTGCCTGTCTGCCTGCCTGTCTGCCTGCCTGCTTGTCTGCCTGCCTGCCTGCCTGCCTGCCTGCCTGCCTGCCTGCCTGCTTGCTTGCTTGCCTGCCTGCCTGCCTGCCTGCCTGCCTGCCT
>CM054138.1:44648312-44660812 GCA_028751875.1 Rapana venosa
CAGTAAAAGTAGCAGAAAGATAAACAATGAGATGACAGAGTTCCCCGTGGGGATGCCAGGGGGTCCTGTCAGTATAAATAGCATCCCCACCTTCTGGAAATTCTGTGCCAGGATTTCCCTCTTTTCTATCCCTCTCTTTGTTTACGCCTTGTTCCTTTTCTTCTTGTCACCTCCTTCTCGTCTATTTTCTGCCTTCTTGGTCCATTCTCCTGCCTTTTCTCCCAGAAAGACTTAAAAGATTATCTCTCCCATGCCAAAGTTGGATGTGCTGGGCCTGACTTGTCAGGCGCTGAACGGCAGCGCAACGCATTTTCGCTCCTATGACAGATAACAATAGTTGCTGTCTGAGCGCTTCGAAGAAGAAGAAAGAAGAAGAAGAAGAAGAAGAAGAAGAAGAAGAAGAAGAAGAAGAAGAAGAAGAAGAAGAAGAAGAAGAAGAAGAAGAAGAAGAAGAAGAACAACAACAACAACAACAACAACAACAACAACAACAACAAGAGGAAGAACAAGAGAAGAAGAAGAGAAGAAGAAGAAGAAGAAGAAGAAGAACAACAACAACAACAAGAGGAAGAAGAAGAAGAAGAAGAAGAAGAAGAAAGAAGAAGAAGAAGAAGAAGAAGAAGAAGAAGAAGAAGAACAACAACAACAACAACAACAACAACAACAACAACAAGAGGAAGAACAAGAAGAAGAAGAAGAAGAAGAAGAAGAAGAACAACAACAACAACAACAAGAAGAAGAAACAAGAAGAAGAACAAGAAGAAGAACAAGAAGAAGAAGACAAGCGAGAAAAAGAAGAGAAAGAAAGAGAAAGTGGCAACATGACCAGGAAAACAGGACAGATGAAGAAGGAAGAGAAGGAGAAGAAAACAAATGGTTGATTTCTTTCCTCGGCTCTTTTTTTAGGGGGTAAACCCATGGTTTGAGTTTTTGCATTATATGCGAAATTTTACCCCCCTTTTAAAGGGTACCCGTTTTCCGATTTCAAAGATGTTTAACCCAAAAAACACACCAATGTGCATGCTTTTTTGAAAATTTTTGTCTTCTTTTCCCTTTTGGGAAACGCAATGGCCACTTTTTCCAAAAGAGGGAAAAGGGTTTTTAAAAACGTGGGACAGGTGTTCTGCGTGCGTTGAAACACGGAACTGGGTTTTTTACAGTCTAATCGGGAAAGTTTTTTTTCAAGGGATTAAAAGTGGGCCCACTTATTTTTAACCCGGGGGGGAAAAAAAATCCCTCGAACTTTTGTACCTTTGGGAACCTTGGGGCAAATATTTCCAAAAAAAACCCCAAAAAAAAACCATCGTCTATAATTTTGGGTTGACGCTTCCTTTGAGGAAATGTCCTCATTTTCCAAAATTTTTTTCATTTGTTTAACCTTTTTTTATGACAACCGGGGATGTAAATGAAATCAAAAAAAAAAAACCCCAAACACCCAAAAAACACCAAACAAAAACCCCCCCAAACACAAAACAAAACATTAAATATCAAGGATTTTCCTCTCTCTCTCTCTTTCTCTTTTCCTTTGGGGGAAAAGACGGGTTGGGGGTGGGGCAGGACGTTTTTTGAAAGCTTCCCAATGTTGTAGTTTCACCATGTTCCGAACCCAACCCTTTCCAAAGTTTTTAAAACCCTGTGTGTTTTTTGAATGGCGGAAGCAATGCTTTTTAAATTTTTTTCCCTTGAATGCAGGTATGGATTTTAAATTTGGGATTTTTAAATTTAAACACACATAAAATTTTATAAAGGAAAAAAATGACAGGTTTTTGTTAAAGGGGCCCCTGTGTGTAATCCAAAAACTGTTTGTTTTGCACGGTTTTGGAAAACCCCGTGGACGTGACTTTGTTTTTTTTTTTTGACATCTGTGGGCCAACCTTGTTGTGTGTGATGATGGGGACTTAACCCCCTTGTCTCAATTCACGTTGGCATGTTTTTTGTTTTTTTTGTTGATGACGAAAAAAGACTTTGACCCGAAAAATAAAACGGGGTTTTACAGCATATACTAAAAATGGGGGCTGTTGCTCCCTTGACTGCCCAGCCACGAGGTGGCAAAACTGAATAATGACGTTGACACAACAAGTTTTCAAAAAAAATTAAACATATAAACAGTGAAAAATTTGTTTTCCCTCAAAAATTTATGTGAAGCTAAATTTAAACCCAATTTTGGGAAACTCCCTCCAAAAAAAGTTTTTAAAGTTCAAAAAAAAAGAGCGCCCAGGGAAAAAAAAGGGTTTTTTTTTAAAACGATTCATCCTTTCATAAGATTCTTTTCCCTTTTGAAAAAAAAACTGAAATGACTGTAAAGAAACCCTCTATTCTTCCACTTGGTTTCGACCCAAAAGTACCAAACTCATCCTTAAAAAGGGGTCAATCATTCGGGGTTTTTCCATAATAAATTTAAATTTGGGGGTGACTCTGCCCCCTTTATTTCGCACACAAGGCACGGGCCCCCCTTTACTGTTCAGGGGAATAACGGGCCCAAAATTTGGACAAATACAAGGGAAAAGGGGTTTTTAAAAAAATTTTGTTCCAATGTTCGTAAAAAATTATGTTTCCCAAACACCTTCAAAAAACCCCAATTTTAACTTTTCCACTTTCCCCATTTTTTCCCTAACTGATAGGGTTTACTTTGTCCCCCCCATTCCACCCCAAAAAACCCTTGGCAGTTTTTCTCTGGCCCCCTTTCCCCCCAAAACCTTTTCCAACTCCCCACAAAAAAATCTTTCTGTTACAAGGACTTCGGCCATTAAAGAAAATTACTGGTATTGGGGGGGAAAACCCCCAAAACTGAAATAAAGGAAAACACCCCCCAAACGGTATGAACATAAAATTTTTAACAAAGGGGGCCCCCTTGAGCTCCTTTAAAAACCATTCCCCTTCAAATAAAATGGTGGGGTTAAACCACCCCAAAATTTTCCAAAAACCCCCCAAATGGGGGAGTTTCCTTACGGGGGAGGGAAATGGCCCCCTTCAAACATACCAAACAAATTCCCAAAATTTTAAAATTTTTAAAAAAAACTGGATTTTTAAAATTGAAACCAAACCTCTCCCCAAATTATCCCCAAAACTTAAAAAAAAACCCAAGATTGGGATTTTCCCTAACCTTAAAGCAAATTAAAAAAAAACCTACTCAAAATTTTACCTAAATAAAAACTTGGGGACCATTTTTTTATTACCAAACCAAATGTAAAAATTGGTTTTACAACCAAAAATTTTTGAAAAAACCCCCAAAACCCCAAAAAAAAAGGGACTGGGGGGTTCCCTTTCCCAATTTTTTTAAAGGAAATTAAAAAGGCCAAAAATTTTTCTTTCCAATAAAAAAAGGGGAACTAAGTTTGAAGTGTTTCCCAGTAAACCCCAACCCTTTTTTGTTGACCGACTTAGGGGAAACCAACTGGGTTTTTTCCCCCAGTTTTCAAAAAAAACTGCGGGAAAGGATGACAGTTTTTTTAAACCATTTTGGGGTTTTTATTAAAAGTTTGAGAGGAAATTTTTTGCTTTTTTTAAATTACCGGAGGTGTGGGAAAATTTGTCCCTCTTGAAAACCCCTTTTTGGATACTTTCAACTCTCAACATGTTTCAGACCCTTTAAGAAAAATTTCCCTACTTTTAAAAAAAAGGGGATTTTGTTTTTCCCAAAAAAACCAAAAAACCAATTCAAAACAAATTAACACAAAACCAGCCCAAACAGAAAAAAAGGGAAAAACCCTGAGCAGGTTTTGGGAAGAACAAAAAATTTCCCTTTACGGAAATTTCCCCCAATTTTTTTTGGGTGACTTTGATTTAAGTTTTTAAAAAATTTCCCGGGGCTTTTGGAAAAAGCACAAAGGGGGTAACTCTCTTTAAAAAATTTCTTTTAAAGGGGTTTAACTGTCCAAAGTCTTATTCATTTGGCTCAGAAAATTGGGGGGGCCCCCAGGAAACCAAGTCACCCACAGCCTTTTGTTCATTTTTTTGGGGGGGAAAAAATGATTTTTCCCCCCCAGTGTTCCCATCCAACCCCGGGATTTGGAAAGGGAAGCAATCTCTCTTTTTAGAGCTTGCTTTCCAAGGGGCCGTGTTACCTTTATTTTCCTTTTTTTTCAGCCCGGGGTTAAGCCCATAAAACCCCCAAACAATTCCATTCTGCCTTAAAAAGGAATTTGTTTTGGAAGCATGTTTTTATTTTTGCAATTGACATGATTGACCAGTAAAGGGGGGTTTTTCAATACCCCAAAGGGGTCCCCCCGGTCAGGGCCTTATACAATGATCCCATTCCCCCCCAGTTTTTAAAGGTACACCCCCGCTTAAAATAAGTTCAAACAGGTTTTTTCCCCCCCCATGCAAAAACCTTTGGAGCCCAGCAACACTAAGCCCGCTCTCAGAGAGCAAACGGTGCCCTCGTGGCCAAACCTTTCCCGGGTTTTCGGCAAAAAAGGATGGAAAAAAGGAAAAATTTGCTGGGCCTGGGGGACCCCGGGCTTAGGGGAAATCCCAAAGGTAGGCAGGGTTTTCCCCCCAGGGACATTTTTGAAGATTTCCCCCCTTTTGCTCCCCAAAAAAACGGCCTACCCGGGTTGGGGAGGGGTGGATGGGGTTTTTTGGGGGATCCAGCCCCTTGCATCCGACCACGGGGGGGTTTTTGGGGGGAAAAAGGGGGAAAGGGGTGTTTTCTGCGGTTTGTTAAAAGTCCCAGGCCCCCAGACACAGAGAACTGCCCCCCTCCCTCCCCTTTCCCCCAGCCCCCCCCAAACACCCCCTTTTTCCCCCTTTTCCTAAAAAATTGTTTCCCCCTTCTTTCCTCCATTTCCCCAAATTTTCCTTACCCCTTACCCCCAACGGTTTTTCCCTGGAGAGATTTTACCCTTCCTAAAAAACCCCCATTTTTTTTTCACCCCGTTGCCACGGGTTTTTTGCCCCCAATTGTCTTTGTGGATAAACATAAAGGTATTAAACCCCCCAGTCCTGCTGGCCAGTATCCCTCAGCAGCAAATTGAATCGGGCTTCACAAATAAAGGGATAGCAAAAACAAATAAACTCCCATAAAAAACTGAAAAAAATTGGTAAAATGGTGAACAAAATGTGCATTATAAACTATATTTGAAATTTTGGGGATTTGATTTTTAAACATGCATAAAAAAACTTAGTTGCTTTTTGGGTTTTTCTTTAAATTAAAAAGAATTCCCATGAAATTTTTAAAAATGTTTTGGGTTTAATTTTTGTTTTGATTTTTAAACATTAAAACAATGCTTTTTAATATGAATTTCTTTTGTTGACTTGATTAAAACATGTAAAAACCCAAGTATTATGAACACTTTTTTTTTTAAATTTTTGCATCGATTATAAACTTACCAAAAATTTTGAAAAGGGATTTTTAATTAGTTTATTTTCCCTTTGGTAAAGCCCGGTTGTAGTTTTTATTTTGTTTTTTAAATTTGGGGGACACCCCCCTGCAAAATTGTGCGAGTTTTTTTTTCCCTTTTGGGTGGGGGTTTAATTTAAAGGGGTCAGAAAGGGTTATGCCGTGGGGTAACCTGTAAAAATTCAGGTTTTCTTCTTTTTTTGGGGTTTTATTTCTTCCTTCCATTTTTTTTTTTGGGGGAATTTAAACAAGATTGTGGGCAAATACTTTTAAACTTTAAAAATAGATTTGTATTTTATAAAAGATATCAACCCCAAACACCCCCAAAGGGAAAAAAAGTTAAATGTCCCCCAGTACTACCCTTTTGGGAAAACCCCAACTTTTTGGGTAACATATATTTTCCCCTTGATAAAGAAAAAAAAAAAGGTGAACAATGATTTGTAACATAGGGGGATTGGTAACTTTTTAAAATTTTTTCTTTTTTTAATAGGGGGTAATATACAGCTGTAAACCCAAAAAAAGGGTTGTAACCAAAGTTTTACCGGTTGGGGTTTAAATTTTCCTTTTTTTGTAAATTTAAAAAATTTATTTCCCTCTGTCCTGGAGGGGGATTTTTTGGGGAATTTAAATTTTTTTTTGGAATTTTGTTTTAAAGTTTTGGAAAAAAAAATTTTTTTTTTGGGGAAAAAGGGGAGAGGACTTTTATTGGATTACCCCTTAAAATTTTGTTTTTTAATAGTTTTTGGAATTTTAAATTTTCCTTAATTTCTTAGGGAAAAATTTTAAAAAAATTTTTAAATAATTTAAATTTTTTGGATTTTAAAGTATTTTTTTTTTTGGGGATTTGTAAAAAATTTTGATTGTTTTTTTTTAAAAACAAAAATCCCTTCCCCATGTTTTTATTTTTGACAATAAGGAAAATTTAACCAAAAAGTTAAAATTAAAAAAATTTTTCAAAATAAAAATTTTTGGGGGTTAAAAAAATTTGGACCCCTTAAAATTTTTTGGTTTTAATTATTTAAAACCAAATTTAATAAAACAAAACCCAATTTTTGAAATTAAAAATTTTTTAATTTGGAATAGATATTTAAAGTGGGGGTTAAAAAGGGAAAAAACCCAAACAAAATTTTTCTTGAGGGAAAACCCAAAATTTAAAAAACGGAATTTAAATTTAAAATAAATAGATTTAAACAATCTTATTTGTTTTTTAAATAAAAAATATTTTCCCTTGAAAAAAATTTTAAAATATTGATTTTTTTAAAACCCCCAAAAATTTGAAAAAAAAAGGTATAAAATTTGCCAAAATAATTTTTTAACCACCAAAAACAAAGAAAAAATCTTTTTTTGGAAAATTAATTTTTTTTAAACCAATATTTTAAAAAACGTTTTTAACGGTAAAATTGTTTTCTTTAAATAACCCAACCACTAAAAAATTTTTGGTTTTAAAAAAACCCCAAAAAAAAAACCCAAACAAAAAAATTTTAAACTTCAACCCTGGTTTTTTTTAAGAAAGGTCCCTAAAATACCCAAATGTAAACCCAAGGTATTTCTTTTCAAGCTATAAAAATTTTTAATGCGGGAAGAAAATTTTTGTTGCCCCTTTTAAAGCAGTTTTTCCCTAATTTTTAAAAAACCCAGTTTTATGACCCAGACAAAGCACTTGCATTTGGGTCCCGAAATTTTTTATTATATCTTTGATAGTCACGCCCCTCTTAGAGTAAAACGTTTTAAAAAATATAGAGACAAACCCCCCATGGGCTAACGATGATTTTAAAAGAAGCTATAACTATCCGGGGTTTAATTTACTGAATTTCCAACAGGAAAAGGGACGAACTTTTTTAAAGGGTACAGCGGAAATTTAAAAAAACATATATGAAACGAAAAAGCAAAAAAAAAAATATTTTAGCGAACTTTTTTCATTTAAAAAAGATTCAAAGACCATCTGGGAAACTAACAACCAAATTAAACAAAGGTTTTAAACCCTCAAAATTTTTAAAGCTTTATAGGTACGGCCTTTTCTGCAAAAAAAAATATCAATAACATTTTGTACTTTGGCCTTTAAAAACTTGTGAAAGTTGACCACTTGAAAAAAACGATTTACTTTTTTTAAATACATTTTTGTAGCAGCAAGCATATTAAATCAAAAAAATATCTTTAAAGGGTTTTTTGGTGTGCAAGAAGTTTACAAGGAAAAAAAATTTTGTTATTTAAATAACAAGCTCTTTGTGGTTTAGACAATTTTAGATAGCCCAAAAAAATTTTGAAAAAACCGGGAAACCTTTAATTTTCAGACCCCTCTTGCCTACTTTTAAAAACCTCTATAAAAAATGTTAATATCCCAAAATTTTAAAAAACCCAAAATGTTACCCATTTTAAATGGGTGCCCCGTGGGCCCCCCTAATTACCGACCCTATATCCAATTTTACTACATTTTTAAACCCCTTTTGAAAAAAAATTCCCAAAACAACTTTTGTTGGGCACACTTTACAAAAAAAAAAATTGTTTCATCCTAACCAAATTTGGGTTTTGAGGAAAAATTTTTTTTTTTTTCATACAGCACTTACAAAACTGAAAAACAATGGATCAAAATATTAACCCAAAGATTTACTAACAGGAGCGGTTTTTTTTTTGACTTTGCTAAAGGCCTTTGACCCCTATCGTCACAAAACCCACTCATAAGGAAAAAGCAAAAAATATAGTATATGTTCACATGCCCCTAAAAAATGATTAAATATTTCAAAAATTTACGGAGACAATTTTTTTTTCTAGATCCATAATTATTCCTTTCCGGGCCCCTAAAATATGGTTTTTCCCAAAGGGGCCCTGTTGGGTCCAATCCCCTTCTCAAAATTTCAACAACGACCTTCCCCCCCATGTACTTTCCCCCATTGAATCTTTTTTCAAAAAGACACTACCTTTAAAACTGTAGGGGGTTTTAAAAACGTTTTGTCAATGGGTACAGAATTACCCCCAAATTTACCTTTGAAAAATCTAAACCACATGGAAGAACAAAATCACCTGGCCAAACAATCCTCAGAAAAAACTAAACTCATGGTTGTTACAACCAGAACCCCAAAAACGCCAAAAAATTTAAAACCAAATAAATGGAAAAAAAAAATCAAAGATAAAAATTTGGAAGAAGTAAATTCATTTAAAAAAACTTGGGTCTACATTTTTGATAATAAATTGTCCGGTCAAAACCCCATTTTAATTTTTTAAAAATTATCTAAAAAAATTATTTTAAATTAACAAATAAAACAAATTTTCTTGATCCAACCCTACTCGAAACTAAATTTTTCTCTGCTTATATAAAACCGACATTTATTAAGCCCTAGGCTGGGATTCCAGGGGGGGGGTTTAAAAAAAATTAAAAAAGGGGGGGAAAAGAAAGATTTTATAAACGTTCTTTTAAAATTAAACTTCCCAAGGACAATTCGCTGGAAATCTTTGGGGCTATTTAAAAAAAATTTGGCATTCTTCCCTTAGTCCGAAATGTCGCTTCAATAAAAAGGGCCCAAATTTAAAGTATAAAAAATTTTGAAAATCTTGCTCCCCCTTTATCCCTTTGGGCAGAGAATTTGGGGGGTGAAAAAATGTTTTGAAATAAAAGTTTTTTGTTTTTTTTACCCCGACCAAGAACTGATCTTTTTTTGTTCAATGGTGTTAAAATCGGAAACCAAAATTAGGGGAAAGAGATCCCGCTCAATTAAAAAAAAAAAAAGTGTACCTCTTTCAAAAAAAAACCTTTCCCCGCATATTTTTTTTTCAATTCAGGTTTAAATGACATTAGTGAGCTTTTCTTTTAATTTTGGTGGGTGTTTGGTGTGTTGTGCCCGCTTGTTTTGATTTTGTTTAAAAATTGGGAATTTTCTGAGTTTTTCCCCCCCTTTAAAAAAAAGACGTTTGGGTTGTATTTTGTTGTTAATGCGAAGGTATGGATTGTTAATTTGCAAATGTTTTTTTGGAGTTTCATTTCTTCTTTGGGGCTTTAAAAAAAAAATTCCAAAAAAATTGAAAAAAGGAAGGGCCCTTCCTGAATATGTTGTGTTGGGGTTTTATATGTGTGTGTTTTGTGTTTTGTATGGTGTTTCAGTGAGTAAATAAAGAGCGCCCATTTGGGAGTGTGCGCAGAGAGAAGGGAAAAAAAGGGAGTTTTGTGTGATTTGTTGAAAAAGGGGGTGTTAAAATTGGTCAGTTTTCTTTAAACTTTTGGCTTGCTGTCTTCGTACATCAAAAAAAGTTTAAATTTCCCGGTTTTTTTCCTGTACAAATGTTTTGGTTATGATTTTTTTGATAATTTGGGCATGTGTCTATTTTTACTTGTATGGGAGGAAATTTTCTTGCCAAAAAAGGATTTTTGTATCCAGGATGTTTTGGGGTTGTTGGGGTTTTTGTTATTAAATTGGTTTTTTGAGTTTTGTATTTTTGTGAGATTATGTTGTGGGGGTGGTTGAGTGTGTTTTTGTGTTGGTTTGGTTTTGTGTTTTTGTTTGGTTTTGCTTTTATTTCTTAAGTTTTTTGTTAAGTGGGGTTTTTTGTTTGGGGGTGTGTTTGTTTTGTGGTGGGGTGTGGTAAAGGGTGTGTTGTGTTGTGTTTTGGTGTGTGGGGTGTTGTTTTTGTGTGCCCCGGGCGGGGACGTTTTTTTTAAAATTTGGATTTTTTTGGGGGTTTGTTTTTGTTTAGGGGGGTGGTTGGGAAGGGGTGGGTTTTAGTGGGGTTTTTTTTTTTTTTAATTGGTTTTTTGTTTTTTTCCCCCTAGTTTTTTTGTTACTTTTGGGGGGTTTTTTTGTTTTTTTGGGGGGGGTTTGGGAAATTTTTTTTTTGGGTTTTTTTTTTTTTTTTTTGAAACTTTTTGTTTTTTTTAATTTTTATTTTTTCCGCTTTCTTTATTTTTTCCCATTTAAGGGGTTTTTGGAAAAACCTTTTTGGTTTTTTAAAAAATATTTTTTAAAAATTGATTTATTTAAAATTTGATTTTCTTCTTTTTTCCCCCTCCCTTTTTTTTCCCCCCCCCCCCTTTTTTCCTTTTTCCTTTTCTCTTCTCCCTCTTCCTTTTTTCTCTCCTTTCCTTTTCTTAAATTAAATTGATTTTAAAAACAAAACCCAAAAATTTCCCTTTTTTTTTCCGGGTTTACCCCTTTTTTTTTTTTCCCCTCCCCCTTTTGGGGGTTCCCCCCCCCCCCTTTTCCCCCCCCCCCCCCTCTTCCCCCCTTACCTTTTTTCTTTCTCTCCCCCTCTTCCCCCCTTTAATTAATTTATTTTAAAAACCCCCAAAAACTTTTTTTCTTTGGGACAAAACCCAAGGTTGGGGAAAAGGGTGAATTTTTGCTTTTTGGGGACATTGGTTTCCCCCGGGGTTTTCGATGCCAAATTTCCCCGGTCCTATTTTTCACTTTTAAAATTTCCCGAGTATAAAATTTTTTTCCAAAAGTCACAAAAACCAGGGGAGGGGAGGAAGGGAAGGGGGGGTTTTGGGGGGTTTGAACCCAAAAAGTTAAAAAGGGGTGTTTATTTTTAACCCCGGGGTTTTATTCTTTTTGTTTTACCCCTTTTTTTTTTTTAAATAAAATATTTTTAAAAAACCCACCCCCAAACCCCAAAAAAACCCCCAAGGGGGGGGTGGGGGGGGGGCCCCCCCCCGGGGGGGGGGGAGCTTTTTTTTGGGGGGTTAAAACCACCAAAAAACCCAAGGGGGCCCCTTTTTTTTCGGAAATTTCCAGGCCCCAACCCGAAACAAAATTTAACAAACCCCAAGAGGCAGGGGAAGAAAAGGGCCGAATTTTTGAGAAAATTTTGCTAGGCCTACAAAATTTTTTTTTTGGGGTGGTTTTTTAACCCTTTTAAACCCCCCGGTTTTTAATCCTTCCTCCCAAAACCAAAACCTTTTTTTTAAAAAAGGAAAATTTTCTAAAAAAAACAACAAAATTTTAAAACAAACCCCACCCCCCCCAACCCCCACTACCCCCCCCCCAAACCCCCGTCCCCCCCACCCCCCCCCCCCCCTTTAGATTTTAAAAACCCCCCCTTTTCCCCCTTTTAAAAAACCGGGGAAACCCCAAAAAATTTTTTTTCCATTTCACCCCCCACCCCAATTATTAAAAATATATAAAACGGCCGCTTTCCAACCCCCCAAAACCACCCCTTTCCCCCCCTTTCCCAAAAATTTTTTATTTTCCCTCTCTCCCCCAAACTCTCCCCTCCCCCTTTTAACCCCTTTTTCCCAAATTTTTTCGTTTTCCTCTCTCTCTCTTTTCCCCTCCTCTCCTCTTTTCCCCCCCCTTCTCTTTTCTCCTCTCTCTCTCCTTCCCTCCCCTCCCCCCCCTCTCATTGCTTCTAAACTCTTTCCCCCCTCTCTTTCCTTTTTCCCCTCTTTTTCCCAACCCCCCCTCTCCTCTCTTTCTCCCTCTCCTTCTCTTCTTTCCTTTTTTTTTTCCCCTCCCCTTTTTCCCCCCCCCCTCCCCCCTTTTCTCCCTCTCTCTCCCCCTCTCTCCCCCCCCCCCTCCTTTTCTTTTAACCTCCTCTCTCCCCCTTTTCTTTTCCCCTCTTTTTTTCCCCCCCACCCTCCTTTCCTCCTCCTCTCTTTTCCCCCCCACCCCCCTCTCCCCTTTTATCCTCTCAACTCTCTCTTTTTCCCCTTTCCCCCCCCCCCTCACCCCTCCCCTCCCCTTTCCCCTTCACCCCCCCTCTCTTTCTCTACCCCTCTCCCCTCCCCCCCCTCCCCCCCTCTCCCCTCTTCCCTCTCTTTTTCCTCTCTTCTCCTTTCCCCCTATCTCCCTTTCCCTCTCTCTTTCTTTTCTCTCTCCCCACTCTCTCTCTCTTCTCCCTCCCCCCTCCCCTCTCTCTTTCCCTCCCTCTTTTCCCTTTCCCCTCTCTCCCCTCCTCTTTCCCCTTTTCCTTTTTTCTCCCACTCTTCTCCTCTCCCCTCTCCCCCCTCTCTTTTTCCCTCTTCCCCTCCCTCCTTTTTCACCCCCCTCTCTCCTTTTTCCCCTCTCTCCCCCCCTCTTTCCCCCTCCCCCCTTTTCCCTCCCCTCTCCCCCTTTTTCTCCCCCCTCCCTCCTTTTCCCCCTTCCCCCCCCCTTCTCCCCCCCCCCTTTTTCTCCCCCCCTCTCTCCCCCCCCCTCTCTCTCTCTCTCTCTCTCTCTCTCTCTCTCTCTCTCTT
>CM054138.1:44663312-44678312 GCA_028751875.1 Rapana venosa
CGTGCGTGCCGGCGTGCGTGCGTGCGTACGTATACATGTGTGTTATGAGAGAGAGAGAGAGAGAGAGAGAGAGAGAGAGAGAGAGAGAGAGAGAGAGAGAACGATGTTGAGAATGATAAGGAAAATGGCTACGCGGACCAATGATTGCCTCTCCCCTCCTTTATCTTCCCCCCCCCCCCCCCCCCCACCCAAATTTTCTACCTCCTCCCTCCCCCTCCTTTCTTTCCCTTATATTTTCCTCCCATATCCTCCTCGCTCCACCCCATCCCCCACCCCCTCCCCTTCCACCACCACTTCTGTCTGGTCAAAACTGACTGTTAGTTCATTTAAAGATTATCTCTCTAAAAAAAAAAAAAAAGCCTTTTTTTTGTTGGTTCTCAAGCAATCAATGAAAAAAACTGGAGGGAGAGAGAGAGGGGGGGGGGGATGACAAGCGTGAGTTTTTTTTGTTTGGGGTTGTTGTTGGGTTTTTTAGAGGGGGGGGGGGGGGGGGGGTCGGGTTTCTTTTTTTTTATTGTTCTCAACCAAATAATTTTTTTTTTAAAGGACTGAGGGAGAAAGAGCTTCTGTGCGTGTATGGTACTAACTACGACAGCGTAGTAATGTTTTTCACAGCGTGTGTGCTTTGGCCAAAATCCATGGTCCATTAACCTTGTCAAAGGTCTGTCAGAGATTTGCCCAGGGGGGCGGTGCTATCTTTGTAGGGGGGGGGGGGGGCGAACTGGCACAGGTTTGGTCGCTTAGCTGTTTTGGGGTGGTTGGTTGGTTGGTTGGTTGGTTGGGTTAGCTAGGCTGTGTATGGTGGCCGAATACACCATTAGAGTGTGTGTGTGTGTGTGTGTGTGTGTGTGTGTGTGTGTGTGTGTGTGTGTGTGTGTGTGTGTGTGTGTGTGTGTTGTTTATTTTATTTATTTTTTTTTTATTCTTTTTATATCGAGGATAATGGAATAAGCACTCGTGTGCTTTTTTACATCCAGTCCCTGTGCGTATGCGGTTTTGTAAATTTTGTCATCCGTTCCCACCGGCACACAATGGCCTACTCTTACGAAAAGCGGAACAGGATTTAACGTGTGCGCAAGATGTTCTGCGTGCGTTCGCATACGGGGCCTCGGTTTATAGTCTCATCCGAAGGACTTTGGGAGAGAGTGGAGTCTGCACTGATAAAACATGAGGAAAATTTCTCCTTGAACGGAAATCGAACCCGGGTCGTCAGATTGCGAGCGCAATGCTCTGACCACTAGGCTATCCGTCCCTGTGTGTGTGTGTGTGTGTGTGTGCGTGCGTGCGTGCGTGCGTGCGTGCGTGCGTGTGTGTGGTGTGTGTGGTGTGGTGTCTTCAATTTTACGTCTGTTCACTTAAAGTGATATTAGACGATGGAGGCTGGGGGGGGGGGGGGGGGGGGGGCAGCATAATGAGATAAGGGCTTTAAGTAGAATAGATACGTGTTGGTATAAATGCACATTAAAAGACTATTCCAAACTATATAAACAGTATGTTGCAAAAACATGGCAAAGAAATACAAAATTAACAAAAAACCCGAACAATTGAAAAATACTCTAAAGTTGGAAAACAAACAATTGTGAACTACTTGTAACGGCAGCTGTGAAACAAGCAAAATGTAGATTCCGACGATCATACTTTACAAAAAAGAGAATACTGGGGATTGCAACAGAGACAAGGCTATCTCACATAATAACTCTGGATTGGTTACAACTTCCTGCAGAGACTTATCTTGAAATGATGGTAAAAACGTTTTTAAACCTTGACATTGATACAGAACATGAACATTGGAAAATTTTTCACCGCATATACATTGTATATTTTTGGCAAATTTTGCTCGAAAGGCATTTAATTTCAATCTGTAGATTAGAGAAACAATTTTTCTAGTACAGGATTTTCGAAAACCGTACTGAGTACAAAGAATGTTCTCAAGATCCAGAACTGAACAAGTATGCTGGGGATAACCAGCCTCTTCCTGTTTCTTTTTCACATGTTTCCAGCAAACATTTTGAAGCAAAGCATAACCTTCATGAAGAGAAAGAGGAATATCTAAAACATTTGAATAGCTATCATGTTTTGCTGCTTTTTGGCAGCTTTGTCGACTTTTTCATTAAAATAAATACCACAATGAGATGGAACCCAGCAGAAAGTAACATTTGAACCCCTCAGTGTGTGTGTGTGTGTGTGTGTGTGTGTGTGTGTGTGTGTGTGTGTGTGTGTGTGTGTGTGTGTGTGTGTGTGTGTGTGTGTGTGTTCTTGTATTTAACGTCTGTCCACTATAAGTGATATTAGGGGGGGGGGGGGGGGGGTGAAGACCAATAGCAAAATGAATAGAAGCCAGACAGAAAGAGAGTCATGTAACAGATTGGTGTTCAACCATCAATGTAACGGCTTAAAAAGCAAATAGGGAAAACAATATCAAAGAACTTTTTAAAGAAACGCGAAAACTGGGTTTATGTACAAGAGACTTCGAAATAGCAAAAAGAATGTTTTCATCCGACATAATTACATCTACATTTTCTTCAGAAGCATTTTTGTCTATTAAGTTTTTTGGAGTAAGAATTCGCGAAGCTTCTTGACAAAACAATAAACAGTGTTCCAGAGAAAATTGTTTAGAGTGTGTGTGTGTGAGTGTGTGTGTGTGTGTGTGTGTGTGTGTGTGTGTGTGTGTGTGTGTGTGTGTGTGTGTGTGTGTGTGTGTGTGTGTGTGTGTTTACTTTTGTGTGTGTGTGTTTGTTTTGTTTGGGATTTTTTGTGTTTTGTGTGTGTGTTGATTTTTTTTTTTGGGGGGGGGGGGTTGTTGGGTTTTAGCTTTTTTTGTGGAGAGAGTGGGATGGGGGATGGGGAGATTGTTTTTTTCGCGCTTTTTTGTTGGTGGTGGTGGGGGAGGGCTTGGGGGGGGTGGTGGGGGTTTTGGGGTGTGTGTGTGGGGGGGGGGGGGGGGTCTTGTCTGGTGTGTTTTTTGTTTTGTTTAGGTTGGTTGGGTTTGGGGGGGGCTTTTTTAGGGGGGAGTGTTGGGGTTTCGGGGGTTTGGTTTGGGTTTGTTTGGGGGTCTTTTGTTTATTTGTTTGGGTTGTTTTGTTTGGGGGGGTAGTTTTTTTTAGGGGGGTGGGGGGGGACATTTCTCTTTGTTTGGTTTCGCTCTCTTTTTGAGTTTTTTCAACACTGATTGCGTTTCAATCTCTCTCTCTCTCTCTCCCTCTCTCTCTCTTTCTCCTCTCTCTCTCTCTCTCTCTGTCTCTCTCTCTCTCTCTGTCTCTCTCTGACTCTCTCTGTCTCTCTGTCTCTCTCTCTCTCTCTCTCTCTCTCTTTGTCTTTCAGCCTTCTGTCACTCTCCACCCAACCCTTCCCTGCCCTCCTCCTCTCCTCTCCTCCTCTCCTCCCCCCTCCCTCTGTTTCCTGTCACTGGTTTTGCGGGATTCAGTTACTAGGGATTCCTGTCATTGTATTGCTGCTACTGCTGCTTCTGGTGGTGATGGTGGTGGTGATGGTGGTACAAAAGAGGGTGGGGTGTTCTTTTTCTTTATTCAGTAGTTTGTTTATTTGGTTGTTTGATCATTTTGGATGGTTGTTTGTTTGTGCGATTGTTTTTTGTTTTGTCTGTTTATTTGCTTGTTTGATCATTTTCTATGTTTTGTGTGTGAGAGAGAGAGAGAGAGAGAGAGAGAGAGAGAGAGAGAGAGGAGAGAGAGAGAGAGAGAGAGAGAGAGGAGAGAGAGAGAGAGCAGGATTCACAGTTTGGGCTTGATTCTAATTAAAAACATTTTCATGAAAGGTGTCACAAAAACACAAACATAACCCTGACAGGGCATCAAGTAAACTTTTAACAATAGTCACGTCCTCATTTACATACACACACTGTGACAGATAAGTTTCACAGTATTAAAAACAGATGACCAAGTCTCATACTGTCATTAACAATTGCGTTCAGCTTGTTGAGCAGTTTCACAAACGTAACAAAAATAATCATTTCAGTCAGCTTGCGCTTCATTTGGCTACCCATCCAGCAAAGAATAGATGACAAACTAGCTCTTTAATGCTACATATGTATGACTAATAGGATCCCGGTCTATTTTGACTAGCTTGCTTCGTAGTTGATGTAGGGGACGGGATAGCTCAGTGGTCAGAGCACTCGCTTTCCCAAGCTAAGGTTAAAGCAGCATGGAGTGTGGTTACCAAGTGGATGGGTGATAGTTTGCTCTCCTTGGCTTCAGTACAGTCCCCCAGTTCACCCAGCTGTAAATGGCTACCTGCCCTCTTTAGGGTCAGGGAAGGTAAAGCAGCAAGGGAGAGGAGATGAGCGCTGCACTCAAAATTCTGGCCCCTAGAGAAGCTGAGGTCTCTGACGCCTCGCTACCCAACGACCACATAGGTTATGGGAACACCTTTACCTTTACTTTTCTTTAGCTTTCAGTATTATCCACTTTCTCGACTGGTCTGTTCCTCACACGACTCCTGCCTGTTCAAAATTCCGTCCTATAGAACTGAATTATGTGGCCAACGTACCTTCTCTTTCCAGGTCCCTTCCTCTTGGAATGCACTGCCCTCGTGTGGACACGCGTTAGTCAGGTGAACTAACGTATGTTCCCTCTCTCAATATGTAAAGTGGCAAAAAGGGGGTGGGATGTGGTTGAGGGATGGGGGGGGGGGGGGGGGGATTGGAGTCTGAGCCCTTTTTTTGGTTTTGTTCGTCGGCTAGAGCTTCAAGGTCCACCAATGATGAGATTTTGCGTATGCGACCGTCTCCCCCCAGTTCACCCAGCTGTAAATGGGTACCTGCCCTCTTTAGAGTCAGGGAAGGTAAAGTAGCGAGGGAGAGGAGATGGGCGCCGCCCTCAATATGCTGGCCCTAGAGAAGTGAGATCTCTGACGCCTCGCTCCCCTACGACCTTATAGGTTATGGGACTCCTTTACCTTTACATTTTATATACTGGCAATGCTTACCCAGCTGACTACGCTGTTAGATAGATGTCTGAGCCGAAGATTGATTTTTGGTTGTTGGGGTTTTTTTTCGTTCTTCAGCTGGATCTCTGAGGTTCGTCACCAAAGGTCAGATTTTGCCATAATGCGACCGTTTTAAACCCACCATTCAGGTAGCCGCATTTCCTCTTCGGGGATGGTTGTCTAAACACGACACCTGTGTGCGTAATGGGTTTGGTTTGTTTTTGTTTGGTTTGGTTTTTAGATTTTGTTTTAGATTTTGTCATCCATTCCTACCGGTACGAAATAGCTACATCTTCCGAGAAAGACGGAAAGGGTTTTCAGCGTGTGTGTAGTAAGTAGTTCTTCAGTTTAACGTCCTTCCACTAAGTAGTGATATCAGACGGGAAAGTGTGTGTATGTGTGTGTGCGTGCGTGCGTGTGTGCGTGAGTGTGTGTGCGCGCGCGCACGTGCGCGCGTGTGTGTAGGGGGGGAGGGGCATGCACATAACTAATCAATCGCAATAAACAACTATTATGAAAAAAAGCATAAACAAGAATTCTGAAGAAAAAAAAGAAAAAAAAACCAACAACAACAACAATAAAAAGACCAACCCCAAAAACATCAAACAGCAAAAATACTAACTTTCCAATTCATATAACTTGAAGCTATCCTTATATCAGAGGAGTCTGAACATAGGAGTATGGCTTGATGACAATACAATTTCTTTCATTAACGGAATGTCTTTTAGAACTTGCTGTAAGCTACGGACTGGGAAGCGTGTGTGTAAGATGTTCTGCGTGCGTTCGCACACGGGACCTCGGGGTTTTTTGGGGTCTCATCCGATGAACTTACAGGTTAGTGGAATTTTTTTTTTTAATTCTTTTATATCGAATGGAATAAGCACTCATGTGCTTTTTTACACCCAATCCCCGTGTGTATGCGTTTTTGTACATTCTGTCATCTGTTCCCCCCCGGCACACAATGGCCTACTCTTACGAAAAGCGGAACAGGATTTAACGTGTGCGCAAGATGTTCTGCGTGCGTTCGCACACGAGGCCTCGGTTTATAGTCTCATCCGGAGGACTTTTGGGGGAGAGTGGTGGTCTGCACTGATGTTAACTCCAGGGGAAAATATCCCCCTTGAACGGGAATGGAACCCGGGTTGTCAGATTGCGGGCGCAATGTTCTAACCACTAGGCTATCCCGTCCCCCAATCAGTACTAGTGTTAAACTCCAGGGGGGAAAATCCCTCAAACGGGTGCTTCAGTGGTGGCTCAATCCTGAGCCGACAGATCACAAGCGCAACGCTCTAACCACTAGGCTATCCTGGTCCCCACCCTCGCCCCCACCCCCACGCACCCCCATCCCCCCCCCCCCTCACCTCCCCCCCCCCCCCCCCCCCCCCCCCCCCCCCCTCCCCCCCCCCTCTCCCTCTCCCACCCTTCCTACCCTAAGCTATGACTCCCGACGTGAGAGAAGCTGTGTGGCGACTGGCTTCGGCGATGAGGAAGAGTTGGTCTTGTTTGATGTTACCAGGACTGACTGATAACTAGAACCGATCGCAAAAAAAAGAAGAGAAAATGTACGCTTTCGTTGTGTTTCGTTATAGAAATTAAGTCTGTTTGTAATGAGCATTACAATTGCTTGAGACTAAGCTTGAAAAACAATAATTAATTTAATCAGTAGAAAAGAAAAGAAAAAAAGAAAGAAAAAGTCGGTGGAGGCAGATATCAGAGTAGGGGAGACAACTATAGCATGATGTTTGTACTGTGGATCATGAACAGTTGTCTTGCCCCTTTTTTTCCCTCTCTCTCTCTCTCTCTCTCTCTCTCTCTCTCTCTCTCTCTTCTCTCTCTCTCTTCGCTCGCTCGCTCGCTCTCTCGCATACACACGCACGCACGCACACACACACACACACACACACAAACACACGGAACATCTTGCGCACACCTTAAAACTCGTTCCGCTTTTCAGAAAAGTAGGCCATTGTGTGCCAGTGGGAACGGATGACAAAATTGACAAAACTGCATACACACAGGGACTGGATGTTTTTTAGGGTTTTTTTTTAAAAGCACATGAGTACTTATTCCATTATCCTCGAAATAAAATAATAAAATAAACACACGCATTATATTTATTTCCAGGGGACGTAAATGGCACCTGAGTAATATACATAGTCAGGTACTAAGAGTTGTCTTTCGTCCACCATGAAGCAGCGAAAACTGAACAGCAGTGAGCCAATCCTCGAAAGGGTAGTGTAGTGGTCAGTATCCTCCGTTTTTCTTTTGATGCAGAAGACCGGGGGTTCAACTCCCCACAGTGGAGAGGATTCGTTTCTTACTTGTAATGTATCTTGTGTCCACAGCATTGCTTTGTCTTGATGTGTTTGAATGATTGTTGTATTGTGGTTTTACTTTGCTTTACTGGTGTGTGCGTGCGCACGCGCATGCGCGCGTGTGTGAGTGTAGGTGTGTGGGGGGTGTGAGACGTACATTGTTGTCGGCTTTTAAAATACTGTGTTCTCTCAATCTTTGTGTGTGTTGTGTGTGTGTGTGTGTGTGTGTGTGTGTGTGTGTGTGTGTGTGTGTGTGTGTGTGTGTGTGTGTGTGTGTGTGTGTGTGACGTAGATTGTTGTTGGCTTTTAAAATACTGTGTTATTTCTTAATCTGTATTGTTTAATAATGCATGCTGTGTAATTGTAATTTTAAAATGCCACTCATAATTTCTCTAGTGGAGACATTAAAGTAGTCTTGAGTCCATTCAAGGGGATATTTCCCCCTGTAACATCAGTGCAGACTCCACTCTCCCCAAAAGTCCTTTGGATGAGACTATAAACCGAGACCCCGTGTGCGAACGCACACAGAACATCTTGCGCACACGTTAAGTCCTGTTCCGCTTTTCGTAAGAGTACGCCATTGTGTGCCGGTGGGAACTGATGACAGAATTCACAAAACCGCATACACACGGGGACTGGATGTAAAAAAGCACATACGTGCTTATTCCATTATCCTCGATATAAAAGAATAAATATGTAAAATAAAATAAACACACAAACAGGGCTCGATTCCCGTTCAAGGGGATATTTTCCCCTGGAGTTAACATCAGTGCAGACTCCACTCTCTCCAAAAGTCCTTCGGATGAGACTATAAACAGAGGCCCGTGTGCGAACGCACGCAGAACATCTTGCGCGCACGTTAAAATCCTGTTCGGCTTTTCGTAAGAGTAGGCTGTGCCGGTGGAAATAGATGAAAAAAATTACAAAACCGCATACACACGGGGACTCGATGTAAAAAAAAAAATTTTAAACAACCACATAAGTGCTTATTCCATTATCCTCGAAATAAAAAATAAATGTAAAAAAAATAATAAGACGGCACAGTAGTAACCAGTGATCGATTTAATGAAGACATTATTGATTCGTGTCTTTTTCTGCTCAATGACGGCAATAGTTACGCGAATCCCACATGTTTGGAATCGAAGACCTAGCAGTGTAGATCTGTCTTTCATTTCTCCATCCCTTGTTCCCAACTGTAACTGGGAAATAGAAGGCGATACTTTAGTAAGTGGTCATTTCCCAGTTGCTATCACTCTTAATGATAACTGTGTACAATGTAATAAAGAAAAAGAATGCCATGCCAAAATGCAATTATCCTTAATGGTGACTGGAACCAGTTTAAAGACATTTTGACACATTTAATATTGAAAGTATTAAAAAATTAATGGTATTCATAGTTTATCACTTTATGTGGACGGGATAGCTCAGAGGTCAGAGCACTCGCTTTCCCCCAGCTAAGGTTAAGCAGCATCGAGCGTGGTTACCAAGTGTATGGATGACCGTTTGCGCGCCTTGGTTTCAGTACAGTCCCCCGGTTCACCCGGCCGTAAATGGGTACCTGCCGCTTTAGGGTCAGGGAAGGTAAAGCAGCGAGGGAGAGGAGATGGGCGCCGCCCTCAAAATGCTGGCATCTTGAGAAGTTGAGGTCTCTGATGTCTCATTCCCCTACGACCACATAGGTTATGGGACACCTTTACCTTTTACCTTATAGTTTATATGTAAATTTTAAAGAACGTGTATTACTAGCAGCTGAATGCACTATCTCATTATCTGTAGGCAGGAGTTGATCTGGATATGTCGGCTAACACTATCTGCTGTCTGTCTGTCTGTTGGAAATGAGATCGTGAGCTGTAAAGTATTGTTACATAATTTATGTCATCCTTTTTCTTAAGCGAAACGTGCGTGTGTGGTCTTATGATATCACAAACGCTTTTGGCAAAATCCACAAAAGTAAACACCCGTGATTGCATTACTGTTGACATTATTCAAGCAGTTATCAAAGAGACCAGCACGCGCTGTGTGACGAAGAATGTGTCAGGCTAAACCCCGTGACTGATTGAAATGAAATGAAGCAAGCTTGAGTGGTTTCTGACGAGTTAAGTAAATATTTCTGAATATGGTTCTCTCAGAAAGGTTTGGATAGAGTAAACCGAAGAGAAACGGGTCTGTCATTTTGAAGGGCTAGAACAGTTGCTGGTTTGGGTTGGTTTGTTTTGTTTATTTGTTTGTTTGTTTTGGGGGGGCGTTTGTTTGGTTATTTGTTTGTTTGCTTGCTTGCTTGTTTGTTTGTTTTGGGGGGTGTTTGTTTAGTTATTTGTTTGTTTGTTGTACGACGGGTATTACTTTTGCAAAATGTAAATGTTTGGGGAATTCGACTCTTTGTTAGACATAGGCCCGCTTGAGCCCGAAATTCCCCCCCCCCCCCCCTCACCCCCCCCCCCCCCCCCCCCAATCCATTAGAGTGGTGGTCTGGGCGCTAGTCTTTCGGATGAGACGATAAACCGAGGTCCCGTGTGTTATGTACACAAAATTATTCAGCGCACGTAAAAGAACCCACGGCAAGGGAGTTGTCCCTGGCAAAATTCTTAGAAGAAAAAAAAGCCTCTCTGATAGGGAAACAAATACAGTTGCAGACCAAAACCAAAAAAAAGGTGGCGCTGCTCTTGTGGCGACGCGCTCTCCCCGGGGAGAGCAGCCCGAATTTCACGCAGAGAAATCTCGTGACTTAAAAAGTGGTATAAATAAATAAATAAATAAATAAATAGGTCATACCTGTCGGTAAATGTTTCAGCATTTCCTAGGGCCATACATCTTCAATGTTGTTGTTGTTGTTTTTTAATCTATATCAACAAGACTCCTTTGTACGCGCTTGTTTTCAATGAATAAAAGAGTTGTATATACCTTTTAGATGCCCGAGAGTGGCATATTCAATGCGATATTCAATGCGGATGCAATACTGGCTGTTGTTGTTAGGCGTTGGGAACGGGGATAGCTCAGTTGTCGGAGCACTCGCTTTCTCCCAGCCAATGTTTAAGCAGCATCGAGCGTGGGTTACCAAGTGGATGGGTGACCGTTTGCGCGCCTTGGCTTCATCACAGTCCCCCAGTTCACCCAACTTGTAAATTAATGGGTACTACCTGCCCTCTTTATGGTCAGGTAGGGGAAGGTAAAATCAGCGAGGGAGAGGAGATAGGCGCCGCCATTAATATGCTGGCCCCTAGAGAAGTTGAAGTCTCTGATGCCTCGCTTTCCTACGACCGCATAGGTTATGGGAACACCTTAACCTTTTTTTTTTAAAAGCTTTTTTGTTGGGCGTTTCCCAGCTTATCAAACTAGGGCATGCATTCTGTCTCTCATTCATCCCGACTTAAAATCACTATGAGGCCGTAAGTACAACACTGGGGTTGGTAGTTTGGGTGTATGACTCTTTTTCAAGTAGCTCGCTATAGAGGTAGCCGTACTCCAACTTCAGAGGATAATTTCTTTTTAGTTCTCTCCAAGAAAGGAGAGAGTCGGCTGTTATGCTAAGAGCTTGGCTTTGACATGGTTGAAGACAGTCTCAACATAGCATGTTGAAGCATAACAACATTTGGATAATAATAATATAGGACCTAGCACTTAGCTTCCATCAATATCGGAGAAAGGTGTGTTGTTGTTTTTTGGCCTTGTTGGGGTGTGTTTTGTGTGTGTGTGCGTGTGTGTGTGTGTGTGTGTGTGGTGTGTGTGTGTGTGTGTGTGTGTGTGTGTGTGTGTGTGTGTGTGTGTGTGTGTGTGTGTGGTGCACGCATGTGCGTGTGGAGGGGGATGGGAAGGGGGAGAGGGGGGGGGGGTGCGCACACGCGCCTGCATGCATATATAGTATCGCACACATACATACATACACTCACACTATATAATACATATATATATATATATATATATATATATATATATATATAATATATATTATATATATATATATATATATATATATATATATATATATATATAAACTACCAACGCCATGCTAAAAAGCTGAACCACTTCCACACCACCTGTTTGAGAAAACTGTTTGGCATCAAGTGGCAGGACAAGATCCCAGACACCTAGGTGCTCACTAGAGCAAACCTTCCCAGCATCCACACCATCCTGATGCAGACCCAGCTTCGCTGAGCAGGCCATGTAGTTCGCATGCCAGACCATCGGCTCCCCAAGAAACTTCTGCTTGGCGAACTTCAGCATGGAAAGCGCTCCCAGGGAGGCCAGAAGAAACGCTTCAAGGACACTCTGAGAGCCTCACTGAAAGCCTTCAACATTGAGATACACTCATGGGAGCAGGCAGCAATGGAGAGGCCACAGTGGCGAGCAGCTGTACGCAGTGGCGCCAAGGCCCACGAAGCAAACAGAATTGCGACAGCTGAGCAACGCAGGCAAGACAGGAAAGATAGAGCCTCCAAGCCTCCAAAAGCAGCCACTATACCCTGTCCATACTGCTCAAGAACTTTTCAAGCGCGGATTGGCCAAATAAGTCATCTTCGCACCCACAGAAATGGACCCTCCCAATCCCAGGATGAATAGATGGTCATCATCGATCTCGATGGACGAAGAAGAAGAAGAAGATAGTGTTGAGTGTATGTATGTATGTATGTGCGTGTACTTGTGTGCGTCTGTGTGCGTGCGTGCGAGCGAGCAAGCATGCACACGTGTCGTGCTGTAAGAGTAATACAAGACAGACAACGAGAAGGAAAAAAATCGATCTCTACACAGGAGAGGAGAGTGACTGGTTTTGTTTTTAAAGAAGAAAAAGAAAAGAAAAGATCTGTAGTCACGTACATATTGATATGAACTAGCTGACTGAATGTACAGTTATATTATCAACATCAGCTGTATAGAGACTGTTTAAAATATATAAAAAAGAAAGAAAGAAAACACATACCAGCTGCTGTAGCCCGTATCCTCACCACTATAGGGAAAACAAACAATACCCATCAAAACATGAGTGTCTTACTAAGGCTCTGTAGGAGAGAGGGAGAGGGGGGAGGGAGGAAGGGAGGGAGGGGGGAGAGAAAAAAAGAGAAAGAGAGAGTTTAAAATGTTTTTTTTTTATTTCATTCTTTTATTTCGAGGATAATGGAATAAGCACTCGTGTGCTTTGTTTTTTTTTATTCATCCAGCCCCCGTGTGTATGCAGTTTTGTAAAGTTTGTCATCCATTCCCACCGGCACACAATGGCCTACTCTTCCGAAAAGCGGAACGGGTTTTAGCGTGTGCGCAAGATGTTCTGCGTGCGTTCGCGCACCGGACCTCGGTTTATAAGTCTCATCCGAAGGACTTTTAGGGGGAGTGGAGTTTGCGCTGTTGTTAACTCCAGAGGAAAAACTCCTCTTGAACGGGAATCGAACCTGGGTCAGGAGATTCCCATATACATATGTAACCACCAGGCTTCCCATGAGAGAGAGAGAGAGAGGAGAGGAGGAGAGGAGGAGAGAGGAGAGAGGAGGGGGGGAGGGGGGGGAGAGACGCACACCCCTCCGCACGTGCGTTGGTAGGACTAATGTTAGAGAGACGGGCAGAGAGGACAAGAAAGAAAGGACACAGACAGACAGGACAGACAAACAGACACAGCGAGACAGGGAAATCAGACAAACTCTAAATCCTAGGCGCTTAATTTCACTATAAATGCATAGCTGTAGAAAATCAATATCGGGAAAACGGGCTCTCTCTCTCTCTCCTCTCTCCTCTCTCTCTCTCTTCTCTTCTCTCTTTTCTCTCTTCTCTCTCTCTCTCTCTTTCTCTTCTTTTCTCAAAAACACCACAACCATAGATAGATAGATGATAGAAAAATAGTAGGGGGTGTGTGTGTGTGGTGTTGGGTGTGTTGTGTGTGTTGTGTGTTTGTGGTGTGGTGTGTGTGTGGTTGTGTTTACATTTTATGAGGGGGAATAAAGTTGAATGGTTACCTGCATTTGTTTTTCCTCATCTTTTTGTCAAAACAACAATTATACACAAACTATGCTTTTTTTGTCACAGATGTAATAAGATACAATAATGATGACAGCTAGGGGTAAGAGCGTTTGGTTTTTTGCTTTAAAAAAGAGTTAGCGCTATACATTTATATTATTTTTTTATATTTGTAGTAGTAGTGTAGTGTTAGTGTAGTTGTAGTATTTGTAGTAGTTTGTAGTGTGGGGTGTAGTGTATAGTATATTATTATTATTGTTGATATGATTTTATCATCATTATTTTATTATTTTTTTGTTGTTGCTTTATTATTATTTGTGGTTTTTAGTAGTGTAGTAGCAGCGCAGTAGTAGATGGAGTGGTGGGGGTGGCGTTATTGCTTTCTCATCTCAGTGTAATTTTAGCTTTGCATTGGGGAGTGGTAGTGAATGTTATCATCATCTTCTTCATCATCTTCATATTATTATTTTTATTATTTCACATCATTCACATCTCTTCATTCACATTTAATTATTATTGATGTTGTTGTTGTTGTGTCATTATCATTGTGCGAAAAGAGTAGGCCATTTTGTGCCGATAGGAACAGACACCAATTTACTTCTTTTTTTTATAAAAAATATTATTAAGTTAAAAACTCGCTTCAACACAGGTGTCGTGTTTAGACAACGTCCCCGAAGTCGGAATGCGGCTACCTTACTATTGAAGGGGAGGGGGGGGGGGGGGGGGGTTGGCATACGAAAAAAATCTCATCAGTTGTGAACCTCGACGCTGTAGCCGAGGAACCAAAAAAATATTATGTCATATTATATCAGCGTCGAGCGTGGTAACCAGTTGGATGGGTGACCGTTTGCGCGCCTTGGCTTCAGTACAGTTCCCCCAGTTCACCCAGCTGTAAATGGCTACCTGCCCTCTTTAGGGTCAGGGAAGGTAAAGCAGCGAGGGAGAGGAGATGGGCGCCGCCCTCAATGTGCTGGCCCTAGAGAAGTGAGGTCTCTGACACATCGCTCCCCTACCACCTTATAGGTTATGGGACTCCTTTACCTTTACCTTTTATTATATCATATCACATTATAATGTATTTTATATCATATCTTTTTATAATGCATATTATATCTATAATCAAAGATCTTCCTTTTCTGCCCCCCACCCTACCCCCCACCCTCTCTCCCCCCTCTGTGTAGACCTGTGACTCACCGCATGGTTACATACATGGAATTTGTTATAAATCCCGCGCCATTTTTTAATATTTTTTGTTATGCCTCTTTTAAGTCACGGCAGATTTCTCTACGTGAAATTCGGGCTGTTCTCCCCTTTTTTGTGGTCTTTTCCTGTCTGCAACTGTATTTGTTTCCCTATCAGAGTGAGGGTTTTTCTATAGAGTTTTGCCATGGACAACTCTCTTGTTGCCGTGGGTTCTTTCACGTGCGCTGAATAAATTATGTATAACACACGGGACCTCGGTTTCTCGTCCTATCCGAATAACTAACACCCAGACCACCACACCACTCATGGTACTGATGGATGGGGGGAAAGTTTCGAACCCCAAACGGGGGATCAAACCACCGCGCGCTTCCGACCCGGACTTTGTCGTTTTCTAAACAGGCGCGTTACCTCTAGACCACCGCGCCACAAGACACAGCAGATGGACTGAAAGTCTAGATGTACCCACCCACCCACCCATCACCGTCACCGATCCCTCAGATTCCGAATCCTTTGGGGCGCCTTCGAAGCTTTGTCAACCACCTTTCTCCAGTCCTCGCGTCTCTCAGCCGCCCTCAGGGTGTCTCTCAGCTCCATGTCT
>CM054138.1:44683312-44685812 GCA_028751875.1 Rapana venosa
CTCCGCCGTCCTCAGCACGTACTCGGCGTTGGTGCCGGCCTCGCCTCGCGCCGCTACCACCTGCCTGGCCATGGTACCGACGTCGGCAGGCCCCAGGTACAGCTGCGAGGCCGAGGTTGCCGTGAAGGTGAGGACGGGGAAAGGGCCTGGCCGGGCCTCGCTGTCAGGGCGGCTCTCGGCGTCGTCCGCGCGGGGGTGGAAGGTGTTGAGCATGGTGTGGTAGCCTCCTTTAGCGGTTTCGCGCAGGTACAGATGCTCCACGGCGTGTTGCACGTGTTGCTGACCCCGGATTTCGTAAGCCACGCCCCAGGTCACTTCCTGCACGCAGACCGGACAAGGTGGCTGGGTGGTCAGTATATATACACACACTACTACTACTACTACTACTACACTGTTGGCCCGGGTCCCCTTCACTCTTTAGTAATGTCAGGTAAGACACATGCGGTAAAGGAGTGAGACCGACCCCCTTTTTTTTATTATAATAATAATAATAATAATAATAATAATAATTAATGGAACTTATATAGCGCTTTATCTTGCAAAGAGAAATCAAAGCTTATATATCGAGGATAATGGAATAAGCCCTTATTTGTTTGTTTTTTTACATCCAGTCCCCGTGTGTATGCGGTTTTGTCAATTCTGTCGTCTGTTCCCACCGGCACACAATGACCTACTCTTGCGAAAAGCGGAACAGGATTTTAACGTGTTCTGTGTGCGTTCGCACACGGGGCCTCGGTTTATAGTCTCATCCGAAGGACTTTTGGGGAGAGTGGAGTCTGCACTGATGTTAACTCCAGGGGAAAATATCCCCCTTGAACGGGAATCGATCCCGGGTCGTCAGATTGCCAGCGCAGTGTTCTAACCACTAGGCTATCCCGTCCCCTTGCACCCTTGCACGCCAATGCAGGGAGGGAGGAAGAGAGAGAGAGACAGAGACAGACAGAGACAGAGAGAGACAGAGACAGACAGAGACAGACAGAGACAGAGAGACAGAGACAGAGAGAACTCGAATTCGAACTCGAACTCGAATTCGAACTCAACTAATTTATTCACAAAAAGGCCATTGGTCCATATATGAAGGGGGTTTCCCAACTGCTTAGTATTTAGTGGGAAGAAGGGGGAAAAGCAACAGCAACGACAAATTGTTATTATATAACCCCCCAAAAAAGCTCAGTTACAAAAATATGATTTAGGATAACAATATATCTCTTATTCTGAAAGCTTTACACAAAAATAAAGTGAGGCTGCACACAACCTCAGGATGACTTGACGCCATGAGTCAACAGTCTCCTAAATAAACTAGGCTGTCTACTACAGATTAAAAAGGTAAAGGTAAAGGTGTCCCATAACCTATAAGGTCGTAGGGGAGCGAGGCGTCAGAGACCTCACTTCTCTAGGGCCAGCATATTGAGGGCGGCGCCCGTCTCCTCTCCCTCGCTGCTTTACCTTCCCTGACCCTAAAGAGGGCAGGTACCCATTTACAGCTGGGTGAACTGGGGGAACTGTACTGAAGCCAAGGCACGCAAACGGTCACCCATCCAACTGGTAACCACGCTCGACGCTGCTTAACTTGGCTGGGGGAAAGCAAGTGCAGATTACGGGGATGTAATTCTGCCTAACATCCGCTGATAATGGACAGCACAACACAAAACACAAAACGTACTTCATCCTCCGGTGCTTGCTTACATCATGAGCATAGCAATCTGAGGTCATCGGCATCATGTGAGAGACAGACAGACAGACAGAGACAGAGACAGAGAGATGGGTAACCAAACTTTTTATTTTGTTTTGGTTTGGTTTGGTTTTTCTTCGGTTGGTTTTTTTGGGGTGTTTTTTTTCACACTTGAACTTAATCGATCAGGGGGAAAAACACATTTTCATGAAAGATTCATCTGCTAGTAGTTAAAAACAATCAGCACAACGTGACCTACTTTACCTCCCAACCCGATCCCCCTCCCCTCCCCTTCCCTCCAATCCCTCACTCTTAGATTACTCATACTCACTCATTGACTGACCTATTTTCACAAGGGGAGTAGTAGTAGTAGTAGTAGTAGTAGCAGTAGTAGAAGTAGTAGTAAGTAGTAGTAGTAGTAGTAGTAGCAGTAGTTGTAGTAGTAGTAGTAGAAGTAGTAGTAGTAGTAGTAGTAGTAGTAGTAGTAGTAGTAGTAGTAGTAGTTAGCAGTAGTAGTAGTAGTAATGATGACAACGATGGTGATGATGATGATGACGAACAATGAATATGATGATACCGATAACAACATCATCATCATCATCATATCATCATCATGACGACGTCGACGACGACGATGATGACGACGATAACAACAAAACTACCGCTAACTAAAATAACAACAACAGCAACAACAGCGTCATAAATAACCTGACGACGCCTAAAACCGTTACCAGCTGGCATCTCGGCGCTTGTACTTACTTACTCACTTACTGTTATTGCCAAGAAATAAACCACAGCTAAAAATCAGCTGACTATGAAGTAAGGTAA
>CM054138.1:44690812-44695812 GCA_028751875.1 Rapana venosa
GAGAGAGAGAGAGAGGGGAGAGGGGGAGAGAGAGAGAGAGAAAGAGAGAGACAGACAGACAGACGACGGACAGCAGACGACAGACAGACAGAACAAAAAAAGAAAAACAGAGACAGACAGAGACGCAGACAGACGGAAAAAACAGCAAAAATTTTTAATTTTTTAAACGAAAGTTTTTTTTTTCGGGGGTAAGGGTAACCATTTCATACTTTTTTTTTTTAACCCACCCTAAAAATGATTGTGGGAAATATGACAGCTATATGACACAAATGCAAGAGAAGACGACAAAAAGAGACAGACAGAAGACAGACTGAATAAAAAGGAGGGGACAGACAGGCAGAGACACAAAGAGTGCAGAGACAGACAGGCAGAGACAGACAGAGAAGAGAAATGAGAACAGACAGGGGGGCAGGCGGCAGCAGCGGCAGACATACAGACAGACAGACTAACGAGTTTTTTTTTCAGAAGGTTTATTGGGCTAAGATTACATTTTTTTAATCCGCCTTTGAAAAAATGAAAGGGGAAATCATTTGCTTATGACATAGAAAAAGCACAGAGGAGAGACAGACAGACAGACAGACAGACAGAACGAAGACAGAGACAAGAAGAACAGACAGGGAGAAAATAATTACCTCATCACTGGAAAAAAATCGCCACACGACCAGCTGAAAAGAGAAAAGAAAAAAAAATTTTTCACTTTTTAAAAAAACTGCAATTGTGAAACGTGTGGGGGCACACAAAACACCCAAAACCCCACAGCTGCAAAACACACACACACTTGCAGAAGACAGGAGACGAAGCCAATCATCAGGGCGCAGACAAACAGACACTGGCGTTGGACAGACAAAAAAAAGGGGATCAGTCATTTTTTTTGTGCTCCTCCAGCCGTTTCTGTCATACCCAGTTGTTCAATAAAAGTTTTTCTTTGATCCGAAGCGAACCAGCCAACCCGCACAACACCACCACACACCACACAAACCACACACACCCCACACACACACCCCCACACACAAAAATAAAATTTTGTGTGTGTGTGGTTTTTTTTTTATTCTTTTATATCGAGGATAATGAAATAAGATTATGGGTTTTTTACTCCAGTCCCGTGTGTATGCGGTTTTGTCAAATTTTTTCATCTCTTCCCCCCCGGCCACAATGGCCCACTCTTACGAAAAGCTGAACAGGATTTTAATAACGTGTGGCAAGATGTTCTGCGAGCGTTGCACACGGGACCCCCGGTTTATAGTTCATCCAAGGGAGATGTGTTTTTATATATATATGGTGTGTGGTGTGTGTGGGTGTGTTTTGTGTGTGTGTGTGTGTGTGTGTGTGTTGTGTGTGTGTGTGTGTGTATGTGTTTTTTTCTTGTTTTTTTTTATTTTTTTTTATATCGAGGATAATGAAATAACACTTATGGTGCTTTTTTTTTTCATCCAGACCCGTGTGTAGCAGTTTTGTCAATTTGTCACTTTCCCACCGCCACAATGGCCACTCTTTCGAAAAACGGAACAAGGATTTAACGGGCGTGTGTGTTTGTATGTTGTTTTTTTGTATGTATGTATGGGATTATAGCATATAGACACACAACACAAACACAACACACAAACACACAAAACACACACACCACACACAAAACACACCCACACAACCCAAAAAACACACCAAAACAAACCACACACACACAAACCACACACACCCCACCCACACACACAACATACACAAAGGGAAGACCACAACGACCGCCAAGACAAACGAAAAAACCCCGACCAACCCATCCGTCAGATCATAAGCCCCCTCCCAGACGGTATCAGCCACTTTCATGGTGAGCAAAAAAAAATCGCGTACGAGTATTCCCCTTTTGGTGAACCCCTGAACTCTAGTCGGCGGGGGGGGGGGTGGGGGTTTTGGGGGTAGGGGGGTGATCATGAACCAAGCCTAGGGGCAAAAATCTACCTGATCGATGATTTTGCCTCAACATAGGAATAGAACAGAAAGTGAAAAAAACACCTTGGCCCACTCCTTTAAGCTTCAGAATTACCTGCTAACTTCTCTCAGAACTCTAAGGAGTTCTTCAGTGTTCAGAGTCACTCTCTCTCCTCTCTCTCTCTCTCTCCTTCTCTCTCTCTCATCTCTCACTCTCTCTCTCTCTCTCCGCTCTCCTCTCTGAGTTCAAAGTTCTCACTCTCTCAGAGTTGAGAGTTCTCTCTCTCTCAAGTGTTCAAATTTTCTCTCTCAGATTGAGAGTTTCTCTACTCTCTCTCTCTCTCTCTCTCTCTCTCTCTCTATCTCTCTCTCTCTCTCTCTCTCTCTCTCTCTCTTAAGAGTATCAAGGAGTTTCTCTATCTGCCCTCTCTCTCTCTCTGCCTCTCTCTTTCTCTCTCTCTCTCCTCTCTCTCTCTCTCTCTCTCTCTCTCTCCTCTCTCTCTCTCTCCTCTCTCTCTCTCTCTCTCTCTCTCTCTCTCTCTCTCTCTTTCTCCCTCTCTCTCTCCCCCCCCCCTCTCTCTCTCTCTCTCTCTCCTCTCCCTCTCCCTCTCTCTCTCTCTCCTCCCCCCCCCCCCTCCCCTCCTCTCCCCCCCCCCTCTCTTCTCTCTTCTCTCTCTCTTCGTTCTTTCTTTCAAGCTAATCACCACAAGTCTTGTCGCCCGCCAACAACAGTCCTGATTTCACCAATCAAACAGCCTGACCCCCCCACCCCCACCCCCACCAGCCCCCCCCCTCCCACCCCCACCCCCACCCCACCCGCTAAGCACTTGCAGGTGTAAAAAGGAGCGAGACGGACGGGTGCGGTGCTAAAACTTCGGGTTCATTAAACCCGTTCAGATGGTCAACTAGTCCACCTGACGCTCCTTCTGTTAGTTTGTTTTGTTTGTTTAATGTCCATTCACTACTTGGTGATAAGGACACACCCGCATTCAAACCAACTTCTCTCTCTCTCTCTCTCTCTCTCTCTCTCTCTCTCCCCTCTCTCTCTCTCTCTCTCTCTCTCTCTCTCTCTCTCTCTCTCTCTCGCTCTCTCATGTATGTATATTTATATTCTCACAACTGTCTACAGTAGAGGTCTTACTGGGGAAGAATATATAATCTCAGCAACTGATGTTATGAACTGCTGAGAGTCATGTAAAACTTCTTGAACAGTGGAATATTTCTTATGAATATCTATTCCTCTCTTTTTGAACAGGTCAGTTAGGATTGGGCAATCAAACAATAAATGGTGGATTGAAAGAGATTGAGAACAGCAACATGTCACATTTTTTAGAATATTTAGTGTTCCATGCATTTAGCCTCATTTTATATATTAAAATTTCTACTTTCCGTGAGCAAGAAATGTTTTCTAAGTGTGTTTTCTTCATTTTGGAATTACGTTCCTTCTGCTAGCAAGCTGCGTTGCAGCCTTTCGTGGATAAATAAATAAGTCTGGGAGTTTTGAAGCCTTACTGAAATGTTGCCTTATAGGGCCTTGCCTTGCCTTGCCTTACTGTCAGCTGTTTGCAGAGCACACAAGGGTGTGGTGTTGTTTGTGTTGTGTGTGTGTGTGGGGGGGGTGAGTGTGTGTGTGGGGGGGGGAGGGGGTTTAGGGTGTGTGTGTGTGTGTGTGTGCGTGTGCGTGGGGGGGGGGGGGTGTAAGTGTGTGTGTGTGTGTGGGGGGGGGGGGGGCGTGTAAGTGTGTGTGTGTGTGTGTGTTGTGTGTGTGTGTGTGTGTGTGTGTGTGGGTGTGGGTGTTGGTGTAAGTGTGTATGTGTGTGCGTGGGGTGGGGAGGGGGGGTGAATGTGTGTGTGGGTAGGTGTGTGTGTGTGTGTAAGTGTGGGTGGGTGGGTGGGGTGTGTGTGTGTGTGTGTGTAAGTGTGTGTGTGTAAGTGTGTGTGTGCGTGTAGGTGTGTGTGTGTAAGTGTGTGTGTGAGTGTCTGTGTGTGTGTAAGTGTCTCTGTGTGTGGGGGGGGTGGGGGGTAGGTGTGTTGTGTGTGTGTGTCTGGTGGACCAGACAGTCTGTATAGAAAAGAGGAGGAGGGGGAGGAGGAAGCCCCCAGAAAAAAGCAGCGTGGTTGTATTGAACTACCTTCTCCATTGAAAGCGGATGCAAAAAATAGCGAGAGTGTGTAGTCCGCCCCAAAAATCAACTCGAGAGAATCTTAAAATTAGCTGATTAAATTAAAAGTGTATGTAAATCGTGAGAGGGTAGCCCGCCAAAAACTTAGTCATAAAATGCCTAGGTGGTGGGGAGTGGGGGTGGGGGTGGGGTGGGTAGATTCATCCCTTCCTCTTTTCCACCCCTCCATCTCCCCACCTTCTCCATCTCCCTCTCAGCTTCCTCTGATTACAAGGAGAAATTGAATATGAAAAAAAAGGTTAAAGTGTTCCCATAACCTTTGCGGTCGTTGGGGAGTGAGGCCTCAGAGACCTAAGCTTCTCCAAGGGGCCAGCATATTGAAAGCGGCGCCCATCTCCTTCCTCTCCCTCGCTGCTTTACCTTCCCTGACCCTAAAAGAGGGCAGGTACCCATTTACAGCTGGGGTGAACTGAAGGGAACTGTACTGAAAGCCAAGGCACGCAAACGGTCACCCATCCGCTTGGTAACCATGCTCAGTGCCGTTTCATTAACCTTGACTTAGGGAAAGGGATTGGTGCTCTGACCACTGAACGAACTATCCCGCCCCCATAAAATGAAGGGATGCTGCAAATCTGAATAATCTGGGGATTAATCCAGTGGGCTATGAAACAGAATGGAAATGGTGTTAGGCAGCTTATCAGTATGTGAAGAATCGTTTTCGTGTGTTGCTTTTTTTCTTCTTTTTTTTGTGGCTTTTTTCAATTTATGTTTTTTTAGTAGCTGAAATGATAATACTCTATGTATTTGTCTTGATACATCTGTTTTATTTCTTTCTTTATTTTATTTCACTCTTTTATTTCGTGTGTGTGTGTGTGTGGTGTGTGTTGTGTGTGTGTGTGTGTGTGTGTGTGTGTGTGTGTGTGTGTGTGTGTGTGTGTGTGTGTGTGTGTGTGTGTG
>CM054138.1:44698312-44700812 GCA_028751875.1 Rapana venosa
CTGGATTGTTACGCTCAAAGCTGGAGCAGTGAAATCAACTCAAAAGAGCGATATGCATTCTATTCCTTATTGAAACAAAATCTATGTCTTTCTGATTATCTATCAATCGTTCAAAACAGTGCTGTGAGGAAGTATTTAACTAGAATGCGCCTTGGCGTTTCACCATTAAGATGTCACACGAACCGTTACAATAAGGCACCAATGTGTTCTGACTGTCCTTTCTGCCAGAATATCTATGAATCTGAAATATATTTCATGTTTACATGCCCAAGATACAAACTGCTACGGGATCAGTTTATACCTAACAAATTTTATAATCAACCATCTTCTTTCAGACTGGTGTTGCTGCTCTCAAGCACAACACATGCAAAGTCAGTCATGTTTTATATCAAAAGCGCACTTGATTTAAGGTCAGTTGCGATGGTGGAGACAACGTGACTATGAACGGTTCGTGTTTGGGTTTTGTCCTGCACCTAGTGTGGAAAAAAATGTTTTCGTAACATGGTGTTATTGATAATCATTAGTTGTCATAAATATTTTTGCCGGGGGTACTACCACAAGTTCAGTGTGATTGGCTTTCTGGAATATATGCACGCAACGGGCTCTGTTTCACAACTGTTGGTGTTGCACTGGTGTTTTCGGGAGAGAAGGATCTCAGCATGGCATCATCCCCGTCCCACTGTTCCCTTTGACATGGGCAGATGGCCTGGTTCATTAAATTATTTGACTTGACTTGACTTGACTTGACTCTCTCTCTCTCCCTCTCTCTCTCTCTCTCTCTCTCTCCCTCTCTCCCCCTTTCTCTCTCTCTCTCTCTCTCTCTCTCCCTCTCTCTCTCTCTCTCTCTCCCTCTCTCTCTCCCTCTCTCTCTCTCTCCCTCTCTCTCTCTCCCTCTCTCTCTCTCTCTCTCTCTCTCTCTCGTTCTCTCTTTCAAGCTAATCACCACAAGTCTTGTCGCCCGCCAACAACAGTCCTGATTTCATCAAATCAAACAGCCTGACCCCCACCCCACCCCCCCACCGCCACCCCCCCCCCCCCCCCCCCACCCCCCACCCCACCCCACCCGCTAAGCACTGCAGGTGTAAAAAGGAGCGAGACGGACGGGTGCGGTGCTAAAACTTCGGGTTCATTAAACCCGTTCAGATGGTCAACTGGTACACCTGACGCTCCTTCTGTTTGTTTGGTTAATGTCCATTCACTACTTGGTGATAAGGACACACCCGCATTCAAACCAACATCTCTCTCTCTCTCTCTCGCTCTCGCTCTCTCTCTCTCTCTCTCTCTCTCTCTCTCTCTCTCTCGCTCTCTCTCTCGCTCTCACTCTCTCGCTCTCTCTCGCTCTCTCGTGTATGTATATTTATATTCTCACAACTGTCTACAGTAGAGGTCTTACTGGGGAAGAATATATAATCTCAGCAACTGATGTTATGAACTGCTGAGAGTCATGTAAAACTTCTTGAACAGTGGAATATTTCTTATGAATATCTATTCCTCTCTTTTTGAACAGGTCAGTTAGGATAGGGCAATCAAACAATAAATGGTGGATTGAAAGAGATTGAGAACAGCAACATGTCACATTTTTTAGAATATTTAGTTGTTCCATGCATTTAGCCTCATTTTATATATTAAAATTTCTACTTTCCGTGAGCAAGAAATGTTTTCTAAGTGTGTTTTCTTCATTTTGGAATTGCGCTCCTTCTGCTAGCAAGCTGCGTTGCAGCCTTTCGTGTATAAATAAATAAGTCTGGGAGTTTTGAAGCCTTACTGAAATGTTGCCTTATAGGGCCTTGCCTTGCCTTGCCTTACTGTCAGCTGTTTGCAGAGCACACAAGGGTGTGTGTTTTGTGTGTATTGTGTATTGTGTGTGTGTGTGTGTGTGTTGTGTGTGTGTGTGTGTGTGTGTGTGTGTGTGTGTGTGTGTGTGTGTGTGTGTGTGTGTGTGTGTGTGAGTGTGTGTGTGAGTGTGTGTGAGTGGGGAGTGGTGTAGGTGTGGGGGGGGGGGGGGGGGCGGGGGGTGTAAGTGTGTGTGGTGTGTGGGGGGGGGGGGGGGCGTGTAAGTGTGTGTGTGTGTGTGTGAGTGTGTGTGTGTGTGTGTGTGTGGTGTGTGTGTGTGTGTGTGGGTGGGTGGGTGGGTGTTGGTGTAAGTGTGTATGTGTGTGCGTGTGGGGGGGGGGGAGGGGGGTGTAAGTGTGTGTGGGTAGGTGTTGTGTGTGTGTAAGTGTGGGTGGGTGGGTGGGGTGTGTTGTGTGTAAGTGTGTGTGTGTGTAAGTGTGTGTGTGTGTGTGTAAGTGTGTGTGAGTGTCTGTGTGTGTGTAAGTGTCTCTGTGTGTGTGGGGGGGGGGTGGGGGGTAGGTGTGTGTGTGTGTGTTTTTGGTGGACCAGACAGTCTGTATAGAAAAGAGGAGGAAGAGGAGGAGGAGGAGGAGGGGGGGGGAGGAGGAGGAGGAGGAGGAAGCCCCCAGAAAAAAGCAGCGTGGTTGTATTGAACTACCTTCTCCAT
>CM054138.1:44713312-44775812 GCA_028751875.1 Rapana venosa
AAGAAAATCCACAAGCGGAACAACATCAGGATCAAATTTGACCTCGAGAAGCTGAAGGACCCAGAGGTATTAGAAATTTTTCAAGCAAGGATAGGTGGAAAGTTTGCAGCACTCACTGTGATAGACTCAGACATAGATACACTGACGAATAGCTTCAATACAGCAGTGACTGAAACAGCAAGCGAGCTTCTTGGCAAACACCGACCAGTCAAAAAACCATGGGTCCCACCTAACACCTACAACTATGCGACAAGCGTAGAGAGTTGAAGAAAAAGAAAAATGAAACAAAAGAAAGAGCAGAAACAATATAGGGAAGTCAACAAAGAATCAGGAATCCATGACGGAGGCAAAAGAAAAAGGGATCGGTGAACAGTGCCCAAGACATTGAAGAGAACATCAAGAAAAACAATAGCAAGAAAGCATATCAGCTGGTGAAAGACCTGACTAGCACAAAACAGGGAAAAAGGTTTAACAATCCAAGACAAAAAGGGGAAGTATCTCACTGACGACCAGAAAATTCTGAACAGATGGACAGAATACTGCTCCGACCTTTTAACAATAGAAACCGTAGGAGATCCAGAATTCCTTAATGTACCCGCAAGCAAAGACACAGACAGTCACCCTATCCTCCGAGAAGAAGTGGAAACAGCAGTCAATCGCTGAAAAAGGGGGAATCAGCAGGGCTGACAACATTCCAGCTGATTTGGGTTTCCCAAGCTGGAGGGGAAGCCATGATCAGCGCCCTTACTAAGAATCGCGACAAGATCTGGCAGACAGGAAAATGGCCAACACCATGGACACAGTCACTCATCATCACCCTCCCCAAGAAAGGAAATCTACAACAATGCCATAATTACCGAAACAATCACCTCATATGCACCCAAGCAAGTCATGCTGCAGATAATATTGAATAGACTGAAGCCACAAGCAGAGACCATCATTGCTGAGGAACAAGCAGGTTCAGAGCAGGGCGCAGCACAACAGAACAGATATTCAACCTCAGAATACTATTGTGAGCGGTACCTTCAACATCAACAAGACCTTTACCACGTATTTATCGATTTTAAGAAGGCATTTGACAGGGTGTGGCATGCAGCTTTGTGGGCAACCATGAATTTGTACAGCATAAATGCAAACCTGATCAGAGTCATCAAACAGCTGTACAGCGAGGCCACCAGTGCAGTGTACTACAACAACAACATTGGAGAATGGTTTCGAACAATAATAATAATAATAATAATAATGTATGGAATTTATATAGCGCTGAATCTTGTAAAGCAACAAATCAAAGCGCTCAGATTTTATTCCATACCACTTTAAGTCACGCAGATTTCTTTCCGTGAAATTCGGGCGCTCTCCCCAGGGAAGCGGGAAACGCGTTCGCCACTTTGCGCGGCGCCACCCTTTCAAAACCCTTTTTTTTTTTCTCAAGCGATTTGTTTCCCTATCAGAGTGGGTTTTTTCTAGAATTTGCCAGGGACAATCTCTTTGTTGCCGTGGGGTTTTTTTTTTTCGTGCGCAAATAATTACGTTAACCACGGGACCTCGGTTTTTTTCGTCTCATCCGAAAGACTACACCCGCCACCACTCATGGCTAATGGGTGGGGGAAAAATTTTTCCGGGCCAACGGGGACGAACCGCCGCACACTTCAACCCGACTTTTCCTTTCTGACAGGGGCGTTACCTCTAGACCACCAAAACCACCGAAAAACAGTTGAGTAAGGCAGGGCTGTCTCTCCACCCACTCTTTTCAACATCTTTCCTGAAAAGAATCATGCTGATGCACTGGAACATGAAGGATCAGTCCATTTGGGGGCAGAACGATCACAAACCTCCGCTTTGCAGATACATTGATGGAATAGCAGGACGAAAAAAGCTTCCAGCCAACAAAACTTGAATAAGGGGCCCCAAAATAAAGGGATGGAAACATGCAGAAAGACCAAACTGATGACTAATAACACCAAAGGCATTAGCACGAAAGGGGTTAATGCCAAAGCTGGGAAAAAGTTCAAAAACTCAAGTACCTGGGAGCCATTGACAGACCAGGATCCAAGCCGAAGTAGTATGAGGCGCACAGACAATAACACTTTGTCAAAACTAAAAAACCACTGGAGAGATAAAAATACTCACTTACTCCAAGAAACAAAACCCCCTTTCAAAAAAAACCATATTTCTGTATGCCCGTGAAACAGGGGCCCTGACTGCAGATTTGGAGAGAAGAGTACAGGCGGTGGAGATGAGATGCTTTCGGAGACTCCTTGGCATCTCCTACAAAGACCACATAAGCAACGAAAGCGTGCATAACAGAATCCAGCAAACCATTGGACCCTATGAGAACCTTCTAACGATTGTGAAAAAACGTAAACTTAAATGGTATGGGCATGTCACAAGATCCAAAGGACTTGCAAAGACAGTTTTACAAGGCACTGTCCAAGGAGGAAGAAGAAGAGGCAGACCAAGGAAGAGCTGGGAGGATAACATCAGCGAATGGACAGGCCTAGAACTCAACAAAACCCTGAGAAAGGCAGAACAGAGAGAGGAATGGAGGGAACTGGTTGTTGAGTCTTTGAGGGTGCCCCCACGGTCGTCAGACTACGGGACAGATAGATAGATAGATAGATAGATAGAATGACAGAAGCGTTACGAGGATTCCAGATATTTCAACTCAAAGAGCTACTGCCATAGATCTATCCCTTATTTCTCCTATTCTAGCTCCGCACTGTGCATGGGAAACTTACAGTGACTCGCTAGGAAGTGACCATTTACCAATTATCATAACACTGTATGGAAGGTCAGCGCATAATGAAAATGTCAAAGATAAGATTCCAAAATATAGTTACAATAAAGCAAACTGGGACCTCTTTCAATCTTTTCTAAAAGTTTATGACACTAGCTGTATAGAATGTGATGACATAGACATGTTTTATGATAGATTTACTAAAACAGTTTTACAAGCTGCAGATTGTTCCATTCCCAGATGTTCATCTATAAATCTGATAAACATGCAGAGAACCTAGTGGAATGAAACATGTGAAAATGCTGTTAATAAGAAAAAAAAAGCATTCAAAACTTATTTACGAAATAAATCATAAGCTAATCACATTTTGCTAAAATTAGCATCTAAAACGTGTGACAAAATTATTGAGCAAGTGAAACGTGAGTTTTGGTCTAACTTTGTAAAAGGAAATTTGTAATCACAAGATATGCAAAAAGTATTGGAAAAAATTTAATGAAATAAACACGGTAATAAATCAGCCTTTGTGTCCAATTGCAGTTAAAGATAAGGAGTTCCCCTCTGATTCAGACAAGGCAGAAGCTTTCATTGATATGTTTGCTAATACAATGAGTGATACATGTCTTTCACAGTCAGAAGCTTACCTTCAGAAGGAAGAAACAAAAAAAGATATTTATAAAGATCCATTACCAGATAATACATTATTCATAAACACACCAATAACTTTACAAGAAGTTATGGATGTTATTCAATCTCTTAATAATGGAAAACATCAGTAGGAATAGATGCTATTTCAAATCAATGCTGAAACATTTACCAGAAAACTGGGTTCTTTTACTACACCAATATTTTCAGCAGTGCGGTAGAATGTAAAATACCTTTGATTTGGAAGCAGTCTATTATTATTCCCCTACTAAAACAAGGAAAATTGAAAAGTGATGCAAAAAGCTATAGACCTGTTGCACTTACATCACACACTGGAAAACTTATGGAAAAAGTTATTTTAAATAGACTAGTGTATTATTGTGGAGAAAAATAAAATTGTCCCAGTTAATCAAGCAGGATTTCGAAAGGGAAGATCAACCATAACCATTTAGTTAAGCTGACTACCCAAATAAACATCAGTTTGCACGAAGACAAAATATCTTGCCACGTTCTTTGACATAAACAAAGCTTATGACCAAGTTTGGCATCTAGATTGTTATATAAATTAAAATGTATTGGATTGTCAGTTTCATCTATTCTTATATTTTAGAAATTTTCTCACAGGAAGAAGCATTCAGGCAAAGGTTGGAAATACTTACTCCACACTTAGATTTCCACAAATGGGCATACCTCAGGGCTCTGTGATTGCGCCCTATTTATTTATATTTTACTTCATCGAATATCCCTGAATATGTGTCTGATAATGTTGTTCTTGTCCAATATGCTGATGACCTTTGTATGTGGAAAAGGGTAACAATGAAAAAGGTAACACCTAAAAAGGCATTTGAATTATGTTAGAAAGTTATATCAGCTTGAGTTGGATAAAATTTATAAGTATATGGTGGAAAATGGGTTAGGTCTTTCTACAGAAAAGACACAGGTTGTGCTTTTAACAATGGTGCTGATCCTCCTAAACTTCCTGTTTTTAAAATTGGTGAAAAAGTTCTGGATTATAAGCCTATGGTAAAATTTCTTGGTATCATACTTACTTCAAAATATAACATGGCATTGTCACATCGAATATGCTTTGAACAAGGCAAGAAGAAGTCTGAATGTATTAAAGGCAATTAGTAGGCAAATATGGGCACAAGATTCATTAGTACTAAAGCATTTATCAATATCGCTGGTCCGCTCTAAACTAACATATGGGCAAGAATTATTCTTTAGTGCCCCCAAATATCTTTTGAACAAAATCCAAAGCTTAGATTGTAAAGCTTTCCGGATTGCTTTGGGAGTTCCGTTTCATACGTCTTCTTAGGAACGCATAGAGAAATAGGAGTACTACCTCTAGAGGATTATCGTAACTTAGCCGTTTCAAAGTATATTTTAAGAAGTTCAACAGTTGAAAACAATATTGCATCGGAAATTTCAATTAGATCCGACTTAGAGTTTCCCAATAAGCTAAAAATATCTCTTCTCTTGTCACTATTAGTACTTACACTTCCGATATCTTCAAAGAGTCAAGTATCAATCCTAAAGACTGGCAAAAAATCCACACCTCTTTAGCACCTTATCCAAATTGGAACTTCAGAAAGCAGATTTTGATATCTACCATCTCTCTTTAAAAAAAGAAGAAAATGAGCTTATTCTAGCTCTTATATAAAAGTGCACCCTAGAAGATACATATCCTTCTCATCTAAGATATACACTGACGGATCCCTTCGTTAAAACAAGGAAGCAGGAGCAGCATTCATCATTCCACTTTAAAGGTTGAAAAGTCCTATCACATCGGCAAAAATCATTCCATCTTTACTGCTGAAACTTACTGCTATTTTGATGGCTTTGTACTTTCTGCTTGATTTCCCCAATATTGTTTTGCAAGATTTTGTTCTGTTGTTGATTAAAATCTGCATTACAGTCTCTAAGTAACTCGTCATCGACCGTTAGGCAGAATCTTATTACTGAAATTAATTTGTTGGTACATTTTCTAATTCTGAGGGATTCGAATGTTACTTTCTGCTGGATTCCATCTCATTGTGGTATTTATTTTAATGAAAAAGTCGACAAAGCTGCCAAAAAGGCAGCAAAACATGATAGCTATTCAAATGTTTTAGATATTCCTCTTTCTCTTCATGAAGGTTATGCTTTGCTTCAAAATGTTTGCTGGAAACATGTGAAAAAGAAACAGGAAGAGGCTGGTTATCCCCTGCATACTTGTTCAGTTCTGGATCTTGAGAACATTCCTTGTGCTCAGTACGGCTTTCGAAAATCCTGTACTAGAAAAATTGTTTCTCTAATCTACAGATTGAAATTAAATGCCTTTCGAGCAAAATTTGCCAAAAATATACAATGTATATGTGGTGAAAAATTTTCCAATGTTCATGTTCTGTATCAATGTCAAGGTTTAAAAACGTTTTTACCATCATTTCAAAGTAAGTCTCTGCAGGAAGTTTTAACCAATCCAGAGTTATTATGTGAGATAGCCTTGTCTCTGTTGCAATCCCCAGTATTCTCTTTTTTGTAAAGTATGATCGTCGGAATCTATATTTTGCTTGTTTCACAGCTGCCGTTACAAGTAGTTCACAATTGTTTGTTTTCCAACTTTAGAGTACTTTTCAATTGTTTGGGGTTTTTGTTAATTTTTGTATTTCTTTGCCATGTTTTTAGCAACATACTGTTGATATAGTTTGGAATAGTCTTTTAATGTGCATTCATACCAACACGTATTTTTTCTACTTAAAGCCCTTATCTCATATTGCTGCCCCCCCCCCCCCCCCCCCCCCCCCCCCTGCCTCCATCGTCTATATCACTTTAAGTGAACAGACGTAAAATTGAAGACACACACCAATGGCTTGATTCATACGTCACATTGCTGTCGATGTGAAAAATGACATAACTATAATTGTTCGCGCGCGCGCGCGTGCGTTCACACACACACACACACACACACACACACCAATGGCTCGATTCATATGTCACATTGTTGTCGATGTAAAAATGACATTATAATTATCGATCTTGCACACACATCAGCACACACTCATCCACACACACACACACACACACACACACACACCCACGCACCACGCGCACACACACACACACACACACACACACACCACACACACACACACACACACTGGATCGATTCATACGTCACATTGTTGTCGATGTAAAAAAAAAATGACATGATCATATCGTTTATTAAGAGCCACAACCATTCATCTCCGTACATGAAAGACGTATGGAGATGTATGGTTGTGGCTCTTAATAGACTATGAATATATACGCGCCTACACACACACACACACACACACACACACACACACACACACACGCACGCACACGCACACGCACACACACACACACACACAACAATGTTGACTACCTGAAATAACCAAGACAACCAAATATGTAACAAGATGGACTGTGGCAGGAAAAGAGGGGAAAGCTAAACAAGGTACTCCTGTTTCTTGAAAACTGGTGACTTCAGTTGGCCTTTAAGCATAGAAAGGGACACTTGAGTTCTTCAGATCCTCAGGGAAGGAATTCCCCATTTGAGGTTTTTGCCCCCTTGCTTAGCTATGCCTCACCAATGGTGAGATTTTCTTGTTTATACATATCCAACTGTTTTTATCCGCCATTTATTTATTAATTTATTTTATTCTTTTATATCGAGGATAATGGAATAAGCACTTATGAGCTTTTTACATCCAGTCCCCGTGTGTATGCAGTTTTGGAAATTCTGTCATCTGTTCCCACCGGCACACAATGGCCTACTCTTACGAAAAGCGGAACAGGATTTAACATGTGCGCTAGGTGTTCTGCATGCGTTCGCGCACGGGGCCTCGGTTTATAGTCTCATCCGAAGGTAGCTGCATTCCAACTTCAGCTATGATATTCGGCTATAATCAGAGCCTGAAAACTGAAAACCCTGTTTCTAACATCTTTTTATAAATTCATCTTGGGGGAAGAACAACATTTCTTTTTCTCAACTTGATCGCAGATTTCGAGTTGGCTGATTCTGTTTTCAGAGCAGGAGAAAGAAAAGGGAGAAGTTTGTCCTTATAGAAACGATAGGATTAAGTTGCCAATAATTTTTTAAGTTTGTCTTTAGAGAAACCATAGGATTAAGTTGCCATTAATTTTTGTAATCTATCCTTGCTTGAATAGGAAGCCAGTGTAATTGATTTTCTTCAGCAGAGGAGTTAAGTGTCGGCGTTGTAACACAGTTAGACGATGACTGTGCTAGCTAGTATACTGTTGCATACGTTTGGAGGAGACGGAACATGGGATGAAAAATGATAATGATAATAATAATAAAACAAAAAAACACCAATAAAATGTTTTCAAATGGGATGAAATTGTTAATTTATTTTTGTAATGAGTTCTCCTTTCCTCTGTGGGGCTATCAGAACTAATATGTCTGATTTTTTTTTCTTCCGTAATAAAATTGACATGTATGGCAAACATCAAAAATAGGGCTCTGCGTTAAGATAACTATGGTTTGTTTGGGGGGTTTCTTTGCTTTTGGGGATTTTTGTTGTTGTTTAAGGAGGGGAAAGGGGGGGGGGCGGTAGGGAGGTGGGAGGTGGGAGGGAGCCTGGTGGTTAAAGCGTTGCCCTGGTGATCTGACGGCCCGGGTTCGAGCCACCACCAAGGCACTCTTTCGAGGGAATTTTTTTCCCCTGGGGATAACACCAGAACCGACCCCACTTTCCCCGAAAGTCCTTGGGATGAGACTATTATAAACCGATGCTCTGTGTGGAGGTGGGATGTTGTGATGATCACCATCGTATGTGGTTGTCTCACTCAGTCTGGCTCCGCGACTTAGCTATCATGTTCGTCAGTAAGGGACTTAGCAGGTGATGTCCTATGTTTTGGTAGCTCGCAACAGGCACCACTGAACACCACCAAAGTGACACAGCAGCAGTGCAGGGCCCTCTCTGGTTGGTGGCTCCATGGCAGACTGACAGTGATCAGATCATAGTGGAGTCTTGACTTTGAGGATGTGAGTTAACGAATCTGGGTGTGTGTGTGTAAGGGGAGGGGGGTGGAGAGATCGAAAGGAGAGGAGAGGGAACAACAGGACAAACACATCACAAGGAGACAGCTATCTTTTTTTGTATAAGTCTGCAAAAGATAATGATAATGGGAATAAAATCGTTTAATGAACCAGATGTTATTGCACAGAGCATATTACATATCAATTTTATATGAACAACAATCATCATCAGCATAGCAATAACAATCTTGCGCTCAAAAGACGTCATCAATATGGCGACTGGTGGAGAGAATAACATGTCCTCTTCCTGATAATGCTCAGTGCTGTTATCATTCTCAATCATCTTTACACGAAGATCGGAATCAAGAAGAAAAGAAGACTATCAGGCAAAGAAACAAGCTGCAAACATTTTTTTTTCACGATATTTTTTTTAAAGCACACACAAACAGATAATCCAACAAACAACAAACAAGTGCACATCAACAAACAAACAACAACAAAAACGACACGCAAACGAAATAGCTACTCAAACAACAACCAAAACAAGCAAAAAAGAGATAAAAGCAAATGAATAGACAAATCCTAAACGAGAGAGACCAACAAGCATCAAGAGATCATTTTAAATTCAGAGTCCTTAACTATTTCGCCACACTATTATAACCGAAGTAACCATAAAATAATTATTATCCATCATGCCACGCCTGTGCGTAATGTAAAAGAGTGTCCAAATCAACACTGCTGACACATCAAGAAGCGTGACAATAGAAAAACAACAACAACAACAAGATTATTACTAGAATCAGACAGGAGAAGTGCATTTCATCGTCTCTGATTGCAGCCCATTAGTCTTAATTGCACGCGTGATACACACAGTCTTACACCACTCGCGTAATTTAATATCGAGGCAATGAACAGACCTTATATGAAATTATAGCAGTGTCAATGCGCAATTAGACATACTTTTTTTCACATATGCTTGGAGTTTGATTGTTGTTATTGTTGTTTTGTTTTGTTGGGGGGGGTGGGGGTGGGGGGAGAGTAAACTGAGCCATTTAAACTACACCGTAATTCTGTACGCAAATGTTTTAACAGTTCTAGTCATAACAAGTGTCGATTTCATGACCTATTTCTGACGTACTTTCATTAAGAAGCTTTCCTGATTACCGTTACGACAATGTTCAATATACTTCTTGCCATTAGAACACACACACACACACACACAGAAAGAAAGAAAAAAGAATTACAAGCCAAAACATTAGGCGTGGTGGTGCGGTGAACAGAAAATTCGGGCAACAAAGCTGGCGTCATCATTATTTACAAACAATGGCATTAACGTTATGAAAGCTTGGCAAGGAAGGAGTGCAATGTCCGACCAAAGGGAGAGCACTGCCATCATGTGATAGGCATGATTTTTAGGTAGCGGCTTGGATTGCTGCCACAAGTTCAGGTATAATATTTACCTTACTTCTTGTTGATACATGTTAGGCGGGCGAGTTGGGGAAGGGGGGGGGGTGAGGGGTTTAGGGGGGGAGGGGGGGATATTTAAGTGGCAGTAGCACTTTCAAGTAATGGTTGTTCATGGTTTTGATACCAGAGCTATGTAAAGTATTATGTGTCAGTGTGGAATAATTCAGGTTAATGGTGTGTGCTGGTGGTGGAAGGGATGAACCCTGGAGCAGGCATTGTTTTGTTGTTGTTGTTGTTGTTGTTGTTGTTGTTGTTGTTGTTGTTGTTTGGGTTTGTTTGGTGTGTGTGTTGTTGTTTTAGGGGGTAGGGGTGGTTGTTTGCTGTTGGGGTTTGTTGGGGTTTTTCTCCTTTTTTTTTTTTTTTTTTGGGGGGGGGGGGGGGGGCTGTTGTTTGATTTTGTTTCGTTTTTTTGTTGTTGGTGGGTTGGTTTGTTGTTGTTGTTGTTGTGTTTTGGTTTGGTTTGGGGTGGGGGGGGGGGTGTGGGAGGGGGTATTTCCTAACTATGAGGTCCGAGGTTCACCAAATGGTGAGATTTTTGCCTATGGGACTGTTCCTCCCCCCCCCCCCCCCCAATCACCATCAAGGTAGCCATATTCCGACTTCGGGGATGAAGTCTATACATGACACCAGTGTGCGCCAAAAAATAAAATAAAATAAAAAATCTTTAAAAATTTATTTTTTAAAAACATACACACACCAGTGCGCGCGCGTTTTTTTAATACACATTTTGCCATCCGTTCTTAAGGGCACTGATGACCTACTCTTCCGAAAGACAGAACGGGTTCTTCTAACATGTGAGCAGGATGTCCTGCGTGCGTTCGGCTTATAGTCTCATCTGAAGGACTTTCGGGAGAGGGGATCGGGAGTCAGTACTGATGGTAAATCCAGGGGAGAAATCCCCTTGAACGGGCGTCTCTGTAGTGGCTCGAACCCCGGCTCGATCCCGGGCCGTCAGATCGCGAGTACAGCGCTCAAACCACTGGGCCTTCCCGCCCCCCACAAGGGGAGGTTTCACTACAAGAAGGAAGAAAGAAAGAAAGGAAAGGAAAGAAAGAACTGGGGGGAATATCGAAAGAGAGAAGAAAAAAAATTGCATGAAAAAGCGAAAGAGAGATGGCAGGAAAAGAGGCCAACAAAGATTTGAGAGAGAGAGAGGGAGAGAGAGAGAGAGGTAGATAGATAGATAGATAGATAGATAGATAGACACAGACAGACAGACAGACAGATAGATAGATAGATAGATAGATAGATAGATAGATAGATAGATAGATAGATAGATAGATAGATAGATAGATAGATAGATAGATAGATAGATAAGGGGGAAAAGCTACTTGAACAAAAAAAATTTCTCTCAACACGTGTGGAAACTTAAAACGTTCAACATCATGAGGGAACTACAATGCAGTGTTTCTGTTCATGATATCTCCGTTACAAAGAATACTGTTCATCATAACTATGCACCAAGAACACTTCAATGCTTCCTTGTGTGTGTGTGTGTGTGTGCGTGCGTGCGTGCGTGCGTGCGCGCGCGGCGTCGTGCGTGCGTGCGTGCGTGCGTGCGTGTGTGTGTGTGTGTGTGTGTGTGTGTGTGTGTGTGTGTGCTGTTGTTGTTGTTGTTGTTGTTGTTGTTGTTCTTTTGTACTACAAACATTATGCGTTCCTGCTATCTGAGCCCCCGTTTCCTTTTTTCTGCATAAGTCTTTAACTTGTTTTTTGTTTGATTGTTTTTAGCTTTATTCCATTATTTGGCCCTGTGTTAGTTGGTTAGCGCGTTTTCCCCCTGTATTATGACAACATCACTGAATGGACAGGAAAGAGCTTCTCCACAACCCAGGCACTTGCACACAACCGCCGCAAATGGAGCCAGCTGGTGCACCGTTCGTCAATGCAGGGCCCCTGCGACCCCGGAGGGGGTTATGGGAGCAGATGAGATGAGACGAGATTATGCAGTTGTTGTTTTTTCCTGTAGTTCATACAAGCCGCTTTCATTTTATATTAAAAAAATCTAAATAAATCGGTGTATTGAGTTTTTATAATTATTTCAAAGCATAATTATAGGCCTACTCAATACTTGGCAAACCAGGGGCAGAGAGCCTAGTGGTTAGAGCACTGCGCTCGTGATCTGACGGCCCTGCGTTCGGGCCACCAAGACAAGACAAGACAAGAGGATTTTTTTTTTCTCTGAAGTTAATAATACTCGGTCGAAAAGATGAGACTGAACCGAGGTCCCATAATTATGCGAACGCACGCAGAACATCTTGCGCACATGTTACAGGAGGGCTTACTACTTGTTAGAACGATCGGGGTGAAGGTCTGAAACTTATCATCTGGAAGATTTTTTTTTATATTATTAAACAGATCATCAACATTGACAATGTAAAAGTATTGGGAAAGATTTTTGGCACAGTCCTATAAGACATTTGTAATAGTTTCAGTTGTCAACAATAGCAAACGCACAATTCCAACTGTTGAATATGCTGGTGAGGGAATTTTCAGAAAATTGAGGTAAATTGGGAATTTTCAGAAAATTTAGGTAAACAGGCTTTTGTACTCTTGCATTTAAATAATTATTATATGAGTATTAGTAATATTCTTTCCACACAGACATTTACCATTTCTGCTGAAGTTGGTTATGAATGCATTCAGTTTTATTCTAGAATACAAAGTTTTTACTTTTCTTGCTGTGAAAATATTTGTGCAAGTTTTTGAATGTTTGATGATTCTTACATTGTCAGTAATGATAATCAGTTCAAAAAATCTCCCTTTTAAGCACTTTGCTGTATGCTCCAGCAAATGTAATCACTACCATTCTGTGGTGCCTCTGTGCATATTCGTCTGTGTTAAAGTAAAAAGATGAAACTATTTTTATGGGGCTGCTGACGCTGTTCTTATGTTTGTTATCAATGGAACCCATCTCTCAGTTTCTGTGACCTTTCTCCTTGATAATCATTCTAATAAGTAGTAACCCACTGGTCACAATAAAGGCATATGCAATTCTACTGATTCCCGTCCATGTTTTGCAACTTTAAAAAAAATTACCAGATCTATCATCTCACTCCTTTGGGAGGAACCCACTATGTTAAGGTACCCAACAAAAAGTGACACTTATACCCTTTAAGTTTAACAGGTGTATGACACGTTTAAATTTAAACCCTGATGTCATTTTTGAGGTTTTCTTGTAATATGGGTATTCTTAAGCATTTAATATGAACTTAGAATCAACACCAAAAAGGATTTGAAATATATGCTCAGTGACAAATCAAGAATGCGATTAAAGAGCCATTGAAAGTGCTACTAGGTCGATGTAGAATTCAAGTAATGTTTCTATCTATCTATCTGTCTGTCCCGTAGTCTGACGACCGTGGGGGCACCCTCAAAGACTCAACAACCAGTTCCCTCCATTCTTCTCTCTGTTCTGCCTTTCTCAGGGTTTTGTTGAGTTCTAGGCCTGTCCATTCGCTGATGTTATCCTCCCAGCTCTTCCTTGGTCTGCCTCTTCTTCTTCCTCCTTGGATAGTGCCTTGTAAAACTGTCTTTGCAAGTCCTTTCTTTGGATCTTGTGACATGCCCATACCATTTAAGTTTACGCTTTTTCACGTTAGAAGGTTCTCATAGGGTCCAACATAAAAATGATTTTTCAACTTCCAAAGCTGATATAACAAAGCTGGGTTTGTTTCTTCATTATATATGCGTGATCTATTTGTATAACTTTGTAAATGATGAAAAAAACAACTTCACATTCCTGGGCAAGAACTCCAAGGTTCACTACCGAGCTGTGTCTGTCTGTCTGTGTGTGTATAATCATATTCAATACAATACTACAACTATACAACAACAACAACAAATTTATTCATTTTCTGCAGGAGATATGGCCCATATCAACAAGCTACATATATACAGATGTTAGGTATGTGGCAAGCTGGGGAAAAAAAACCAAAAACTCCAAAAGTAATTGTAAGTGGGTTCAGCCTGTAACATGACCCACCCACCACCTGCCACTTGTTTTGATAACCCCATCCTTTCTCAACACAAATATTTCGGTCCTGTCCATACTAACCCTTAATATCCCTTTTTAATGTTGTTGTTGTTGTCAGTGGTGGTGGTGGTGATTTGTGTTCTTGTTATTGTTTGCAGTACTCCACCACCACCCCTCCCACACACACACACACACCCGTGAGCCCCCCCCCCTACACACACACATCCTGTTCTCTTTGTAAGGTTTATTACAGAATCGGAGCAATATTGTCTGCAGATTCAAATTTTGTTGTTGTTGCTGGTTCCGTTCTTCAGCTAGAGCCCCGAGGTTCACCAATGCTTAGATTTTGGAATGGGACTGTTTTTACCCATGGTCGATAAGGTAGAGCTGCATTTCAACTTTCAGGTTAATTTCTCTCTCTCTCTCTCTCTCTCTCTCTCTCTCTCTCTCTCTCTCTCCCTCTCTCTCTCTCTCTCTCTCTCTCTCTCTCTTCTGTGCGTGCGTGCGTGCGTGTGTGTGTGTGTGTGTGTGTGTGTGTGTACGTGTGCATGGGGATGCAAATTGCTTCTACAATATTTGTTTAATCTAGTTTACTATTGCTGTTGCCTCCCATAAAAGCACAAAGAACTTTTGCCGTTTCTTTCTGTTAGCCAAAATGAAACTATTTACGTGGTTTGTTCTCCTTTATTTTATAGTGGTTTTGCTTTGTTTGGTTCTGTTTTGGTTTGGGTTTGGGGTTGTTGTTGCTTTTTTGAGGGGGAACTATTTGGTTGTTCCCTCTCCCCTTGTTGTTGCCGTTTTTGTTTTGCTCTTGGTTCTTGCTACTTTTTTCGGTTGTTTCTGTGTTTTCTGCTCTGCTTTCTTTCTTACTTGTTGCTACTTTTTTTTTTCTTCTCTCTCTTCGGTGATTTTTGTGGGGATTTTTTTTTGTGTAGATATTTTTCCCGTAAGCTGTGTAAGTGTATTGCTATGGGCTTTATTTTATTTTATTATCATATATATCCTTAAGGGTGACGACTGGATGTAAAAAAAGCACATGGGTGCTTATTCATTATCCTCGAAATGAAAGAACTTGTCAGTCTCTTCTCTCTCTCTCTCTCTCTCTCTCTCTCTCCTCTCTCTCTCTCTCTCTCTCTCTCTCTCTCTCTCTCTCTCTCTCTGTATAATTGTGAATGTTTTACTTGTATATGGCTATTGTGTTATTGAAAAATGACTTTTAGGTGGTTTGTTCTCCTTTAATTTTATGGAGGTTTTGCTTTGTTTGGTTCTGTTTTGGTTTGGGGTTGTTGTTGTTGTTGTTGTTGTTGTTGTTGTTGTTGAAGGGGAACTACTGGGTGTCACCTCTCCCCTTGTTGTTGTTGCCGCTTTTGTTTTGCTCTTGGTTCTTGCTATTTTTTCGGTTGTTTCTGTGTTTTCTGTTTTGCTTTTTTCCTTACTTGTTAGTACTTTTTTTCTTTTCTTTCTTTCTCTTCAGTGATTTTTGTGTAGATTTTTTTCCCCGTACACTGTGTAAGTGTATTGCTATAGGCTTTATTTTATTTTATTATCATATTTATCCTTAAGGGCGGGGACTGGATGTAAAAAAGCACATGGGTGCTTATTCATTATCCTCGAAATAAAAGAATTTGTCATTGTCATTTGTCATTGTCTCTTCGTTCCTCGGCTAGAGCTCCGAGGTATTCCAACGACGACATTTTGTTTGTGGACTGTTTTTGCCCACAATTTAGGTAGCCGTTTTCCGACTTCGGAAATATTCTCCTTATAGACTAATTAAGAACAAGATTTCTCAAAGGTCTCCAAACACATCAACGCCCCTTGCACCAGATTTTATAAATTCAGACGTGCGCGCGCGCGCGCGCGTGTGTGTGTGCGTGTGTGACGCGAGCGTGCGTGCGTGCACGCGCAGGTCAATGGGCTTAAGTGGGCTACGTTGATCACTGTGTCGGCTGTGATAACCTTTTCTCTGTAAGCTTTACTGGTTCAGCAAATGTACATCTAAAGAAATGTCATGTTCTTTTAAGTGATCTCGAAGTCATAGCCCCAATGTATCTCATTGTAAGAGCACTTTCGTGTGCTCCAGTAGATTTGATCCCTACCATTCTAAGGTACCACTGTGCAGATTCGTTTGTGTTTTATAAAAAGATAAAGCTATTTTTAGGGGCTGGTGACGCTATTCTTATGTTTGTTATCAATAGAACCCATCCATACTAAATGTGCTACTTACAAAATTATTGCATTTATTACAAAATTTTAATATTTTCTGAAGTGCACTTTATTTCTTATGCATGATAACCTTGATAGCAAGTATGTAAACCCCACACTTTCAGCCTCGTGTACGAACTATAAGCATGGTAGAGAGCTCAAGAATGTCGATGCCCTTATTTACACGCAGGCAATTCATCAACTCTTGATGTCTTATTTGCACGATAGCTGCAAGCACAACGATGCGGCGGAAATCTCTATAAGTCATGCTTGTATGTTTCTATTATAGTGCGCATTATTATCCATCTGGTTAAGCAGTAGACTTGGCATCAGACAATAACAAGCTGGATTGCCGATCAAATTGGTTACAGATCAGCTTTGGTAAGCCTGGAGATTGATGGCATTATCACACTGACTAGTATGCTGTAGTGTTTAATCAATTCAATCACTGGTAATCTTAACCGGCAGTTATTCTCTGCTTCACACTCCAGCCCACCCTCTCTTTCTGTTGCAGTAAGCTCAAGATCAGGAAAAGTATATTTTTACTAAAAGACAAACGAATATGCACAGTGGTACCATAGTCTGGTAGGGATCAAATCTACTGGAGGGAATTGTATGTCACAAGTGACTGTCTCTCAGTGCAACTAATTTTTTGTTGTTATTAAAAGCAGCTTTTCTATTGGCTATGACAGTACTAAAATCATGCTGAAGAATGTGTGCCGATGTAAGTCTGTCCCCCGTGGGAATGCTGGGGACTCTTTTGGTTTAGACAGCATCCTCACTTTCTGGAATTTCTGTGCTAGAATTTTCCCCTTTTCAATCACTCTCTTTGTTCCTGTCTTTTTTTTCCTTACCATTCTATCACCTCTCTTGCTTATTTATTTATTTTTTTTAGCCTTCTGAGTCCATTCACATGCCTTTTCTTTTCAATCAAATCTTTGAGATATTCTCTTTTTTTTTCATTGTATGACATTTTGCCGGTATTGTTTTGTTTTGGAGACTAAGTGGTGATATTGTAAACACAGGAATGGGCACAGGATATTCATTTTGTTGTGTTTTTTGCCCACATGGCATTTTTACATGTTGTTTTTGTACATTGAGGTGTTCATTATGCTTTTTCATGCTCTTTTTGTAACCTAGCATCCTCAGCATGGCCTGGTTTAGTTGGCCTTAAGGGATGAAATTATTTAAATATTTTGTTATTTAATAGGTTGCTTTTCTTCATAGGGATTGGTTGAAGGGTGGTGTAGATGTTTAACTTGAGATGATTTCTGAAATCAGAATGCAGCTACCTTCGTGGTGGGCCACAAGGGTCACATATTCAAAATATCACCATTGGTGAACCTCAGAGCAAAAGAACCAAGGAACAAAACAATAACAACAAAAACGTGAGATAATGTATTGGAGTTGCAGAAACTGAATAAGATGACAGCCTTCATGGTTGGTGGGGCTATAAACACCATGAAATTAAATGTAAGTCTGAATGCTACAAAATGGCTTTGCACACACACATACACACACACACACACACACACACACACACACACATGTACCTTTACCAAATGTGGTGGTGGGGGGGGGGGGGGTTAAAGTTACCTCAAATGCACAATTATGTTTTATTCATTTCATTAATCATGCCCAATTTTTCATCACATGCTGGAACCCAGTGCAGAATGTCAGTAAATAATTACTTTGTCTCTTATTTTTGTGATTACTTGATTATCCTTACATCTGTTTCTGTCCTGAGCTGACACTGAACTTAAATTAGACATCCAAGTATCAGATGATTGCTCAATTATTCATCTTACTGAGTAACAGACACGTCAGTCGGCCCAGTGCTCAAGATTGAACCATAAAATTTACTTTTAAAACTACAATACCTCCTGTCATTGTTGTTTATGTAGCGTGTTCTCCAGCTTCCGTGGTTCACCCTGAATATGCACTCTGACTCATACACTCCCACTTGAGAATTGCTGTGAGACCAGTAGGCTACTAACTGTATGAGAAATTTGCGCGTATGGCTGTACCGTTATTGGGGTAGCCATGTGCGTAGATTTCTTTTTTTTTTTTTTTAATTTACATTAGGCTACATTTGTGAAATTTTCTGCAGATAATTTAGCGCACGCCTACTGTACATATACAGCTAACATAAACCAGCTACGACTGAGGGCGACGTGCGATTGTTGGAGACGAAGTTGTGACTGTTTGAAAAAGAAAACAAACATATTACAACTGAATAATCAAAATAAGGTGAGCTTAATATTAAATAAGAGACAAATGTTAAAGCAGATGAGAGACTATCTAGCGAGTTTTTATGTAAATGTATGCACTGCAAGGATTTACGCTAGCCTAACCAACGGCTGCAGTTGTTTCTCTCTGAGTTAGCTAGTCTATTCACCGGTATATTCATCGGTCTTGTGAATAGGGTAGGCCTATCTTACTATCCTAGCGCTCAGCAGTCTTTATGTCAGATTGTACTTTTACTGGCATGCAAATAACAAGCTGGATATTTTTGCGGTATTCGACCACTGGGCATAGCCGGTCAACTGGCGAAAGCTGGCCTGTTCCCAGTTCTGTTTTCACACAGGTTCACAGTTTATAAAAGGCCTAGGCCCTACATGTCTGAAAGATTTGCAAATGAACTGAGTTACGCGAAGAAAACTCCAATTGAAAAAATCCCTTAAAACTGACGGCTGATCAGAGACACAGACAGCGTCAAATCGGCAAGATCAGCTACTGAGCTAGGCCAGCACTTGTGAAATGGGATCTGAGAGTGAGAAAGCTTGAAGCTCAACAGTCAGAATCTTATTCAAGTTATTGCACTGCCACTAGGCTAGTAGCACTAGGCTTCATAGGCCAATACTCTATGAAAGTATGATGTAATGATTTTACACCCTTCAGCCCCATTTCAGATTGTTTCAACTATTTCTTTCTGCCAGTAACAACTAAGTATTGACATGTTCTTTGAAGTTTAGTGTCACAGTTTTGAATTTTCATTTGTGACTAGTACTACTACTAGTAGTAGTACAGTAGTACTAGTACAGTAGTAGTGTTTTTAAATCACTGAATAGGAGGTGTGTTTTTTTAATTATCACATTTATTATATCACAGCATCAGATCTTAACAGTTAACTCCTGCAGCATTTGAAATATTTTTGAAGAAAAAGAATTGTTCCTGAACTAGAGCTGGTTCTGTGTTCACCAATGGTGAGATTTTGTATACATGACCATTTTTACCCACCATTACTGGCATTAGGGTAGCCACATTCCCACTTTGTGGTAAGATTATGCTTAATTAGATTTGGGGGAAGGGAGTGGGAAAATGGTGATTAATAGTACAGTCTATTCATCATGTGTCTTGTGCATGCATGAGACTGAGAGTGTCTCACTCATTGTGAATGATTCAAAGAGCTAGTGCTAAAAAGACAGGCCTCATCTTTGTAGGTCTACATGATTTTTTGTTAAATCATCTGCATGAAAATGTTTTTAAGTTGTACTACTTGTAGCAGGCATGCGCAACTTTTGTGTCTGTGAGTGTGTCTGTGTCAAGTTGTGACATGAAATGATGAATGCAACCAATGCTATTGCTAGTAGTAGTACTAGTACTTTAGTAGTAAATTAATTAGGATCTGTTGCATCCTCACTTGGGGGGGGGGGGGGGGGGGGGGGGGGGGGGGGGGGGGCTGCTTGTTGTTTGTTTTTTTGCCTCATGACTGTCATGCACGGCAGGAGGAACTAATATTTTGATGAAGTTTGTTTTGCTGTTTGGTTGAGAAAATTAAAGACATTTGCACTTATCATTACATATATGTGAAATTTTTTTCCAGTTGTGTATAAATTTGTAAATTAAGTATGCTTCAGGAGAACATGTGTGCTAAATCAAAGTGGGAGATAATTAGCTGAGTTGACAAACTATGTCTGTCTGAGTGTCTCTGTCAGTCATTTCTATACAGACTAACAGAGTAACTTTTATTTATGGACTTACAACTTGAACAAGTTCAGCAGTCATGATGTACATATTATGTTTATAATTGTGATTAAAGCATTGTTCAGTTATGTTATCTGAATTGGTGTGAATGTATATGTTATTAGTTAAATTCTTTTCAGGAAATTGAGTCTGTTATGGTTTACGAATTATTTTAGAATTTCCAACACTTTAGTGTTGGCCTTGGCAGTTACTAAGTTAGCTGACATCAATAACTGACACGCTTTTGGCCTGGGCCACGTCTTAATATTTTGCCCATGAATAATAATCATGAAGTATCTGAATACAGTTTTGAGTAATGCACATGCTTATTTCACTCCTGTTGGGACTGTGTGCCACATCAGGATGCAGTATGTGCAAAAGCAAATTGTGGAAGTTAATTAGCAAAGCAGATGCTGTGTAGCTGTCTTTGTCAGTCACTTTCGCACATGTCTTACATACTATGAAATTGAAAGGTGGTTGCATTCCTAAGTGGTGGCATTATGCACATGCTTGTTTATTTAATTCCTTTTGGGACTTAGTGCCACATCAGGATGTGGTATGTGCAAAAGCAAATTGTGGAAGTTAATTAGCAAAGCAGATAATGTGTCTGTCTTTGTCAGTCACTTTCACACATGTCAATGTCATACATACTAACATAGTGTTTTGATATATGCAGCATTGGGTAATGCACATGCCTGTTTCACTCCTGTTGGGACTTTGTGCCACACCAGGATGCAGTATGTGCAAAAGCAAATTGTGGAAGTTAATTAGCAAAGCAGATGTCGTGTATCTGTCTTTGTCAGTCACTTTCGCACATGACTTGTGTAATGTTAAGATACAGTTGTGTACAGCCTTGAGTAATGCACATGCTTATTTCACTCCTGTTGGGACTTTGTGCCACAGCAGGATAATGTATATGTGCAAAAGCAAGTTGTGGAAGTTAATTAGCAAAGCAGATGCTATGTACCTGTCTTTGTCAGTCACTTTCACACATGTCTTACATAGTATGAAGTATGGTATAGGTGAGTGCAGTCCTGAGTAATGGCATTATCATGATTTATGCACATGCCTATTTCACACCTGTTGGGGCTTTGTGCCACATCAGGATGCGGTGTGTGCAAAAGCAAATTGTGGAAGTTAATTAGCAAAGCAGATGCTGTGTATCTGTCTTTGTCAGTCACTTTCACACATGTTTTACATAAATATAGTCATGTTGCAGAAAATATGCACATACCTATTTCAGTCCTGCTGGGACTTTGTGTGACATACAGATGTAGGTGTGGACATACTCTGATACTGTCTTTAAAGTTGTGTCAGTTCCTGAGTCCCTTTCACTAACAATAGTAACATATGAACATGTTGACATGGTATTTCTCAGATCTGAAAAAAATATATTTTTCCTGCAGCATCCCCATCCCCTCCTGTTTTGTTTTCTTTCTTTTCTCCCCCCCCCCCCCCTTTTTTTCATATAAAAGCTGCCACTTTATGATGGGTTTTTTATTTACACTTACAGACTGTTAATTGGTATCCAGACCAACATGATTAAAGGGAACTAACTCCTGCAACAAGTACATGTATTCTTGACATTGCCATATAATCACAGTAGTCAGTAGTAGTGATTGAAAACCTGTAAATGAAGTGGATTTTTATATTAAAAAAATTAATAGTAATGATAATAATAGTGATTGAAAACCTGTAAATGAAGTGGGTTTTTATTTAAAGGAAAAAAATTAAATAGGAATGATAATAATAAACAAAACATTCTCCTATAACTCAATGGAGTTGCAGTGAAATGCATCCCGCCATTTTGTGGTGACGCGTGATTTTGGCTATATTTGAAAACTTCAGCAGATTTACCCAGCATAAAAAAAGACATACAAATTATACATCATTGAAAAGTTTATTATGTTTACTTTTGAGATTGTTGCACAGTTTTTTAATAGATGACTGTAATTTTTTTTTATTTTCAAAATATGTCACTGAATGCTGAAAGTATTGAAAATTAGGGCTGCTTATCTTGCATGGCTTGAACTGTTAAACTAGTCCCCTTGAAACAGTGTGATGATTTTTCACCAAATAAAGTTCCCTGAAGTTGGCTGAATCCATCTCGTGTCACTTTTTGAACTATACAATTTTGGTTTTTAATATCATAACACTGGAGAGCCCGAAATCCCAAAGAATATGCTTGTCAACATGTCAAAGAAAAGTAGCCAACACATGCAAATTAGGCAAGTGTATGGTCAAGGAATGCGACTGTGTTTAGAAAAAATGATTGCCCTACAGGCCAGAGTACTTTCCCTTCAGGGAACATCGCTTAGTGTATTAAAAACAATTCGTAATTCTGCTGAATCTTAAGCTTCGGCACGTCACAGTAAAGGAGAGGAGTGTTGAATCTTAAGATTCGGCACAACCTCAATGAGTTAATAAAATATCTTTATGCTGACTTTTTTCCCTGCACATTTTATGATTGATAGATCACATTTAGATCCACAGCATCGCAAGTATACCGAGGCTAATGTCTGATAGTGATAGCCTGTTGTATTCTTGTACATGATTGGTTTGGCTGTAGGAAGGGTCATATTGTGAAGGTTATGTTGTGTGTATTTATAGTTGTTTGGGGTGGGGGGGGGGGGGGGTATTTGTGTGTATCGGGGAGGGGGGGGGGGGGGGTTATAGCAGAGCAGCACTGATGTGCTGACTGAAATCAGTAGTATATATACTCAGGTCATTGCTGTCATTGCAGGATGGGTACCAGAGTGTACATTGGCCGCCTTCCGTATCAGGCCAGGGAGAAAGACGTGGAACGCTTCTTTCGTGGCTATGGCAGAATCAACGATATCATGCTGAAGAACGGTTATGGGTTTGTGGTAAGCTTGTATTTTGTAAAGTGTGGGGGGGGTGTCATTGAAATGTTGAGTATATATTATATGTATTCTGCTGGAATTTTTTTAATGTAGATTTATACACAAATTATACATTAATAAGTAGAGTTCGATGAATAATTGTGCAACTTGAGACAGATTGTGATTTTTAGGAGTAATTCTGCATTACCTGTCACTACTTGAGTTTCATTATCACAGTCACCCCCTTTTCTTTTTCCACTTTGAAATTTCTGAATCTGAATTGCACTGGGTAATATTGTATTGCTGTTGATTAGAAGTTAAACTGAAGTAAATGAACTTTTGTGATCCATAGATAATTTGAATTTTCTTTCTTTTTGTTTAGTTTCTGGTTGGTTGGGTTTTACTTACTTACTTACTTAGGCCCATCACTCCCCCTGGAGCATAGGCCGCCGACAACAGTCCGCCAGAGTCCTCTATCCTGGGCTATTCTCTCCAGCTGTCTCCAGGTATATCCCATCTTCCTGGTTTCTGCCTCAAGGTCACGTCGCCAGGTGTTTCTTGGCCTTCCTCTTTTTCGTTTTCCCTGGGGGTTCCATGATAGTGCCTGCCTTGTGATGTTGCTGGCTGGCTTTCTCAGGGTGTGCCTGATCCATCCCTATCTCCTGCGCCGGATTTCATTCTCGGCTGGCAGCTGGTTGGTACGTTGCCACAGGTCTGCGTTGCTGATGGTGTCGGGCCAGTAGATCTGGAGGATTCGTCTCAGGCAGCTGTTGATGAAGGTCTGCACTTTCTTGATGGTGGTCTTTGTTGTCCTCCATGTCTCCGCTCCATATAGTAGGACTGACTTGACGTTGGAGTTGAACAGCCTGATCTTTGTGCGGGTCGACACCACCTTGGAGCACCAGATGTTCTTCAGCTGCAAGTACGCTGCCCTCGCCTTGCCAATTCTTGCTCTGATGTCTGCGTCTGTGCCGCCCTGCATGTTAATGATGCTACCCAGGTATGTGAATGTCTCCACTTCTTCCAGCTCCTTCCCATTTAGTGTGACTGGGTCCTCACTGCGTTGATCTTGAGAATCTTGGTTTTGCCTTCATGGATCTTGAGACCAACCTGTAATGAGGTGGCTGCTAGTTCTGTAGTCTTGTCCTGCATCTGTTGGCGGCTGTGGGAAAGCAGGGCCAGGTCGTCTGCAAAGTCGAGATCATCCAGCTGGTCCCACAGTGTCCACTGGATTCCATTTCTTCTGTATGCCGTTGAAGTCTTCATGGTCCAATCGATCGCCAGGAGGAAGAGGAAAGGTGACAGGAGACAGCCTTTGTCTGACTCCGGTCTTCACCTTAAAGCTGTTTGTGAGTTGTCCTCCATGGACCACCCGGGAGGTCATTCTTTCATAGGAGTTCTTGATCAAGTTGACCTGTTTGGTTGGCACTCCATGGTGGCGAAGCAATTTCCAGAGGGTGTTGCGGTCCACACTGTCGAATGCTTTCTCATAATCAACAAAGTTGGTTGGGTTTTGGGGTGGGTTTTTTACTGAGAAAAGGGGGGTGGGTTAGATTAGACCCATAGATATCTTGCTGTCGTTGGCCTGATTATAGAAATTTCTGGAGTGGGTGGGAAGTCTTGATGCTTGATCCAGAGGTCATGGGTTCAGTAGTCTTTTTCAGCCCTGGGATATTTGCTCAGATCCAAGTCTCCTTTCTGTCTGGGTGAGACTGAACCTTTGAACCAAACAAAATGCAGTGTGTAAACAGATGCATGCATACATTATGTTGCAAGCATTTCAAGTCTTATTCCATCTGTCGAGGAATAGTAGGCAATGGGGTGCTGGAGAGGATACTCTGAATAGGTGACAAAAAACTATGTACACACACACATACCACCCCACCCCCAAAAAAAAGTAGATGGAAAAAACTGTCACATTTATGTTAAAATTTCACCGGTTTGATCTTTAAATTCATATTAACAAAGAATGACTGACATCTTTTTAAATCATTTACTGGCTCCTTAGCAGAGACTGGAGTTTATTGTAAATGTTGAATCACAAAGAATATTTTGCAGGAATTTGAGGACTACAGGGATGCTGATGATGCTGTCTATGAACTGAATGGCAAGGAACTCTGTGCTGAAAGGTCAGTGAGATTGGTCAGCATTTGTGTTCTTTGCAAAGACTGAGACAAGTCATTGTTTTCTCTTTTATATGAAAACTCATGAGAATTTGCTTAACTATATTCTGACATGGTAGTTGTCTGTGGGGGTTTTGTATTTTGTTTGTTTATGTGTTAATGTAGACATAAAGTGGATGATTACTCATGTATAAGTTGTTTTAGGGTTTTTTTGACCTTATGAAGTTAAGTTTACTAAGGTTGTTTTTTTATGTAGTTATCTGAAATGATTAGTACACTTGCTAAAAAAAATAAATGCTGGAAAAATTACACTGCAATATTTTGTGTAGTTAACTGGAAAATAACCTGTATTATCACCAGCCTTCTTTTAAAACACAACAATCATTGAAAAGAAAAAAGAAACAAAGTCCTCTTTTCCAAGTTCTTTTGTGAATGAGATAAAAGTTTTTAGAAAAGGAAAAGACAAGTGGAGTTAAAAGGAGCGTCTTGATTGAAAAAACGTGTTTGGTTGTTTGTAGGGTCATCATTGAGCACGCCCGAGGGACATCACGAGGAGGAGGCTACTATGGCGGAGGAGGTGGCAGCGGCGGAGGAGGAGGTGGTGGTGGCGGCGGCGGCGGCGGTGGTGGTGGTGGTGGTGGTGGATCTTCCCGCAGATCCAGCTGGGTTGACAAGTAAGTGCTTTTTTGGGAGGGTCGTATGTGTACAAATACTTTACGTTTATGTATCCACGCGTGCACACACACACACGTCCAGCTTTCTTTTTTTTTTTGTATGAGCAGACAAAAGAGTGCTGTAATATACAGACAGCCAACCACAGTTATTGTCATTGACCTCTGCTGCTGATTCTTGTGCTATGTATTACTGAAAGTAGAATCAGCCCGTTTGTTTTTGTTGGTATGTGTAAGGAGAAATTTCTCAAAGTATTTCATTGTTTGAGTTTTTGTTAAATAGTGACCTGAAGCTAGTAATAATGAAAAGCTGATAAGTTGTCACGGCCATGTGACTGTTCCAGTATGGGGGGGGGTGTCTTCTTTGGTGGAGCTGGTTTCCTAAGATTTTGTCAAATTGTATATGAAAAATCAGAACAAATACCAAATCATTTCATCGGGGTTCTGGGGTGGGGTGGGGAGTGTAAACATTCACTCATTTGATGGTAGGAGGAGGACAGAGAATATAAAGATAAGCGAGGAGTAGAAGCCAGTTGTTAATGGTGACATTCTTTAGGTGCATGTTGATGTGGTTTTGGTAGAGCTGCTCATTCAGTAACATTAGCTGTTGGGTTTGTTTGGGGGTTTTTTGGTTGTTTTCCCAAATTGTTATGCAAAAGTCGAGGGTGCTGTTTACATTGCGAAGGGGTTTCTAGTCCATCGGATAGTGTCATGTTTTAGGTTTAACTGAAAAAAGAAGTTAATGGAAATGTGATGTTTGATACAATTAGTAGCTTGTTTGGGGAAAACACACAGAAAGTACATTTCAGCGCTTTAAGATTTTCTCTGTGCTGATAACATTTTTCTCCCAAATAGATGTTTGTGTTATTGTTTAGAAATCTGTTTGAAACTCACTTTTTTGTCTTCTATTTTCATCATTTATTTGCAAACTATAAATAAAAGCATGCTGAAGCACAGACATGCATACACACACGCACGCGCGTGCACACACACACGCGCGCGCGCGCACACACACACACACACAGAATATAGACTAGTGTTTTTATAAAAACAAACAACAAAACACATACATATATAATACTGGCAAATGTGTTATAAAAACCCAGACATTCTTTTGTTCTCAAATGTGCAGGGCATTTCACTGTTACTTTGATTGACATTGGATATACATTGAGCTTTGCTAGTGTGCTAATATGTGATGTGATTCCACATGTGTGTGCAGACAACGACACTAATGATGTGCTTCCAAAACAGGGCGCCCAGGTCCTGTAAATTCTGTTTATTCTCTACATCATTTCTTATATCATGAACCTTAAAATTTTTCTTGTATCATAAACCTGAGAAGAATGTGTTAATCATGCCAAGATATGATTTTGTTTATCTCAAACTGATTACACATTATTTCACCTTGAAAAGCTGTCTGATTATTGCTGATTCTGGTAATCTTCCACCCATCAAAAGCTTTATTTAAACTCGTCTATAGCGAATATTTGTGTTTAAAAAGATAGGTGGTGTCTTCCCTCCCTCAGTCGTTGACATCCATATGATGGTGTAAAGGATTCCATCATTCTAAGATCTTATTTGACTTCAGGTATTATATAAACATGAAGATTGTAAATGAAAGGGAAGAAAATTATGCTTGTCCCATGTGTTAACATTCTTTTGATTTTGGGAGGGAAACCACTGTTTCATGTGCTCCATTGAGTAAAAAGTGTAAATATACAAAAGAGGAAGGGAAAGGCTCGTTGTGGGGATATGCTTTAGTGGGGGGGAACAAGACTAAAAATTGCGTGGCGATGGCGTAGGTAAATTTTACATGTCGCTGGGCACCCTGTTCTATTGCAGGTATGGACCACCAACAAGAACAGAATACCGCTTGATTGTTGAGAACCTTTCTTCACGCGTCAGTTGGCAGGTATGTTTTGCAGCTTTCATGTCAGGCATGACAGTCTTGTAGAAAATGTTGAGTTCTGTTCTGTGTTTTTGTGTTGATCACAGTATTGCCTATCTGAAAATGGATTTTTTTCTTTCCTTAGGTTTCGTAAGTGACGTAAGTTCAGTAGAAGTGAGCAGCCAAACAAGTTTGGAACTAATGCTTGATTTTTTTTTTCTTTGCAGGTGCTGTAAGGCTTGATTAATTGAATGATAGATTATCAAAAGTTTGTAACAGTGTTGTATACAGGGATGACTGGACATCTGCCCTGGCATTGGATTTGGCTGTCAGTCACAGGAGAAAATGTCAGGACTGATTCCAGTGGTCTTGCATTTGTCACTGTGCTGTGTTGTGTTGCAAGTAGCTTTATCAGACCATTCTTTAGCTGGTGATTAATTGAATGTTTGACTGGTGTGAGAGTGGTCTTGTTCTGAGACACAATTTTGTAGTGCTTGTGTACAAGTAACAGGTACAGTTGTGGTTTGGGACATATTTTGCTGTTAAAAGGTTCCTGTAAGAGTGAATTTTAAAGTTAGATAATTTTGCAGACACAGGCTAGAATTTAGTGATTAATTTTGTCAAAAGAAATATTTAACTACATTTTTCTGTCTGTATAAAATACCTCATGAAAAGTTATCCTAACGGTCTTTATTTTGTGCTTTTTTGTTTTGTTAGCTGTTTATTTATGGTGACAGTAACATTTCTTTTAATTAAGAATGGCACTTGATGTCCTGTGTCCTGTAAGAACTTAAAGCTAGCATAAGTTTGTTTAACAGAAAAAGGTGTAGTAGCATGTTCCCATGCAGTTAAGCACAACTGTCTGTTTATTCAGAATGAATGAATGGAAATCAAGTAACTACAAATTATCACAGGGATTGGCTTGAGAGTTGTTCTTTTGGTAGTTGAGCAATTGAACTTTGTGAAAATAAACTGACAGGTATTCTTGTTTATTGATCTGTATAAACTTGCCCTGCAAGCAAAGTATTTGTTGACAAAGCTTTGGACTTGGAAAGAAAGAGAATTTTTATGATAATCATTGGAAGTTGGTGGAAGGAAAGATATCACAAGCAGATGACTTGGTTCTCTAAAAACATGACACAGTTTTTTTCACACCAAGTTTTCTTTCATCTAGGAAGCTGACAATAAAGGGCAACTGTTTTGCTTTGGTTGGTTTGTTTGCTTTTGCTGCGTAATGAACCAGCTTGAAATTGGGGCGGATGTTTTTCCTTCTTTTTAATAGAGCATATGGGGAGTAAATTTTGTTCAATTTGCTTATGTGCTACACTTTCATAATACCAATCAGAATTCACAGAACTTGTAGCTTTCCAAGCCAATCCCTGTTGTTTTTAACTATATTTCAGTAATGTTTGCCGAAAAGTGTTATCCTCCATTTGGGGGAAAGAAATTGTAGGGCATTTCTATATATTGATGTACTAGATAGATGTAACATGTGGTGGTGTGCGGTTGTTTAATGTACAAGATGTTTTCCTATTTGAAAGCTCTTGGCTTGGTTGACTGTTGGGGAGAGAGGGCTTTCTGATGGTGGCTCAGTCATCACCCCAATCAAGTTCTGACATGAGGGTTCACTGGCTCCTGGCCTTGCTGTACGCGCTGGCTTGACCAGGGAGGCATAGAGTGGGTCGTAAGAGGGGAAGCAAATGTCCTCCTGTGGCTCCTGTCTTGCACCTACCCAACCCGCCTTGGTCCCTTGTCCCACTGGTGGCTGGCTGGCATCTCTAAAGGGTATCTTCAGGGGCTAGTCTGAGGGTCGGCTCAATACGGGCAAGCATGCAGGCAACCCAAAGAGCAAAGTAAAGAAAAGTCGAGGTCTGGCACGCAAGGGGGGTTCTTACTCACTGGCAAGGGCAGGCTGGCTGACGGTGAGGGGGTAGGAGCCTCCCTCCAGCTGACTACATACGCTAGGAGAGCCCAGGCTTCCAGGTCAACGCCCTTGATGATGTGCTCCTTCCCTGCCACTTGATAGGTTTCTCCCAGGCCTTCCTTGTAAACACAAAATGCTGGTTAAGGTAATCCTCCTTCAGTTTGATGTCTTTTTCTTTCCCTTTCCCAACAGAGTAGGCTGCAAAATCACAATTTGTAGCTCTCTAGGATTCCAAGGTAATAAGCATTCAAACAATTGTTGAGAGTGAATGGGATCTTTGAGTGGGTTTATCTGAAAGAAAAAAAGTACCAAAACTGTGATCAAATGGGGAGGGAGGTGGTCTTTTTTTTTTTTTTTTAAGTTGTTGCTGTGCCTTTAGTGGTATTAACTAAAGAAATTGCTTATTTTTTTCGTTGATTAGGCTCAGTAACAAGAACACTGATAGCTAGGTATGAAGATTAGTGTGATCAGAGATTTATATATTTTCAGTCTCGGTGTATATGAAGTGAGCCAATATGTTTAACAGGTAATTTTTGTTTTTAAAAAAAAGAAAAGAAAGAAGCTGTAGACCTTTTGCCCATTATCTTTGCCTTTTTTTGTGTGTGTGGTCCATTTATATAAGGTGCTTGAGCCGCCTGGACTGTCAGATGTGAGTATTAGAGCTTTTTCTTTTTTTTACTGCTGCTTTCCTTTTGTACGCTTTAATTATAAAGACCATTTTCTTGTTTGTTGTTTTTGCTATGTGCCCCTAGAAGAAGAAGCATGTATCCTAAAACACACGTGTGTCTGCTGTTTGTTTCAAGGACCTGAAAGACTACATGCGTCAGGCTGGAGAAGTTACATACGCAGATGCTCACAAAAGACACAGAAATGAGGGGTGAGTGTTTTTGATGGAATGTGCACAGCAGTATTGAATGTAATGCATTGGAGCCAGGCAGTATAGTGAATGAAGATTGGTTCTTCCTGGGCAGGGCTTGTCTTTTTTTTTTTTAAAAACACATTCAGTTTACCAAAATTATGGTGTTTGTATCTACAGAATAATGGAGTTTTCCATATAGTGTCTGTGTTGATAGTATCATGGAGTTTGGCACAATGATTTTGTCTGTGTTTAGAGAATAATGGTGTGTTGGTAATTCTGTGTGTTGTTGTGTGTAGAGTATTATGTGCTTTTCTTCTGACATTGTTGTGTACAAAACAGGCCCCCCCCCCCCCCCCCCCCCCCTTTTTTTTTTTTCTTTTTTTTTTTTTGTAAAGTGTATCATCTTTGCATGCAGGTTTGAAAAACAAACAGATAAGGGAATTTCCAGGTGTTGTCTTTTTGTGTGGAAAAAAAGTTTGGTTTGTTTGCAGAATAATCGAGTTTGCTACATACTCTGACATGAAGAATGCGTTGGACAAACTCGACAACACGGAAATCAATGGACGCAAAATCCGGCTGGTTGAAGACCGACCAAAGAAGCGCAGGTATGGTTTTACATAGTTGGTAATCGATTGTGTAAGCAGAGTTTTCTGTACAGTTTGGTCAGAATGTACAGAAAAGGGTTTCATTTGTCTACATCTGTATGTGGGTGGGGGGGACTCCTTTTTAACAGGTAGAGGGCCACTGAAGCCATTTAGAAATGTCGGTACTTGCCTTGGCCTTTTTTACTCATAGGGCAGTGCACTGAAATTTTCAAGCAATGTTTATTGGCCAACTTAAACCTGGTGGTTGTTTTCCCTCTTCAACGCCCCAGGTGTATTCTTGGTATGTTTGTGTTATCTGTGCCACTGGCTGTAGCTGGGCTATGAAGTAGCATAGGTGGAATATTAATGTGTGCACAAAATGATCTGTGTGCATTTGCACACACAGTCTGATGTTATGGTCTTTTCTGAAAGACAAGACCTTTGGGCATATGGAGGACTTGGAACCAGTGTTGACAAAATATTTTCACACTGACACCTTGGTAGAGATTCAAGATTTGTGCCCTCAGTTATCAGATCACAAGTTTGATACTTTCTAACCTCTGGACTGTCCTGCTTCAAGGTCCATCCATACTTGTGTGGGTTGGGTGTTTTTTTCTGACATTGTATGCAAGGTATGATAGGTTCATCTTTCATGCTTTTATTGCTGTTCTTTGAATGAGGAGATTTATCAGATTATTCTTACCAGGTATATATCTTTTACATTTTCCTTCTGTGTGCGTGGACTTAGTTTCATCTGCTCTTATTTATACTGGGTTTATGTCTAGTGAATATCTGTGTGTGTTTTTCTGCCTGGTGTCTCATGACATACATTCAGAGCTGCAAATGTCACCATACCATGTGTGTTTCACCTCCCAGGTCTGTTAGCATTGGATGTCAGGCCTGCTGAACAGTAGACACCTTACACTGCTACTGGGCCACTTCAGTGGGTTCATTGCAACCTTTTCTGATCCAGAATATGCATAAGTAATCAAGAAACAAACCCATACTGTCAAAAATATCTTAGTTGTGAAGCTCTACTAAACAAGGTGTCCACCACAATGACCATCACCATAAAGGACCATACTTCATCAAGAAAACTGAAGACTTCATGAGTTGGCTTGAGCAGAAGAACATGTGAAATTTCAGATTATCATGAGACCAAGCACAAAGGACTGCTGTTTTTCTTTTACCATGATACAGGCACAAAAGGTTGTTGAATTTGAATGGTGATACACTGCTGATGGAGATTAGATATGTTGCCAACTTGGCAGGGCACCCTAGACATTACTGTGTTTGCTAATAGTCAACCAAGCCAGAGACATTGGCAGAAAAGAAAAAAAAGCTAAGCCAGCACATTTACCTCTCAAAGAAGGTAGATAGTACATTTCTTCCTTCCTGCTGGTCTCTGTTTCCTATGTCACTTTTTTACATTACAGTCATTGCTGATGAGAGAGAAGGTTTAGATAGTGGTGTGATTATGAGTTTCGTTGTTTTTTTTCCCTTGTAGTCGATCAAGGTCCCGCAGTCGACGGAGAAAGTCCCGATCCCGCAGTCACTCCCGGCGCTCTCGGAGCCACTCCAGGTCTCGCAGTGACTCCAGAAGCCGATCTGCAAGTAAGTCCAGGTCCAAGTCTGGGAGCAAAGACCGCAAGACCAAGTCTGATGACAAGGACAAGAACGACATCAAGAAGAGATCCAAATCGGCATCCCGCTCCAGGTCCCCTTCCCGCTCCAAATCCAGATCTCGGTCCAGGTCTGTGTCTCCTGATGATCGCAAGGCTGAAGTGTCCCCTAGACACAGTGGGGATAATCAGCGAAAGGAAGAAGAGGAAGATTGATAGAGAGAGGTGGTGGCAGGAAGCATGTCCATTTGCAGCAGAAAGACAATGGAGACAGTTGGCTTTACAGGACCAAGTTTTCCTGACCTCCCACTGTCCACAGTTGCAGCTTCTGGTAACTTTTTATCATGATCTGTGAATGGAACACTTTGCCTGAAGCAGCAAGGACTGGTAATTTTTTTACAGTACTGAATTTCAACAGTTAAATTGTAAATGTGTTCTGGTTGGGTTTTTTTAATGAAACATTCTCTTTTTGAATAGGTTATTCAGTGATGCTGACTCTGTTGCATTGTTGTTGTTTTTTGGTTTCGTTGTTGTTGTTAAGAGGCGAAGAACTAGCAGGATGATGCCTGTCTGTATGCCAGAGGTCAGGAGTGTCTGTTGTATTTTATGCATGCAGTGTTGATACAGATGGGGGGGGGGGGGGGGGGGGTGGCGTGTTCAATATCAAGTGTGGGTGAAAATGTGCTTGTTTTCATGACTGGAAGCTCGACAGCATTATCCCTGTTTCTTCTTCATTCAGTTTTAATTTGGTATCAGATATGCCATTTTCCTGAAAACATGTTATTTTACTGTTTTACAGTGATGATCCAGTGTACCGAAGATAATGTTGTCAGTGAAACCAAATGGACAGTGCTTTACAAATAAGTTTAGAGAAGCAAGTGTATATATATATTTTTCCCCAAGTCTTGTCAACCGTTCCTACTGGCATGAAATGGCCTACTCTTCTGAAAGGCAGGATGTTTTTTTTATTTTGTGCACAAGATGTTCTTCATGCATTCGCAGAACATCTTGCGCACATATGAAATCCTGTTCCGTTTTTCGTAAGAGTAGGCCATTGTGTGCCGGTGGGAACAGATGACAAGATTTACAAAACCGCACACACACGGGGACTGGATGTAAAAAAAAAAAAGCACACAAGTGCTTATTCGATTATCCTCGATATAAAAAAATAAAAACTGGGCCTCAGTTTATATATAGTCTCATCAAGAGATACTGGGGGAGCGGAGTCAGCACTGATGTTAACTCCAAGGTAAAATCCTCAAAAAATAGGCACCTCCGTGATGGCTCAGGCCTGAGCCATCGGATCACACTTTTAACCCCTAGGTTATCCCACCCCATAAGAATTGTATAATACCTGCACCCCCATAAATTTCCACTTGGCTGCCTTTTCAGATGGGCGTTCTTAGCTGAAACCAATTGTATACTGGGCTTTTTGTAAGTATTGATACGCAACAAAATACACAGACAGTCTGAATAGCTACGCAACGAGGAAAGAAGCCCCCAACAATGAACTCATCAGGAGAACTGACAACAGAGTGGAATGGAAGGCCATGATCGCCAATGTCTGCAACAGACCTGGCACATGAAGAAGAAGATACGCAACAAAACCTTGATTTTTGTTATATAACATTGTAATTTGCAAGCAGTCTACCGAGTTTGATATGCCCATCAATGATGATAAAATAGCATTGTTGGTGTGTTCTTTGATACTGGCATCACTCTTACAGAGTTCTCAATTGATTTCTGTTATAATTCATATCTCATGCATTAAGTTTCCAGGATAGTTTTTATTTTTTCAACAGTGGGATCACAAATTTGTTCGTTGAATTAGACGGTAGTTATTAAGTTTGTATAGAAATAGTATTTTGCTTTTTTCTAGTAAGTTTATGTTACCAGTTTAAATATATCCCATAAAGGGCCAAATGAAATTTTTAAAATTCTAATTTTGGTACTCTTGAGTTAAGATAAAAATGTTCACATATACACATGCAAATGAGTACTCTTATAGCTGCCAACCATTCCTTTTTTCTTCTGGTTATTAAGAACAGTTTTTGGTTTCTGAAATTTCAGTGGCCCCCACCCCCCTGTGCAAAAGACATCAATGCACGTGCTGGTTTCTAACACTGGTCACCAAGATGATGTGATAAGTGATCTTTGTACTTTAAATTTCACCTATGGCTGTTTCATTTCAAAGTGCAGCACAGTATTCTTTCCTGACTACATTTTGACAGGTGATTAAAAATTTGAGAAATGCTTCAGCTTCAGGGGATCGTGTGCCCTGATCCCCACGTTTTTCAGGAGTGGGGCAAGCCCCTCTGAACACCTACCCCCACCCAAAATCTGTTTTTGGATTCTCAAAGGTTGGCAGCTGTGCACTGACAAAAGGAAAGGCATAGTTAGATAAAGAAAACCTGTCACTTGGTAAGCTGGGTATTTTTTCATTTGACAAATCCTAAGAGAGTAGTGCTTGATTGCTAAGTATTGTTTAAGTTCTCATTGTTTAAGTTCTCAGATAACCAGCATAGTTATATAGTGTTTGCTTGCAATACTCACTTCACGTTCTGATTTGAATAGTTGAGTGATATTAAATGGAACAGTAACACAGTTTTTGAATGTTGTCAGTTTTCTTTTTTTGGTTTTTTCATGGCTTTTGTATACATGTTGCTTTTTAGACGTTCTTGTGCCATGTAGCTTGTAAATTTGTTGCAATAATTCTGCAATTGATTTCAAAGTCGTTATTTTTTTGTTGTCAATATTTTGTGTTGTGTGAATGTTGAGGATGAGAGTGACATTAATTTCTGTAGCAAATCGTTAATCTAGATTGTCAGCAATTGGAAAAGTAATATTCTCTATTTACCCCTACACATCAAAATTAGTAGCACACTCTTGAGGCAGAAAAACTTGAATTTTGTTCTGAAAGAAATGTTAAAGGCCCTTATGAAGACAGGTTGAATCTCAGTAAATATTCTTCTACCTGTGTAAATATTCTATTTACTAAATTGGCATTGACAGTCAAATTTCACTGCAAGATGAAACGCACAGTACTGAAACCATTGGACTTCAGGAGGAAGTAATGATTGGTGAAAGAAACTGAAAAATCTGTGGAGAAAATTGTTAGGATTCTGAACTCAGACCACCCTAGTAAGTGCTTTAAATTTAAGGCATTGAAAATATACAGCAGGAGAACGATATGAATCATGTTGCATAGCATGTAAAGAGCTCCAGCATTCAACAGATAGGAAATCCCAAACGCCATCTGAGCTCCACTTCTGTCAAGTGAGGCAGGAGACTGTCCAGAACTTGTCATTCAGGGCCTAGGAAAAATTTTGTGTGTATATGTTTGTCAGCATTGATTTGTGGGTTTTTTAAATTGTCAACATTGATTTCATTCTGCAGTGCAACATGTAAAAGCCCCAAAACTACTCTAGTTTTTAAAAGTGTTTTGCACGCAGAATTTATGTAAATGTTTTTTTTCCCATCCATTGCTAAAGTCTTACAGAGATCAGTTCATTGAAGTGTATCATATCTAAAGGATAAAACAGATAAAACAAAATTCTGAATCCAGCTCAATCAAGAAGACTGCCTGATGGTATTAAAAGGTGCGCGTGTTGAACCAAGCAGACATGTACTAGTTCACAATGTGTGATCTAAATTTGTCTCCCAAATTAGCTGAAACATTTTCAGCGAGTAAGTGGTCCCCTATCTTCAAATTAAAGCATGTATCTGAAGGTGTGATCATGGAAGGTGACATAGTTTGACAAACTTCTCAAAAGAATGTAATGTCAATTGTGCTCCTTCCTTTCCCTCTGGTGCTCTATCCCATGCATGCTCATTCACAACCACACAAGTAAAAGTTTTTCATAAAGTTTGTTCAAACTCAGAAATATGACATTCAAATATGTACAGGCTGTAATATGCAAACTTAGAATACAAGCTGTATTATCGCCAAACTGATCTAATTCACTGTGTCGTATGCAGCTTCTTCATTAGCATATATACAGTATGCAACTTCTAGTTTCTAGGATAAGGGGGACACTTGGTGTACAGTTCAGAAATTTTGTAGACGTAGCACAAAAGCCCAATTTAAATGTCAATCACATTTTGCGAATAAATGGATACAAGTCTGTAAAACTCTTGAGCTGAAAGCACAACCAATCACAAAGACTACTATAACCCCTCGACATTGTGTAGACATTGTACTGTTCAACACAGAACACATTGCTGCCTCAAATCAATATACCAAACTGAAAACAAATGGGTGCTCAAAAAGGTACAAAGAGGTCACAAGAACTTCCAATCACAGCCAATTGTCCATGTTATTGAAAGTGAACTCAACTGTCCATTGAATGTCATACCAGTGTTGCTTATTATAAACGTTATCAAGCACACAATGACCATTCATGCAGCTGGAAATCGCATGATGCTAGTTCACAAACGTTATCAAGCTCACAATAACAATTCATGCAGCTGGAAATCGCATGATGCTACTTTCCTTACAAACCAAACTGTAGTACTGGGAAGCTGTCTGATGCACAGATCATATGATCATGTTACAGCTGAAATCGCAGAAAATGCCTAAAGCCACAGTGCACAAAATTAATATTTTCTGGTGGGAAAAGTTCATTCCATCCATATGCTTGCTTTTGTATGATCAGTATTTGCAGCATGTGAAATTAAAAGTTGATCATTTGCACTCATCTTTTAAATATTTAAAAACATTATTCTGGACATTGGGTTATAAAAAGGAATTGCAGACTGGAAGAAATACTGTTTGGAAAATAAAAGCTAAACACAAAAGGTACATTAATCATCAGTGTTTATGTGAAGACACAAGCACTGAAATTAAAATTACTTGCCCCCAAAAGGAGACAAAGCGCAGAACCAGCTGCCACAATCAAGCGCAAAATCTTGATCAGATGCTATGCACATAAAATGTTTGATTACTACTCAGATTTTGACTACTTGCTGAATTGATAATCAACTGCATGCTTTGTATCAGCATGGTGGGCTGCTGTCTGTCAGCCTTTCTTACAGTCATTTTGCAGTTGACTGGGATACATAGCAGGTGTTTTTTTGTTCTGTATAGAACCTTGATTATAATCGTTACGACTGTTTTCCACAACATGAACCAGTCTTTTTCACAAAAAGTTGAATCCATGTAGTCTTGCATTTATTCTAGCAAACATCAAAATTCATAGTTAAGACCTTTCACTGCAACAAATTGTGATGAAGTTGTCTACAGCCCAGCCAACTATTAAAGCCATAGACAAGATCACTTGAGAAAAGGGTATGTCAAAACAAAACAAAAAAGTGTTTTTTTAAAAGCTACTAATATTTGAAATAAAAAAATTCTTGTCCAGTTCCGAAACATGGTTTTAACTAAGTTGACCCCTGTCAATATATTTCACAAAAGACAAAAAACCATGATCATTGTGAATACACAGCATACTTGCAAGCAGGCTGGTGTCAGTCAGTCTTGACATTCTTATCTTACATCCTCCTAGGACAAGATGACACAAAGCGGCATGAGTTAAAGCAGAGGAATGATGGCTGCATGCAGCTGGTTACACTTTGAAAAAGGTACAAGTAAAAAGCTATTATGTGTATGACACACACTTCACATGTAAACTCTCATAAACGTGAATAGTCTTTGCAGGGAACAGAAGTGAATGCTGTACATTCCATTTATACAGCATGAACATAGATATCACACACGAAGCTCACAGATTTGATTACAACAATTTTCATCACAAAATGGAAACACCCTGATAAAACATCGGTAAACCTGTTCAACAAGCCACGTTTTTGTAAAGCAGCATAGTAAAAACTGCCATCAGACAAGACAATAACATAATGGCAACCACAGAAGAAACTAATCGGAAACGAAAGACTGAAAAGGAAAATTTGGCAAACACAGGTCAATAAACACCACCACAGCCAGAACACCAAAAGGTGGCCCCTCTAGACCCAAGTTATTTATAAAATGAATGTACCCTATCGTGGGGGGATAAAAAACCATCTACCATATCCATAAAGTGAACACTAAACATGCTGAAAATTGTACAGGTTAGAACAGTTTCATTCTTAACAAAGAGAAAGAAAGAAAGAAGCTATGTCATCACCTGCGTTTCACTTTTCAAGGAGTTTTAAGTAAGTGATCACATTATGTGATCATTGAGGGGAAACAGTGCTGTATGTGGTAAAAATACCCTCTCTAAACGAGGATATTGAGGTTATGTTACCATCCCAGTGGATATTTCTGATTCAGGGAGGACTATCACTCAAATGCGAAAAAACATACTACCTCACTTGGTTGCCAGCCGCAAACCTTATTTTACACAGAGGATTCGAAATTGCTTAGAACGAAGCTATGACTTGGCTACTGTAAAAAACAAAACAAAAAAACTTGTTTCACATAAACAAAATGAAAAGATCTTGCCTGTTTGTGAAACAGAATAAATGACCTCACCTTTGTGTGCAATGATAATTACACACACAGACATCTCTGACCTTTGTTTTTATTAAAAGCTTAGGTTCAAACTTGCAGGGGACAAAAGAATCTGAAAAAGGATGGGAAGCTTTGGAGTCAAACTCAGAGAGGACACATGCAAACATCTGATAACACAACAGAAATGATCAGGTTGCTCAGACTTTCATGGTTCTCAAGGTAAGAACAGTTTCAAACCAGATGAATTCATGTCACATCAGCAATTATATTCATGTGGGAAATTATGTCATTCAAAAGAGAGTGACAGAAAAATGCGCTTGCTTAAAATCGGCTCATTGCGCATAAATAAATAACTGACCTGAAACAAAACCGAACCTACCAAAATTTGAGCTAAACTGCAAAATTTATTACAGAAAGCCAGCATATTTTCCACAGCATTTTCACACTGTATTAAGTCTAAACTTGTTTGCCATGCTTTTACATAATATTGGAAAAAAAGTTTCCCAAAAGATGCATGAATTTTTCTGCACTTAAGTGCTGATTGTTGGCTGAAATACGCCAGTTTGCAAAGACCCTGTAACTACAAAAGTAGTAAATTCTATGGAGAGAAGAAAAATAAGGGGAAGCAAATACCATTGGTAAATGCTACAGAAAAAGAATGTTTCTGAATATGATAATTGCTAGAGAAAAAGCGTTTTTCTGAATATGATAATTGCTAGAGAAAAAGCATTTTTTCTGAATACGATACATGCTAGAGAAAAAGCATTTTTCTGTGTACGATAGCAAAAGGAATACCTGGGGTTTTACTCTTATAAAGTCGGGACAATTCCATGTGGGGTAAAACAAAAGTGCCACAACCCTACCCCTCCCCCCCCCCATACTTCCCTCAAAGTACAAAAACAGAAAATCCCCATAAAACATCCACTCCCCTCCCCTTAAAAAAAAATTAACCAACAACAACAAACATAAAACTTTTTTTTTTTTTAACCCAGTTGTCTACACACAGCATAAATAACAAGATAACTTCACATTCATTCATTCAACTAGCTTTGATGAAGATGACTAATTGTCATCTACATCTTTTCCTTTCCTCTCATGATTTTTTTTTTCCCAAATGGATTCAGAACCGAGTGGGGAGCTACATGGTAATATAATTGATTCATCATCAAATTATAGAGGGAGGTGTATTGATAATATGACAGAATTTATTTTCCTATGATGTTGTATGTGTTATCTCGCTGTAAACTGACAATGGATTCTTACAGGCAATTTCAGAACAAATCTTGCTACATTTTGTTTTGCTGATCTGTTTAACATAAGAGACATGGAAATCTCGCCAACACACCTTTCCACTCGAAATTACACTGCTTATAGAGGTTATCTCCCATGATCTACCAGAAAAATAATTATTGCCCTGCTGAGCTTTTGGCTGTTTCACTCAGCACTTTCAATGGGGAAACCCCTGGAAAGGTGACTTTCATTTCTGTAATCATGCTCACAGCGATTTCTGGCTCCCTTAACAGTTTACTACTTTATCTGCACATGCAAAAAAAGACTTACAGACATCTAATATCACTTAGAGTGAACAGACGTTAAACTGAACACAACTTACAGACATACATATAGACAGAGGGACCACCCAACAGACAAAGAGACATGCATTGTATACAAACATCCATACACACATACACATATATATACACATGCAGACAGGTGTGCGCATACAAACAACTGAATGAAGACAAGAACAGGCTTCCCTCACTGATGCAAGCAAGTCAAAAAGCATACTATTGGGGCCATCAATGTTCCGCCCTATTCAAACGTCAGATTCGCTGGCGCTACAGACACACTTTCACAACCAACAAACCAAGCCTAATACTGGCATCGACTCAGGAAAATATCTGGAAAATCAAACAAGTTAGACACACTGACTGGAATTCAGGTCTGGTGGATACAAACAGCTGGATTTCCTCTAACACAAGCAAGAAACTCGAACACCAACATCCACTTACTCTCCCCCAACAACGACAACTGCACAAGCAGCAAACAATGCAACGAAATACTTGAAACTGGCCCCGTCACTTTAGCAATACAGACTATCGCTGTAAAACAAGTGGCAGCGGGCTGTGAACGCAAGACGAGCATGAAGAAAAATAAAGCCACTGTAGTAGTGTTAGAGGTGGTCTCCCACTGTTACACTGAGTGAAATGGTATCAGAGGAAAACGTCCATAGGTTTGATGCTGTTCAGGCGTGCTGACACCACGTCGTGTTGTAGCCGGGGTTAGGTGTGTCAGCAGTAGCTTGAACAGCTGGGATGACGATGTGTGGTGGTGGTGGTGGCAGTGGTGGTGATCCACTTTCTTTGACGGCCAGGGACGCACAGGCATTATTATTAGTGGGCAGGACACAACACTGAAACACATCCACCATCAGCAAGGAATTAGAGAATGGAAATTCTTTCCTGATCTACTAAGTGAAGTGGTTCCTGGAACACAATGACATAATCATTATCAGATAACTTTCCCTCATATCTTAACCCTCTTGTTGTTGGATTCTACAGAGCTAAACTGCCTGTAGATTTTGAATTCTTTGCAGGTTTTCTACCTCCATCTGACTTACTTTACTCTTAAGGCAATTGTGTGTGTTCATGACAAGTTATCAAGCTGAAATTTTGTCACAAGCTAGGCATGTCTTTGTACTTGCATTTAGGCGCAAGTTTATGTGTCTGGTCACCAGATGTCTTGTCATTGTCACCTTATTTGTCACCAATCACAGGTAAAAATATGGTATATATGATAAAACAGCAAATCCTGCATGGATTTGACAATAGTTCAAGCATATTAGTGTCGAATAAGGAAGTGATACCCAGCTGATGTGTTTACCAATAGTTATGTGCAATAGTACTTCAAAGACGTGTCACACAATGTCCCCATAGCACGTGTTGTTTTATGGTATGTCTCGAGGAGACAGAAGTTTTGTTTAACTATTTTTTCTTTTGAAAACAAGTCATATTCAATCGACATGTGACCTTTATACTGCAGTTCATATCTGCGTGTGCTACCACATGTTTGTTAAGTGTACAGAAGTGTATTATTGTACATGACTGTCACACTGTCACCATTGTCACAGTACAGGTGTGACAAATTCGAAACAACACAGAACTTCTGTAACTCTACAAAATTTTAATGTTGGTAGTCTCTAAAGTAGTCGTAGTGGTGGCACAGGGTCACATCACATCACAAAAAGCACAAATTATGGATGTGTGTGTGGGGGGGCGGGGGTGTACCCATTGCTCTCACCTGTCGAACCTTGGCAGACAGAGACCTATTTTATTTTCCTTCTTGCTATTTTCATTATCAGCATATCTGTTCGTTTCTGCCATTGCAGTTTCAAAGCAAAAGTGTGGTAATAATGAGAAAACAGTCAAAAGGCATCACGTTTTCAGGCGTCTATGCCGCGGACTGGCTGGGAGGTCAAATTTCTCCACAGTCAGTGTGTGTAGCACAGGTCAGGAATGTGCCGTGTAGCACATTATTTTCTGGCTCACGCTTCTCCCTAACTGCAGCATTTTCTTCCTCCTCTTCCTCGTAATCGTTTAATATCGGACTCACTTAACGATTCCCGTTGAAATGTTCTACTTCCAAGACAATAACATTCAATTTATTGTCTCACTAATCAGATGAATCGTCTGCTACTAAAGAAAACACCTTTTTTTTTCGCCACGCTGCACCATTGAAAAGCGTTCGGGTCGCTGGCTGTTATTTCTTCCTTCCCTCCCCACTACACGCATGTTAGTGGTCTAAATTTATCACTGGCATCCTCTGACACCCTCCCTGCATCGCCCCACCAATTTTCAGACACATAGTGTGAAAACCACGAGATCTGTGTGTGATGGAAAAGTACTGCCCACGTGGGCAGCACCAACTGTCGGCTGCGGTCGTATTGGAATCTAGCGGCAGCCTCCGTTACTGTCGGCTGCGGCCGGATCGGGGACAAGAGGGTTAAACAACAAATGAGTTGAGATAAGTTAACATGAAATAAGATCTGGTGCATGTATATAGGTAAATTGCTACAACAACTATATAAGCATTGGTTTCTCAATTATATAATCATCAATATGACTTTGCCTCACAGAAATAAACCAGTAATATAATAACTGATTTCTCACAAAATTACAAAATCACCGATAGGACTCTTTGCCTTACAGAAATAAATTATATAATCATTGATTTCCCACACAATCATATAATCATCAATATGACTTTGTACAACAGAAATAAACCAAATGTTACTTTCACAATCTTTCAGCCCAACAGAGGGACTTCAGCAAGAGAAAATGACCCGTACTGTATTATATACTGTTAAACAATACCAAAATAACTCCCTCAGATTATGACTACCAGGTAAAAGCAGTGTCTGTGATCTGTGACCATGCCAGAACAGAATCGAAAACCTGAGAAAACTAAATCACTCCTCTTAGTCTGTAAAACAATTTTCTTGTTTGGCAAAATAAGTTTCCATCATATTAATAAACATAACATATGGAAATTATACAGCACTATATCTTGCAAAAACAAATCAAAGCGCTTCTATTCAACCTATTCTTACACATACAATGGATCACAAAATAGTTTTAACAAATTTCAAATTTATGAACACACACACACACAACCACACACACACACATAAAGGTAATACAGTTTGGCGGGAGGATGGGAGTTTCAGCTATTGAAAGCTGGAACAGATTATGAGATGAAACAGAAGGAAAAACATCTTAGGCTGGTAATAAGTTATGTATTGAGGCTGGGTTCAAAGGTGTCATAAATAGGGGGGTTTTTGCGAAGGGAGAGGTGGGGGTCATTCCAGATTGATGGACCATCATACTTTACCTGTTTAACGTGCAGAGACTGTGCAAAAAGAGGCTTTTTTTCCCAGCGAGTGTAAGTCCATGAAACAGTCAAGCAAGGAGAATGTTTCCTTCTTACACACACACACACGCGCGTGCGCGCGCACACACACAGAGGTACAACCTGCATCAATGAACACTCACCTTTCAGAATATAATCGGTCAGTAAAGCTGGCACGTTACAGCTGTCCTGACTGATCGCCTCCAGAACTGAAACCATGAAAGAATGTTATTACATTTATTATCATTGTCATCTGTACCATGATCCATTTGTGATTTTAGGATGTCACTGGCAACAGCAAACTACCATTTTCATTATCATACTATTGCTATATCCATCACCCCCCACCCACCCAACTACCCAAAAAGCACAAATACTATGCACACACACACATGCATGCACACACACCCGAGGGGACAGGATAGTCTGGTGGTTAGAGTGATGCATTCGTGATCTGTAAGCTGGGTTCGAATCTCATTCAAGAGGAATTTTCCTCTGAAGTTAACATCAGTGCCAACTCCACTCCCCCTTAAAGTCCTTCATATGAGACTATAAACCGAGGTCCTGTGTGTAAACACATGCAGAACATCTTGCACACACGTTAAAACGCATTCTGGTTTTTGGAAGAGTAGGCCATTGTATGTGCCGGTGGAAATGGATGACAAAATTTACAAAACTGCATACACACAGGGACTGAATGTAAAAAAGCACATGAGTGCTTAGTCCATTATCCTTGAAATAAAAAATAAGCACACACTCACACAGTCTCTCTCTCACTGTTACAGCTACATCTTGTTGGTCACTAACTTTTGATATAGATTTGCAGCTGTTCAGAGGTGGGCGGCCCATCCTGAGGAAGGTAGGGAATCTTGGTTGTCAGAAACTGGAAAAAACACCACAGACATGTCCGTCACATTATGAAGCACAAATACTACCTTATACAACACACATTTTGGCTGGGGTGGAGAGATGAGAATGAGCTGTGTGCAGACAGCAGAAAAGGAACATTGCAGCAGGTGAGGCAGCCAAAACATTAAAAAGAAAGAGAAGAGAAAAAAACAGACACAAAAGGTCTTAAGAATTTTTTGTAAGGATGATGATGGTGGGTTAAGTGTGTAGCTTTGTCAGAAACTGACAGATAAAGCACACACACACCCATCCACGCACACACACACACACACACACACACACACACAACATACACACTCTCTCTGTTTGTCTCTATCTCTCTCCTTCCACAAACAAAACACACACACAACACACACACAACCACACCACACAAACCACAACACACACAACACATGCACAACCAAACCACACACACACACACACACACACACAACCAAACCACACCACACAAACACACACACCACAACACACACACAACCAAACCACACAACACACACACCACCACACACACATCACACCAAACACACACACACAAACCATAACACACACAACCAAACACACACCAAACACAAACAACCAAACCACACCAAAAACACACACACCTCCCACCCCCCCCCCCCCCCCCCACCCCACCCACACACCATCTCCCCCCACCCCCACAACCCCTCCCCCCCCCCCCCCCCCCCACTCTCTCTAAAAAAAAAAACAACCAACGTACAGAACTGCCATCCTCCCCGTCCTTTTCGGCAAGGGGTTTCGCCCCGTGCCCTTGGGGCGCCCCCACCTGGTGCTGCTGCTGCTGCTGCTTCTTCTTCTTCTTGACGTCGGCGCTGGAGTCGCGCAGCTTCTTGTGGATGGCCAGGAGCAGGGCGATGAAGGTGTTCTTCAGCTCCTTGTCATAGTCCAGCTCGTCCTGCAGGGCCTGCTCCGAGGCCAGCACCTCCCCCAGGATCTTGGTGGCCTGCCGGTACTCCACCACCAGCTCCTGCAGGTCCCCGCCCGTCATGCTCTTCATCTCTGCCACAGTCACCCTTTTTCTGTTAGTCCTGCCTTCAAGACATTCAAAACTGGATGACTCAGAACATCATCATCATCATCATCAACCATTACACCCAGTGGCGTGTAGGGCAGCAACAAAGCGCTTCCACTCCTGCCTATCCTGGGCTAACCTAGTCACTGATCCCCAAGAGTGCTGCATGGCCTTCATCTCACTTTCTACAGTCCTCCTCCACGTTGCTTTTGGTCTTCCTTTCTTTCTCCTTCCTTCTGGGGTCCAGTGCAATGCTGTTCTTGTGATTGACTGTGGGTCTCTTCGGAGGATGTGTCCAATCCACTTCCACCGTCGTCTGGTGATGATGGTTCCCATGTCCTCTTGCCTACATCTCCGTAGTAGGTCTTCATTGGAGATCTTCTCTGGCCAAAAGATCCAGAGAATTCAACTTAATGCTGATAAAACCAACGCCACGCTCATAGGGACCGAACATAACCTTTCCTCCATGACAACAACTTCAATAGAATTCAGCAATACGTCAGTTCCTTTGGCCAACTCTGTGAAGTATGTAGGTGTAGTTCTCGACAACACACTCTCTATGAAAAAAATTCATCACCCAGACCTGCCAGTCTTGCTACTATCAATTACACCGCATAAGCGTGATTCGCAAGTATCTGTCCACTGACGCAACTTCCAAGCTTGTCACATCTCTCATTCTTTCACGTTTAGACTATTGTAATTCTCTTTTGGTTAGCCTTCCAGCATCATCCATCCACTCTCTTCAACGCATACAAAACTCTGCAGCTCGACTGGTCTTAAGAAAGAAAAAATCTGAACACATCACTCCTCTTCTGCGATCTCTTCACTGGCTGCTTGTCTCACAGAGACTGAAGTATATGACCAATACCCTCTGTTTCAAATGTCTTCACAAATCTGCACCCTCTTATCTCTGTAACTGTCTTCACCTGTATACTCCATCCCATTCCCTTCGTTCAGCTGCAGATACTTTGTGCTTTCGAATACCATGATTCAAACAAGCCACTGTTGGCCATCGCTCTTTCTCTGTTTCTGGCCCATCCACCTGGAATGACCTCCCTCTTTCACTTCGCCAAAAGCCTTCACTTAATACCTTCAAATCCAGCCTCAAAATGCACTTATTTCCTACCTGACAATTTCCCCTCATATCTGTTCCTACTTTTCAACAGCATCCTTCATCTCTCTCATGACCACCTAAGTGTGTGTGTGTGTGTGTGTGTGTGTGTGTGTGTGTGTGTGTGTGTGTGTGTGTGTGTGTGTGTGTGTGTGTGTGTACATAAATTTGAAATATTTTATGTTATTTGAGGAAAGTTGCATGCGTGTAAATGATTTGAGTGCAAGCGCTTTGATTTGTTCGTTTTACAAGATTCAGCGCTATATAAATTCCATATATTATTATTATGTTGTTGTTGTTGTTGTTGTTGTTGGTGGTGGTGGTGGTGGTGGTGGTGGTGGTGGTGTGCATTCCCCAGCTTAACACTCTGGGGGTCACCCACAATGTGCACTCTGACTGACTCATCATCCCACCTGGGAATCACTGTGAGACTGAAACTGCACACTGAATGAGAAGTTGACTGTTTTTAAGTACCTCGCCATATAGGCAGCCACACTCCGACTCCAGAGGATTTTTTTTCTCCTTTAACAAAGGAGAGTGCAGGTTGTTATGATAAGAGCTTGCCATGGCTGAAGGCAATCTCAACACAACGTGACAACATTTTAGTGTAGGCCTTGGAAATTAGCTGACATCAATAACTGACACCGCTTTTGGCCTGAGCCATCATCATGACGTTTACTTCTGTTGGTTACTACTAAGATAATACTCATTGGAAGCCGTCAGTCTCGAAAGACTATGGAGTTGCACTTTAGGTGTTAATTCTGGTACAGCGTCAGTTGTGGCTGGTCAGTTCAACATGCGAATGGCAGTCCCTATGGCAGAGGGCACAGATACTATGATACTCGATACTAAGATAATATGCTATAACAATCCTCAGCTTTTAAAAAAAAAAAACAAAAAAAAAACTCGTACTGTAAGGATTAAAGGTTTTGTGTGAAACTTAATGGTACAGTTGTATTCAGTTGACCTCTGCTGGTTACTACTAAGTTAAGCTATTGCAGACCTCAGCTTAAAAAAATAAGTCATAGTGTAAAGATAAAAAGATATGTGCGAAACTTAAGGGTACAGTTGTATTCTACAATCAATTAAGAATGCAAATGTATTATTTGACTGGCTGTGAAAGCCTAGCGCCTTTGTTTCAGTAACTAGTTTCAGTATTAGTTAGAGAATCGTTTCAGTACTAAGTAAAAGACCAGCATCCAGACCACTACTCAGGGTCTAGTGGATGGGGGGAAAGTTTCAAGCAGGAATCAAACCTACAGCCTTTTACTTTTTAGATGGGTGCATAACCGCAGGACCACTGATCTGCATTAGCTCACAGTGTTCATTGCAGAGAGGGATCTTTTGCCACATAGCTTATCTCTAACCTAGCATCATGAGGTTAGTTCCCATCTTCTTTCTAAAACCACCTTACATTTTCTATCCCCCACTTTGTCCAGATTCTTATTTTACTCAACACAACACCCACCAAACTGTTACCAATGCACTATAATATCAACTGATATGCCTGATCATTCTTGAATCTTGGGGTTTTGGAAGTGCTGCACTTCTTCCAGGACAATCCTAGACACATCTGAATGTCATGTACCTACGTGATTACTTGCTTGCGGCTATCTTGAATGTCTATGGGTAGCATATGCTACATATATTTTTTTCATTTTATTTCAACTTTAAAAACCACAAAAAAACAGACACAAGAAAATTTTCTTCATACAATTCAGCGCAACTGTATCTTTTCTATAAATGAATTTCCTGGTCTAAATTCTTGTCATCGCAGAGTTCATGTCAAGAACATGGTGGAGACATCCGGCCACTTGCTTTACAGACCAACACACAGGTCTAAGTACTGAAATATTCACCAGCTGCAAGAAATCAGGGCTGAGGGCTGATCAATTCTCACACACTTGCCACAAGGAATCAAAGACTGGACTTCTTCCTCTGCTTCCCTCACTAGCGCTTCATGTCAAGCATCTGGGGAAGAATCTGTTCATGCTCTTTGCCACAAAGTGGGACAGGATAGCCCGGTGGTTAGAGCATTGTACTCACTGTCTGATGGCCTGGGTTCAAGCCACAATCAACTCGCCCGCTCAAGGGGATTTCTCCCCAGGAGTAAACATCAGTGGTGAATCCACTCCCCTGAGAGCTCTTCAGATAAGACTGTAAACCCAGGTCTTGTGAGAGAATGCTCACAGAACATCTTGCGCACATGTTAAAACCTGTTCCACCTTTTGGAAGAGTAGGCTACTGTGTGCTAGTGGGAATGATTGACAAAACTTAACTTTAAAAAAAGCTTACAAAACTACATGCACATGGGGACTGGAAGTAAAACAAGCAAGTAAGTATTGATTGATTATTCTACAAAACAACAATTTGAATGGGGGGGGGGTTTAAACTAAAAATGTGTTTGACTTGAAGAAATTGTAGGAGTACAAAATGTGGCTATCCCTTCATTTTACTAAGTAATATTTTACATGGCAAGGCAAAAGCAGTGAAGTTATTTAAAATCTGTTTGAACTACACACATACACACACCACACACACAAAACCACACACACACACACACACTACCAACAAAACCACACACACACACACCCACAAAACCACACACACACTCATACACACACACACACCCACACACTCATACACACACACACACACACACTCATACACACACACACCCCCACAAAACCACACACACACACCCACAAAACCACACACACACCCACAAAACCACACACACACACACACCACACACTACCCACACACACACACCATCCCTCCAAACCCACATCCACACATAAAACCACAGGTCTCTGTATGACTCACCTGATTCAGTGTAGGAAGGCAGCTTTTCCAGCATGGCTTTCAGTTTCAGGTGCTGCTCATCCTCTGCAGTGACTGCTTCCTCCTCTTCATGGTCTTCTTCACTGGGGTCCTGAAACGGCCAATGAAAATTTATGTCCCATCAACGACTATCCTACTTCTTCTTCTTCCTTTCTTGTCATGTTTCTCCCAGGGGAGGTTTGACATTAATTAGCCTTCTCCATCTCTCTCTGTTTTGAGCTTCCTCCTTATTTGTGCCCCTTTCTCTAAGATCATCTGTAATACAGGTAGCCCAGGTTTTGCTAGGTCTTCCCTTTGGTCTCTTTCCATCCACTACGAAGTTCGTTGCTCTTTTTATGATGTGGTGGTCTGCTTTCCATTGAACGTGCCCAAACCAGTGCAGTCTATTGGTACTAGCTACAGACTTCAGATCATCAACTTTGCACTATCCCTCATCAGTGTAAAAAAATCTTCATATCACCAATGTCAGTACTGACATGTAAATCACAATGTAATACTGTACAACATTTCTGTTCTTTTCCTCAGAGGATAATATGTAAGGTCAGTTTGTTATTAATCTGTCCCTTATGATCTTCTAAGGAGGCACCGTGGTTAAGTGGTTTAGGCGGTCAACTCGTGATCCAGAGGTCGCGGGTTCGATCCCCGCTCGGCTCGGTGTTGTGTCCTTGGGAAAGACACTTTACTCCTATTTTCCTCACTCCACCCAGGTGTACAAGTGGGTACCAGCTCTGCTGGGGAAGTATCTGGCGACAGACTAGCGTCCTGTCACAGGGGTGGTGAAAAACCATCAGTTCGCTTAACGCTACAGAAACCGGCATAAGCTCCGGCTCTATGGGCCTTCTGGCTCGAAAGAACATACTTTTACTTATGATCTTCTTCACTGGGGTTCTGAAATAGAAAATTAAATCAAACTAATATTATACCACATGGAGATAACCCTGCAAACTAAGCTGTGCAACCCAATGAGAGGAGCTAGAAAGGACTTGCCACTATGTCTCCCAAACACATCTGATGGTGCAATGAGCGAACGAAATAAGAATATTATACCACATTATTGTAAAGATCTTCATATCACCAACATCAGTACATGTAACACGTAAATCACAATTTCATACTGTAAAAAATTTCTGTTCTTTTTCTCAGAGGATAATATGTAAGGTCAGTTTCTTGTTAATCTGTCCCTTATGATCTTCTTCACTGGAGTCCTGAAATAGCAAATTAAATCAAACTTATATCCCACATTATTGTAAAACTCCAATCCAAACCTGTTGTTTGTAGACCCGCCGACCACAGAGGCCATATCAGGGCTGTCAACTCGTAAAGTTTTAAATCTCAGATTAAAACTGTGCAACTATATACAGATTAAAATGGTAAAAATCTTCATATATGTAACATGTGAACATTATTTCATACTTTACAAAATTTCTTTCGTTTTTTTTTCAGAGGATAAAATTTTATGGTCAGTTAGCTAATCTGTCCCTCTCCCTAAACTGTCTGAGAGGTCATTGGGACTCTGCACTGAACATTAATGTCAGGCATTGTGTCTTGGAAAAAACTGATGCACCTTAAGATCACCAGCAGGGCCTTGGCTCTATATTTACTGGATGAAAAAAAAAGAAACAAAATCATATATTATAAGGAAGGTGGCAGGATAGTTTAGACATTAACCTGCTTAACAAGTAAACCATGAGGTTCTGGGTTCAATTCCCAGCCTTCCAAGTTTGAGGAGAAAATTGAACTGAATGTCACGTCATTTGGAGGAGACTCTACATCAGTCTGAACTGTGTGCTTTACCTACTACAGTTGAAAATCAGAAAGAGCAGGAGGGTACCTCCTGACTGTTCTGGTAAAATGTATGTGTGTGCGTGCATGTGTCTGTCTGTGTCTGTCTGTCTGTGTGAGTATGTCTGTGTGTGCAAGTATGCATGCATGTGCATGCCCATATGCATATGCATGCATGCAAATGATTTTTTTTTTAATTAATTCTACAGGAGAAAGAAATAAAACCTGCAATAAAAAAATCTCTACCAAAACAGAAGATCCCCACCAAACTACCAATTTAACACCCCACATAAACTAAAACTCAAAAAAAGAAAGAAAAAAAAAGAATCCCAAACAACACACATCACCTAAACAAACACACACACACACACACACCACTCTGTTCCCCTCAGACACTGCAATCCCCTGCAGCAATAAAACAAAACACAACAAATTCATTGACTAAACCAGCTCTCCCAGCCTCCCAGGGAGGGAGGGAGGGGGGGAGAGAGAGAGAGAGAGAGAGAGAGAGAGAGAGAGAGAGAGAGAGCAGAGCAGAGCAGAGCAGTAGGCTAGTAGCTATGAAATGTCAGCCCTTCAGTGCCTGTGATTGATCCCCAGCCTGCCCATCCAAACAGTCTGGTTAGCTAGCCCACTGGCTGGCTGGCCGGCTGACTGGCTGGCTGGCTGACTGGGCTGAGAGATGCCCAGGGATCAATAGTTAGCATGGACAGCTACTATACTGCAATTGGCTTGCGTCCACTCACTCCCTATGCCTATGGCCCAGGCCCTGCATGAAAGCTGGGAAACATAAGAAGGTGGGGGGGTCGGAAGGGGGGGAGGGTCTGGAAGGAGGGGGAGGGTCTGGAAGGAGGGGGAGGGTCGGAAGGGGATGACAGGGGGGAGGGGGGTTAGGAAGGGGGTGAGGGTGGGGAGGGGGGGGGGGGGGGTGATCTGCTGTGACTCATTCTCTTCACAGTATGAAGGACAATGCCTTCAAAGTGAGCTGGCATTTGGGGTTGTACAGTATGTGTGGGTGTGGGTGGGTGGGGGGTGTGGTGAGGTTGTGTGTGTGTGTACAGTGTGTGTGTGTGTGTGTGTACAGTGTGTGTGTGTGTGTGTGACAGTGTGTGTGTGTGTGTGTGTGTGTGTGTACAGTGTGTGTGTGTGTGTGTGTGTACAGTGTGTGTGTGTGTACAATGTGTGTGTGTGTGTGTTCAGTAAGTGTGTGTGTGTGTACGTGTGTGTGTGTGTGTGTGTGTACAGTATGTGTGTGTGTATACAGTATGTGTGTGAGTGGGTGTGTAGGGAGGGGGGGGAGGTTGTGTTGTGTTTTTTGTGTGTTATGTTATGTGTGTGTGTGGTGTGAATGTGGTGTATGTGTGTGTGCATATGTGTGTGCGCGTGTGTGCATGCATGTGCGCACACGCATGCATCTGTGTGCATGCAATAAGTGAGGTGTGTGTGTGGTGGTGGGGGGGGGGGGGGGGGGGGGTGGAGAAACAAACGAGAAAAAGGGGACATACAAATATCAATATGAATAATTTATCATCTTAACAACACAGAAATCCATGCAGATTGCAAGCCCTACATAACAACGATAAACAGGAAAACAATCACCACAGGAAACGGCAAAACTCAACCTCCATTATCAGCAAAACTGTTTTCCCATATTTCATACATTAAAACAACAACAAAATATGTGGGGAAAAAACAACAAACAAACAAAAGACTAAATAAAAATAATAATAAAATAAAAAACAAGAACAAAATCTGTGATACTTTAGCCAACATTTTACAATCATCATTGCAAGCACCCATGCACACACTAAGTAGTGCATGCACTGGTACATACATGATACACACATGCATGCATACACACAGAGCAGGTGTATATGATGAAGGGTAGAAGAAAGAGAAGGGGGAGGGAGAGGGAGAGAGTGTGTGTATGTATGTGTGTACATGTGTGTGTATGTGTATTTCTCTGTGTGTGTATGTCTGTTGGTCTGTGTCTGTGTATCATTGCGTGTGTCTTTTTTTATTTATTATTCTTTTGTATCGAGGATAATGGAATAAGCACTGATGTTTTTTAACATCCAGTCCCTGTGTGTATGCGGTTTTGTCAATTCTGTTATCTGTTCGTGTGTGTCTGTCTGTCTATGTAAGCCTATCTGTATGTCTATGCACATGCTTGCATGCATGTGTGTGTGTCTGCACTCATGCCCTCCTTGCATATAACCCTTGTTGAGTGTGCGAATGCTTTCATCCACATATGTATATAATCATATCATCTGTACATGTATGTACACTGCATAATATCCCACCTTCAGCATGTGCTCGATCTGCCTGATGACGTCCTCAGCAGTCTCCACCCGGTCCTCCTCCTCGGGGTGCAGGGTGGCCACAATCAGAGAGTGCATGTCAAAGTCCTGGGGTAGGTCCTCATCCGTCTGGTACAGCTCAGGGTACTCACAGTCCGGCTGGCATCAAGGCAGAAACCAACACGTCACAGTGACTGAGTGGGTTGGAATTTTTTTTTTTATATCACACAAAGTTCAGTTCATGCATACATACATGCACACATGCACGCACACACACTCTCACATGCAAGAACATGCACGTCCATGCATGCTCATACACACATGCAAGCATGTGTGCATGCATGCACATACATGTGTGCCCAGACACACACACACATGCGTGCACATGCACACACATGAATACTCAAACACATATATACACGCACACACACACACACACACACATGAACACATACAGCGGTACCCACATGCTGCCTGCATGCATAGACACACACAGTGACACATACACACTCACTCACACATGTACACACACACATGTACACACATGCAAGCAAACATGCACACATGTATGTGCGCACACACATGCATACACACACATCATGTACACACACACATAAAAAATGCATGCAAATACAAGCACACACATGATGCATACACATGTAACCATATACACATGTGTGCACATGAGTGTGCATGCGTGCAGATACACACACACACATGCAGCTGTGCACACATACACATACATGTAGACACATGTAAGCATGCATACATGCATGCACACACACATACACATGCACACACACACACACACACACGCATGCACACACACACCAGAGTGACACACACACACACACATACACACACATGCACGCACACACACACACACACGCACGCACACACACGCACGCACGCACAAACACACACACACACACTCACACACACAGTATCATATATATATATATATATATATATATATATATATATATATATATATATATATATATATATATATATACTAGTAAAGAGAAGTCACTGACTTCAAAGAAAACCCTAAATGTCACATCAAAATTATTTTCTTGATAATAAAATTCTACCAAAGTATGTACATGTACTAAAATAAATGTTATTTCTTTCCCTCACAGTTTGACTATTCTGTACACACACACACACACGTACACACGTACACACACACACACACACACACACGTACACACACACACACACACACACACAGAGAAGAGAGAGAGAGCTGCCATTAATACAGACAACATGTTGCTTATGCATCTGTTACCATATTATATGCTGACAGAAAATAATGTTTCCAAGACAACAAAAAAATTCCAGCAGAAACCCAAATCAAATCGAAAAGAAAAAAAAAATCCATCAGCAAAAGGATCAGTGCACAACATTATCAAGTGCACAAAGAGTTCTCCACTTCATGCATGTATGTTTAGATCTATATAACTCAATTATGAATAAGGACAAGATTCAACTATCAATGATGTATTATTCTTATTCACTATCTTTTTGTGTGTGTTATTTTCCTGTAGCTGATAAGCTGAGCACTAAATTGGGGGGGGGGGGGGGGGGGGGTGCAAGTTTGAGATGAATTTGCTCCCATCCACTGTCTCTCTACCGTAACCCTCACCTCTCTTTTCTACCTACTATATACTTCCCTCTCTTATTCTTAGTCTCTATTCTACCCATTATCTCTTTAATCTTCCATCTCTATTCTACCCATAAACTCTCTCCTCTATCCCATTATCTCTCTACTCTTCCCTCTCTATTCTACCCATACACTCTCTACTCTATCCATAATCTCTCTACCCATTATCACTCTGTTCTATTTCTAAGCTCTGTCTATTCATTTCTTTCACTCTCTATTCTAATCATTATCTCTGTATTCTTTCCTGTATTTTTCTTTCTATCTATTACACCAGTTATCCTTGTATTCTGACCACTATAATTCTACCCATTATCTCTGTATTCTAAACTCTTTGTCTGTTTATTCTTTCCTCTCTATTCTATCCATTATCTCTGTATTCTTTCCTCTATTTTTCTCTCTCTATTATACCCATTATCCTTGTATTCTTACCACTCTGCTCTACCCATTATCTCTGTATTCTAAACTCTTGTCTGTTTATTCTTTCCTCTCTACTCTATCCATTATCTCTGTATTCTTTCCTCTATTTTTCTCTCTATTATACCCATTATCCTTGTATTCTTACCATTCTACTCTACCCATTATCTCTGAATTCTACCTATTATCTCTGCATTCTGCCCATTACCTCTTTATTCTTCCCTCTCTATTCTTCCCATTATCTCCGTGCTCTTTCATCCATTCTTCCCTCTAGCTCTCTTTTCTTCCCTCTCTAATGATCTCTGTATTCTTTCCTCTATTCTTTTCTCTCTCTCTCTCTCTTCTCTCTCTCTCTCTCTCTCTCTCTCTCTCTCTCTCTCTCTCTCTCTCCTCTCTCTCTCTTTGTACCATCATATCTTTATTCTTCCCCTCTCTATTCTTACCATCTTTATTCTTCCCTCTCTATTCGTCCCATTATCTCTGCATCCTTCCCTCGCTGCTCCACCTTTTATATCTCTACTCTACCCATTATCTCTTTATTCTTCCCTCTCTATTCTACCTACTATCTCTCTCTATTCTACCCATTATCTCTGTCTTCTTCCTTCTCTGTTCCACCTTTTATATCTCTATTCTACCCATTATCTCTTTATTCTTCCCTCGACTCTATTCTACCTACTATCTCTCTCTATTCTACCCATTATCTCTGTCTTCTTCCTTCTCTGTTCCACCTTTTATATCTCTATTCTACCCATTATCTCTATTTTTCCCTAGAGCTCTATTTTACCCATTTTCTCTCTGTATTCTACCCATTATCTCAGTCTTCTTCCCTTTCTGTTCCACCTTTTATATCTCTACTCTACCCATTATCTCTTTATTCTTCCCTAGAGCTCTATTCTACCCACTATCTCTCTGTATTCTACCCATTGTCTCTGTCTTCTTCTTTCTCTATTCCACCTTATCTCTCTATTCTACCCCCATTATCTCTTTATTTTTCCCTCTCTATTTTACCCATTTTCTCTCTGTATGCTATCCAGTATCTATGTTATGTATTCTAATCTCTGTTCTGCCTATTTTCTTTCTATTCTACCCATTATCTATTTCTATTCTACCCATTATCTCTGCATCCTCCCCTCTTTGTTCTACTTATCACCTCTCTACTCTTCCCTCTCTATTTTAATTTCTACCCATTGTCTGTGTGTTCTTCCCACTCTGCTCTGCCTATTATCTCCCCTCTATTCTACCGATTATCTCTTTATTCTTCAATCTCTCTATACTACCTACTATCATGCTACTCTCTCTCTCTCTTTTCAGAAAAGTTTTCTCCTATCTATTCTAACTACTATTGATCTATTCTTTTTACTATCTTTCTATTCTTCCCACTTTTTTCTATTCTTCTCACTACCTGAGTACCTCTTTTATTCTTCTCACTGTCTCTAGAGAGATATTTTTTCTCACTACCTCTCTGTTTTTCTCACTATCTCTCTATTTATTCTTCTCACTACCTCACAATTCTTCTCAATACCTCTGTATTCTGCTCCCCCCCCCCCCCCCCCAACTCTCTCTTTCTCTCTGTGCTTTTGTCATTACTGATATTTGATTGCTCATGTCATTTTGGTACTGCTAAGTGAATTGTTTGTTCTATCAAATCTGTGTAGAAATTGGGAGGGGGGGGGGGGGGGGGGGAAGGGCGAGGGGTTGGCACAAAAAAGCTTTGTGCTTATCCATTTACCCTAAAAAAAAAAAGTTCTTCCTCATATCCTCTCTCTCTCTCTACCGTATTGGGTTTATTATTAAGTTGTATCCCTACAGTCGAGGACTGGATGTAAAAAAAGCACATGAGTGCTTATTCATTATCCTCGAAATAAAAGAATTTGTCATTGTCATTCTCTCTCTCTCTCTCTCTCTCTCTCTCTCTCTCTCTCTCTCTCTCTCTCTCTCTCTCTCTCCTACACACTCTTTCCCAATTATACCCACTGTCCTATTCACTATGCTCCATCATGTCATCACATTTTATTTTGACCAGACGTCTGCAATGCCTAGGGATAATCAGAAATATTACCCCAATCTGTTCCATATCCTGCTATCTATCATTTCTCCATTACAACTGGTGCCATTATCTGAGTGTCTATCATGGGCACACATACAGTATATAGTCAATGAGTCATGCCTGCCACACTCATACATGCACATGTGCACACACATATATATACATATATACAAGCACACATGTGTGTGTGCACGCACACACACTCACACTTCGATACACACACAGTACACCATATGCACATGCACACCTAGGCATGCTGACATGCAAACATGCATGCACACACACAAACACATATGCACACACAGAAGGAAGGGGGATGCAGAGAAAGTGAGAATACGAACACTCTCTCTCTCTCTCTCTCTCTCTCTCCTCTCTCTCTCTCTCTCTCTCTCTCTCTCCACACACACACACACACACACACACACACACACACACACACACACACACACACACAGGATAGCCTGGTGGTTAGAGTGATGCATTCGTGATCTGCTGATCCAGGTTTGAATCTCATTCAAGAGGATTTTCCACTGGAGTTTACATCAGTGCCGATTCCACACTCCCCAAAAATCCTTTGGATGAGACTATAAACAGAGGACCCGTGTGCAAACACCCACAGAACATCTTGCACACACGTTAAAACCTGTTCCGCTTTTCGGAGTAGGCCATTGTGTGCCGGTGGGAATGGATAACAAAATTTACAAAAATCTGTATACACACAGGGACTGGATGGAAAAAAGCACATTCATGAGTACTTATTCCATTATCCTCGAAATAAAAGAATACATAAATAAATAAACACACACACAAACACACACTCACATGGCATAAAACACATTATATGCATGTGCACACCCCCCCCCCCCCCCCCCCACACACACACACACACCCACCCAACACACACAATCATGAACACACACACACACGCACCCACACACACAAACACACCCCTACAGAGAAAACAAACAAACAGACTGACTGACAGTGACACCCAGACCAACCCACAAACAGAGAAATTAGACACAGAGAGAAAGCCTCAAGTTTCCCACAGATAAATTGCTGCGTGCAGCATAAATCTTTACCGGTTTCTCTCGCAAGTGCACAATTTTGTTGACTGGCTGATTCGAGTAGCCTCTGGACCAGTCGATGGGTAATATGTTGCCATAATTTCCTGTTATGGTCCACCACATTCTGAAAATGGATGCAGATCAATACAGAGTCACAAAGAAAACCCTTTCTAAAGCAAGCAATAAACACAACGATGATGATGATGATGATGATGAATACAATTGTGATGATGATGATGATGATGATGATGATGATGACAATAATAATATGATATGATTATAATAATGATGACCATTATTATTAGCATTAATAATACAGATTTTCACTGTGGTAATGTCAGGGACCTGTCAGCATTAATAGCATCCTTCTTTTTTTTTCTTTCAGCATAATAATAGCATCTTCACCTTCTGGAAATTTTGTTCTAGGAATACCCTCTATTCTATCCCTTGCTTTGTTTCTGCCTTTTTTTCCTGTCATTTCCTTCTTGTCTAGTATTTTCTGCCTTTTTGGTCCATTCTCCTGCCTTTTTTGCAGAAAGACTTGAAAGATACTAATTTTTCTCCCAACCTAAGGTCAGATGCGCTGGGCCTGACTTGTCAGACGCTTAACAGCAGCACAATGCATTTTCACTCAAATGACAGACAACAGTTGCTCTCTAAGCGTTTGACAAAGAGGAAGGTAAATAGGCATTTCTAGAATTTTCATTTATTTATTTCATTTATATTTCATTTATACCACTTTAAGTCACGGAAGATTTCTCTGCATGAAATTCAGGCTGCTCTCCCCAGGGAGAGCGCATCACCACATGAGCAGCACCACCCATTAGTGTTTTTCTTTTTTTTTTCTTGTCTGCAACTGTATCTGTTTCCCTATCAGAGTGCCTTTTTTCTACAGAATTTCCCAGGGACAACTCTCTTGTTGCTGTGGGTTCTTTTACATGCACTAAATAATTATGTGTAATACACGGGACCTCAGTTTATCGTCTCATCCGAAAGACTAGCGCCCAGACCACCACTCATGGTCTAATGGATGGGGGAAAAGTTTCAGGTCCAAACGGGATTCGAATCACCGCACACTTCCCACCCGGACTTTTCGCTTTCTAGACAGGCGCTTAGCTCTAGACCACCGATCCAGAATAGCATCAATAAAACAAATGTACCCAGCATGCAATCTCAGACCTGGTGACAAATGGACTCCACAAGGTTTAACATGCCCAAGGACATTGCCTCCAGGAACAATTTCACACAGTGCACTTACAACTTCTATGGGAGCTAATGAAGTGTTACGTGCACTAAGTTTACATTGCCCATGAGCCCTCATCAAATAAACAAAAAACCTAGCACACAAACAAACATGGTCTGGTGGAAGGAAGACAAGTCTGGACTGATAAAATGATATGTGCTGTTTATGCATTGATTATATCAATAATTTAGTTTCTTATTTGAGAGATGAATGTGTGATGTGAGAAATGAGCCCCCCCCCCCCCCCCCCACCCCCACCCCAAACACACACACACACACACACACTACAGCTGTAAAAATACAAGAAATTAACAAAATATAATAATGTATCAGACTAAATCACTACAACCATGACTGTCAGTGTCAGGACTGATCCTGTGCAACTTAACTGTGGTACAGTGTCTTTTTATTTTATTTTATGTCTTTTTATTATTATTTCAAACTCTTAAACCATAAAGAAAGACTTCTGAGATAATTCATGAATAAATGAAACGATATTCATAAAAAAAAAGCTTCTCTTTTTCACACTACTTTATTTGATAGGAGCTATTCCCTCAGCCCCTTCTCCCAGCTCTGTTTACTAAAAGCACTCTGATTCACTCCCTTCAAAATATTGAAATTGGAATACAGCTTAAAAGTACTCATCCCCTAATTAACACTTTTCTTACTTAATCCTTTTCAAAATAAAATATTGAACAATGATGTTCGTACTTAAAGACCAAGTGTATCAAAATAGCAACAACAACAAAAGAGAAATTCATGAAAATGACATTCACAACATCCATCATGAATTTGAGTTTTTTCTTTCCAGCAAGGTGATCTCCCATAATTTTTTTGTTTGTTTAATGAAATACCTCTTGGGCCCTTACAGCTTTATATTAGTGGCATATGGAATTCCATGTAATGTTATTAAATCATGTAGTGCAATCCTGCTTGAAACTTTACAATATAAACTTAAAGATTACCATAGCCACACACACAGACACTCATACATGAATATGCACCTGAGCAGACATGATGATCTGAATCACAATGAAAAGACAAGATCTATACACTGCTGTTCAGAAATACCAGTCTAATTCTAAAAGTAGTAAGAAAACAAACACAAACATAAAACATGTATAAATAATAAAACCATATTTTGCAGAAAAAATGCTTGAGATGATCTTCATCATTACAATAAGAAAAAATGCTTGAGATGATCTTCATCATTACAATCTATTTGATTTGTCTATTTCATATCACTTTATCAGGCTTTGAGATGTAAATGCAAAATTAATATATAGTAGATTAATACTAGAATATCATCAATATATATGTAAGTTTGTAATGAAAGGTGTTTTTCTCTCCATTTTTTTTCCATTTTATTAATAGTGGCAACTGCTGATAAGGATAAAAAGTCAGTATCTTAAATGTCATTAAGGACATGACTGTTAGTGTATGGAATTTTGGTTTTTTTTAATATTAATCTCAAGGTTTCTAGGTCTATACATTTTGATAAATCACAGTATCAATCAAGGCACCAAAATGGGGTATTCTATAGATTCTACTTTTTTTTAAATGGTCAGTTCATAATCAGTAAATTTCTGTTCATTTGATCATTTATGGCATGTTCCATGTTGAGTATTCAATTTCAAGATGGCATAATTTGTAACCAAGTCAAACTAACCTCATAAATTTTGTAGTACACAGATACTGAGATAGTGAGATACTTTGCAGACATTCTTTTTTTTTCTTTTAAAAAAAGGGAGGGGGTAAGATGCATAACTGCTAGCATAAACCAATTCTGAGACAGTGACTGGCCTCTTCTGTTTATAATACCTAATCACATAATGTATGGGATAATGAAGTCACCAAATGAGATTGAAATCATGAACAAACTCTCCAACACAATAAACGGATCTAAACTTTCAAAACGTTGGACCGTTTTTATGACGCTCTTCAATACCTCCAAAACACAATTAAATGAAGAGAATTTCTACATAGTTAAATTATGACGGGGTTGGCATCGCATCTGCAGGAAGCTGAGCAGACGACGCAGGCCTTGGGAAGGGCGAGTTAGTCACCAATCGATTGCGCAGCTCTGTTAGACTTGGAGCAAAACGTTCCTACACACACACAAAAAACAACAATCCACGACATAAAAGATTTACTTACTGACAATCATCCATAACTTCCTCTTGTGTTCGTACTTGCACTGGTGCGATTTTTTCCACCTGC
>CM054138.1:44780812-44818312 GCA_028751875.1 Rapana venosa
AAGAAAAGAAACAACATTTTTCAAATTTCTACTGGCATTCAATGGCCAACTCTTCCAAAGGGCAGAACGGGTTTTAACATGTGCGCAAGATGCTCTGTGTGCATTTGCACACAGGACCTTGGTTTATAGTCTAATCTGGACTTTCAGGGGAGTGGAGTCAGTACTGATGTTAACTCGAGGGAAAAATCCCCTCAAACCCAGACCACAATCAGATCACAAGCACAATGCTCTGACCACTAGGCTACACCCACCCACCCACCCCTCCCCTCCCCTGGAACAGTCTGAACCAATGTTAACTTCAGACAGGAATAAATCCTGAACCAACCTGCACCTCATGTTACCAAGAGTTCATGAGAAGAGTGCAAGTCCAAAACATTGAATGCTTTTTGCCAGTTGTAGCAACCCTGAAAAAAAAATGTGATGGAGTTCACAGCTGACAAATTTTTTTCAAATTTCTACTGGCCAACTCTTCGAAAAGGCAGAATGGGTTTTAACATGTGCGCAAGATGCTCTGTGTGCATTTGCACACAAAACCTTAGTTGATGCAAGATGCTCTGTGTGCATTTGCACACAAAACCTTAGTTGATGCAAGATGCTCTGTGTGCATTTGCACACGAAACCTTAGTTGATGCAAGATGCTCTGTGTGCATTTGCACACAAGACCTTGACTGCAAGAATCAGCTGGGAGTTTTCTTTTCTGATGAAAAAATAATTAGAAGTGTGGTTAATGGTGATGATAATGATAATGATGATGATGATGATGAAACTGCTGTTACTGCTAGTATTCTCATACTTTTGTTTTCATCTCTGAAGTCGGAATGCAGCTTCCTCAATGGTGGGCAAAAGCAGTCGCATACAAAAAAATCTCACCATAAGTGAACCTTGGAGCTCTAGCCGAGGAATAACAATAAAAATAATATAAAAAACCTAACCCTAAACCTCAACAAAACCTTTGCACACAGCTTTTGCAGTTGGAAGATTTTTTTTTTTTAATGATCTTCTTTGTTTAAGATGATTGTGGCTCTTCTTCTATCAGCTTGAAATATTCATACTATTTCGCGATGAGCTTGACAAGTACACTGATGAAAATGACTGACTATGATTGACTATGAGTCACAAGACTTTTAGTATTAAAATGATCCTCTTTAATCTAACAGCTGAAGAAGAACATTGCAGGCATTTGGAAGAAAATATCTCCTTTGAGAACAAACAAATCAGCATCTACTCTAAGCCATTGAAGCAACTCCAGGAGGACCCAGACACTCAATGAAAATTATGCTAAGACCTGTATTTCTGGTTTGAAAGACAAGATTTGAATGCCCAAATATCTTCAAGGCAGGTCACCTGTCACCACCACTGCTTTTGACAATAGGAGCTTAACATAACGCCACAAGAGTTCGCCATCTTTCTCTATCTCTGCCGAGATCTAGGATCTCCCGTAGCCCTTCCAGACTGCTGACCTCAGTGATGATGGCAATGCACAGTGTAGGTGATCTGTGTTTTTTTTCTTCTGCTCTCAACTTTTTTGAGGAAGGTACGTAAGAGAAAACAGAGGATAAATCCTCCAGAGGATGATCTCTTCCAGCATAACACTAGGATTCCATCCAATCCAATCTTGTTTATAGCCCCAACAACCACAGAGGCCACATAGGGGCTATCACCTTGTCCAGTTTTTAAATCTCAGATTAAAACTGTGCAACTATATACAGATTAAAACTGGGTTTAAAACCACTTCTACTGTCCCTTGCATCAATGCTCTGGCCAGTCTTAAGGGTCAACCCAGGACGACTGACGAGTTGTGAGAGAAACCACATCAATAATTGGGATCGAGCTAGGGCCCAAGCCAAGAGTTCAGTGTGTACTACTGATGGTCTTTAACTCTTATGCAACGCTATGACTTTGATGCTTCATCTGTCGCTCTTTTATATGTAATTATTTAAAAAAATGAAACTGATGTTTTTCTTTATTTTAAAAACAATGCCTACCCAGTCATTTACCATTAAGGCCCACCATCATTACTCATTGATGTGTTTATTTTTATTTTTTGAAAACAGTTTTTTTTCCTTTCCCTCTCCTGCCAGACAAGATACAACTGCCAGATTGATAGTTGAAAAAATAATGATGTGTGAAGAGATAAACTTTTATGGAGGACAATAACATTTTAAAAAAATGAAGGCAAATACATGCATATGCCGAGTCAAACTGATTCACACACACACACACTCACACACACACAGACACACAAACACACACACCAGGAATGCACATATACCCACATCTTCACTCACACATAAAAACGAATAAGGAATAAAAGCCATAATTACTGTCTTTTTGTCCATGTCCTTTCAAAACATTTTATTATTGCAGAATCAAACTAAACTGATAGGCATGAAATTGTTCCCATCTAAACACAAAGAAAATTGAATAAAAACTGGAAAAAAAGAAGTGACAACTGGGTAAAAAAGAAAAACATAAACAGCTTTTGCAAGTCGTAAAACTGCAAGAAACCTGACAATCTTCCTTTTGACATCAGCAACCTTTGATGCTCATATGGCATTCACATCTAGCTACACTAAACTACATAAACATGACCATCCACCACATAATGTGTACCACTGCACAGAAGGTCATATTTTAATTGCTAGCATGCTATTAATATGCAATATCTGTCTTTTTTAAAAAAAGCTACTCAATGAAAAGAACCAAATAAAAATCGGATAATTCTATGAAAAGCTATCGCAAATTGAAATGCTAGACACCAGGAATTGACAAATTGAAATACTGATGAATTTTTGCATTGTAATAGATAAGTCAGGATGAGAAGTTGTGTGTTTTTAAACACACTTTTAAAGCAAAAGGAGACAAAATTATGCCCTGATACTTCAGTACAAGGTAGAAAAATGGCTTTAGTTTTAACAATCTTAAAATAGACAGCCTGACCCCCCACCTACGATGGCTTCTAGTGGAAAAGAGGGTCAGGTGCAAAGCGACTCATTTCATGGTGAAGCGTCATACATGCCATTTAAATCTATCCACACATAATTGCATAAATGATATCATTTAAGATGTATGTCAACTGAAACACCTAATCTGTAATACAGTTTAAGATATTTTTCATGCTACAAGCTACATCAAATAAACATTCTTTCAACCTACTCTTCTTACAATTAAATGTTGCTGAGGATCCAGTCTCTTCTTTTGACTGCGCTGAAGAAAAAAACCCCACAGGAGCACTGTATCACAGCCATGCCTACCATGTACACAGACTTAACAACCACCCCCAAAAAACAAACAAAATGATCCTCTCCCTCTTGCAAAAAGCACTTCCTTAATATTCACACTCATAAGCAATGGAAATATATCATCATCCACACTACTAACAACAAAAAGAACAACACACACGCACTGAAAATAAACCTTGGATACATAAAGATGAAATATCAGATTTCAGTCCAGCAAGGCAATTCACCACATTCATTTATCTAAGAACAAAAAAAAAAAAAAGGGCAGTCAACTTCAACACATTAACAATTCTGCTGTATCTTTAGCTAAAGCCCAGAATTCAGGAACGGACACCTAACCACCCACCTATTTTGCACAAGTTGGTGTTGCCTGTGCTCAAGTTTAATTTAAAATTTTTTTTTTAATGTTTCTACTAATTTCACAAAAAGGCACAGACTACATTTTAGGCACTGACACACTTAAGCCTTCTAAGCTTCCAGGCAACCAGCGAAGATATCTGGAGCTTGATTATGGTGTGCAACCTTACCTTGTCTCCAATGGATTAGAGCATATAACAAGGCCTTTAGAGTTTCTGTCTGGGCAACACACACGAAAGAGAAATTTCTTCTTTGCATTTTCTTCTTCTTTTCAGCCTGCAAATTTCCAAAATCAAAACTGTTTGACCCAGACACCAAGGCAATGTCAGACATGCGGCAAACTTTGATTGAAGCCTCGCATGGAGAAAACTGAAGTATTTTTCTGATGACTGTGTCTTACTTGTTTTCTTTCAAGTTTTTCTTTCTCTTGGATAAGGTACTTTGCTTGCACTCTTTACTGGAGGCATACTTTCAAAATTTGGGATCTCTGTTCTCAAAACCTCTCATGTTAAAATGTATGACATTATTTCATTCAGCAACAGATGCTGAACTTGATGATTGCTAAAGATGACTACAGATGAACCTGGGGATTTAATCAAGGAGCATAATCACAACAGGCAACTGAGAGGATTCCAATCATGTTAAAACCTTGCCCCCTCACGCATTTATTTCTGATTCATGATCACTTCCTCAACCTTGTATATATATATTCATAAAATGGTTTGTTTTCTTTCTGGAAGTGGTATCAGAATAATCAGAAAAGTTTCTACCTTTGCAACGAACCACCACCTACTTTATCCGATGTTTTTGTTTGGTTGCATATTTTGTTTTGGTTGCAGAATGGCTGTGAACATTTTAAGCTTGATGGAATCTTGATCTACAGACCATGCACATCCACTGAATAGCAAAAAGTACATTACAAGCTGAATAACTTTTTCCATCAAGAATTGAATGTTATTTTCTTAACCAATGACAGATATGTGTACTGCACACATACGCACACTTTAGAATCTACACCATTTTTCCATGCATACACACACACATACAAAAGCACACAAACACAAACATATATGAAAGCTTAACAATAAAACCAGGCACGCAAACACACTGGTGATAATGGCACACACATAATTTGACAGACACAGAGTAAGGAAGACAACATTTCTTCCATCTTCATATTGTGGTCATGGATGTTCCCAACTTTGAAAAAAACTAAAAACCCAGTAATAATCGACCATCCCAATTAAACAAATTTTCAGCTGAACATTTGTTGTCAAACTGAATCCTCTCACCGGAAAACTGACACAGACGACTATTCATATACACACACACACATGTCATTCTGTCAGACCAGAAAACAGACCAAACAGCAGCAGAACAGGCCACACTGAGTCCTTCAGCTAAAAGACAGCTTGCTGTCAAAATCCGGGGGACCAGTCAATCTCCTGCTCCACCTCTGTCATGTCAAAGCAGACGATTTCGTCTCCAACTTGAAAATGGAAGTCGCGGTCATCGACGCTGATTCCACACTCCCTGTCCATCTTGACGGTCTCTATCTCTGACTTGAAGTGTTTCAGCGACGACACTTCTCCTGAATGGACAACAGTTTAGGTGACGGTTATGTTTTATATTTTGACAGAAGTGAAATCATACTAAATCAAATTAGTAACTGAAAATGGGGATTTCAAAAGAAGTAATACTATTATTTTGAAAATGGTGGCAGAATTATATAAACAGAAACGTGGATATGTCTGTCAGTCAGTTTTTTTCTGAAGCCAAGACCATCATCATGGCCAAGCAGCACAGTAAGTGGATACAACAACATCCACGCTATAACAGGTCAAACCCTCACTACCTGCTAACACTGCAGGAGCAGGTCTGCATATTCTGGGTGACCCCCAGGGTACAGACACAGACCACAACCACCTAAACCACTGTATGCACACAAAACTCCACATAGGCCACACAGAGGAGTGCCTGTGTAAAGACTGGCAGCCAGACAATAATAATAATAATAATCTATGGTATTTATATAGCGCTGAATCTTGTAAAGCAAACATAATGAAGCGCTTGCATTCAAATGCAACCATCCACAAAATATTAGAATTAAAATATATCAAATTTATGCTCACGCACATGCATGGACACACCACGCCCACATGTTTAGGTAGGGTGGTGGAGATAAAGGTGGCTGTTGAAAAGTAGGAAAAGACATGAGGGGAAGACATCAGGTAGGAAATAAGTGCGTTTTGAGGCTGGATTTGAGTGTCAAATGTAGGCTTTTGGCAAAGGGAAAGAGGGAGGTCAATCCAGGTGGATGAACCAGAAACAGAGAAAGAGCGTCGGCCAACAGTGGTTTGTTTGAATCTGGGTGTTCAGAAGTGCAAAGTGTCTGCGGCTGAATGAAGGGAACGAGACGGAGTGTACAGAGACAGTTACAAAGATAAGATGGTGCAGATTTGTGGAGACATTTGAAACAGAGGGTAATCTTATACCTCACTCTTTGTGAGACAGGCAGCCAGTGAAGAGATCACAAAAGAAAAGTGATGTGTTTAGATTTTATCTTTTTTAGGACTAGGCGAGCTGCAGAGCTTTGTATCCATTGAAGGGAATGGATGGATGATGCTGGTAGACCAGCAAAAGAGAATTACAGTAGTCCAAACATGAAAGAATAAGAGATGTGACAAGCTTGGATGTTGCGTCAGTGGAAAGATATTTGCGAATTGCGCTCATGCGCTGTAATTGATAGTAGTAGGACTGTCAGGTTTGGGTGATGAATGGAGAGTGTGTTGTTGAGAACCACACCTAAATACTTCAAAGAGCTGAACAAAGGAACTGATGTATTACCGAATTCTGTTGAAGATGTTGTGATGGAGGAAAATTTATGTTCGGTCCCTATGAGCATAACTTCTGTTTTATCAGCATTTAGCTGTAACTTGTTCTGAGTCATCCAGTTTTGAATGTCTTGAGGGCAGTAGGCCATGTTTGTCAGGAGGGAAGGCAGTTTTTCAAGAATGTCACTGCTTTGAAGCTGAGTATCATCAGCCTAGAAACGATGACCAACATGATGGTGGTTTATCATCTGTGAGAGTGGAGGAGTGTAGAGGGTGATGAGAACAGAACCCAGAACTGATCCCTGGGGGACTCCACGTCCCAGTTTGACAGGTTTTGATTAAATTTTGTTAGCAAAAACTTTCTGGAATCGGTCTGTGAGGTAAGAAGTAAACCAGGTAAGGGCTGTGCCATTAATACCAAACATATTTCGGAGACAAGAAACAAGAATTGTGTCAAAGGCTGCAGGTAAGTCAAGGAGAGTGAGATGGGAGATTTTCCCTGCATTAGAAGCGAGTAGAAGAAGAGTATCTAAAGTGTGGATTAAGGTGATTTCGGCGACAGAACATGTGCTGCATCCTGCCCACTGCATGAGGCACTTCCAAAAGCAGATCTGGCCTGACTGACCCTACCACCCCAGTGGTCAAGAAGCTCTTTGGAGACTGGGAGAGTGGACCTGCAGCCTACAGCTACTTTCACAACAGAAATTGAGCTATTCATCTGACGGAACGCAAATCCCCCATTCCCCCATTCTCCCCCCCCCCCCCACCAAAAAAAAAAATCCCCCCAGAAACACGACTAACCTTCATAGACGACCTCCCCATGCCTAAGGACCTTGAAGGTCTTTTTCTTGTCCAGCATGCCCTTGGTGCAGCGGCAGCCAGCCACGCACACCTTCCTGCGCCCCTCCGTCACAAAGAACACCTGCAGCACCTTGGCTCCACCTGAGCCAAAAAAACAGAAAACAGAGTTACCACATTTTGCAGCAGCGCTGATGCAATACACTTATTTTTTAAAAAAAGTATGGAATTTATATAGCGCTGAATCTTGTAAAGCAACAAATCAAAGCGCTCATATGATTTTTTTTTTTTTTTTTTTTGGCGTGTGTATGTGGGTTTTTAAAATATTGTCATCTGTTCCCACCAGCACACAATGGCCTACTCTTTCGAAAAGCGGAACAGGATTTAACATGTGCGCAAAATGTTCTGCATGCGTTCGCACACGGGGCCTCGGTTTATAGTCTCATCCGAAGACTTTGACATTCAGTTTGATTTTTTGGTCAAACTGAGAAGAAAGGGCGAGGCTGGGAATCGAACCCAGAACCTCACAGTTGACTTGTTGGCAGGCAAACGTCTTAACCATCCTGCCACCTTCCTTCACATATGAAATTGTGAAAATGTACATGGCTGAAAAAATGGCTGAAAATGTACACAAGCAAATAACCTGCTACAGAGAATGGGTTTGCTTTGTTTTTTCTTGTTCCTCAGCTAGAGCTCTTAGGTTCACCAATGGTGAGATTTGCGTGTGTGATCTTTTGCCCTCTATCAAAGTAGCCACATTCCGACTTGGGCTGGGGGGGGTGATGTCTTAACGCAATGGAGTCGCAGTGAAATGGATCTCGCCATTTTGTGGTGATGGGGGATTTTGGCTATATTTGAAAAATTCAGCAAATTTATCCAACATAATAAAGACATACATATTATACATCATTGGAAAGTTTATTACGTCTACTTTGGAGATTGTTACACAGTTTTTCAATAGATGACTGTAATTATTTTTATACAAATTTTCCAAATATGTCACTGAATGGTGAAAAATAACAAAGTTTTGAAAATTAGGGCTGCTTATCTTACATGGCTTTGAACTGTTCATCAACAAGCCCCTTGAAAAATGTGATGATTTTTCACCGAAGTAAAGTTCCCTGAAGTTGGCTGAATCTACCTGATGTCTATTTTTGCACTATACAATTTTTGTTTTTAAAATCATAACACTGGAGAATCCCAAAGAATATGCCTGTCAACATGCCAAAGAAAAGCAGCCAAGACATGCAAACTAGGCAACCTTATGGTCAAGGAAAGCAACTGTGTTTAGAAAAATGATTGCCCTACAGGCCAGAGTACTTTCCTTTCAGTTGAACATCGTTTAGTGTATTAAAAAAAAAAAATCATAATTCTGCTGAATCTTAAGCTTCGGCACGTCACAGTGAAGGAGTTGAGTGCTGAATCTTAACCTCATTGAGTTAACGAGACACCAGTGTACATGCAATTTCTTAAAATGTTGTCATCTGTTCCTGTTATCATCCAGCCTAACACACTCACCTATCACGTCTTCTTCCATGAGACTGGGGAGGCGTGCACTCATTCTGTCTCGCAGTTCGTCAAACAAGTGATAGATGACATTGTGCATTCGTACCGGAACTTGACGCGAGGCTGCCATCTTTCTGACTGCAGGGGGCAGCTCCACATTGAAGGCAAAGATCTCCCCTGACCACACAAAACAGCCAAGAATCAAGCACATTGTGATAAAGTTCAAGTCTTTTTTTAGGCTAGGAAAAGACTATGAATAAAGAGGTTGCCTGTGAACACTGAAGAAGCCAACACACTGTCCTTTTCAACCTTGTGTCTGATCTTCTTCTTCTTCTTCCTTTTTTGTCATGTTTCTCCCAGGGGAGGTTTGACATTGATGAGCCTTCTCCATCTCTCTATGTTTTGAGCTTCCTCCTTATTTATGCTGCCCCCTTTCTCTAAGATCATCTGCAATACAGGCAGCCCAGGTCCTTGTGTCAGATGGATCACTCAAATGTGTTTGTTCTGACCTGTCAGTGTGAAAAGGACGAACTGCTACAAGAAATGGTTGAAAGGTTATTACACAACGAAGGTTGTTGAGTGTTCCTAAGGTTTCAATCACATCAACAAGACACACATGCTTGCCGCATGCACAACATGACCTGCAACTCCAGACTGAGCTTGATTGGTTGGAGGATGCAAGCGATCAGTTTGAGAGAGAACAGAACCTATTCAAAATGGATCGGGTTGAACCTGACACCTCAAGCCGTTTGAGACCTAGGTTTACAGTGACAGACTACCCATTTGGGATCAGTTTTGCCCTGACCATCCTGGCCTCACGGTTCAGAAGTCTAGTCTTTTCACCTGCTTTATGGCTGCATATCACTCAGATCAGTGACATCTTAGTACATGCGTTGTTTCAAGATTGCATAATCATCAGCCAATGTTAAGTTACAAACACAAGTTTTCAGTCCACCATAAACTTGCTTGAAACTGAATAAAGCCAGACCTACAAATGAAGACTATGACCTGTCTCCTTTTTTGCTCTCTTTTGGCTTTTGTTTTACCATCAGTTAAAAGGAAAAACCCCAGAAAAAGAGTCTTAGAGCAGCTATGCAGCTTACTGAGGAGAAGAAAAAAGTGGGATTTCCTTTCTTTTGAATTATGATTTCATCTACACAAAACAACATCAGGTGAAAATTTCAATCCATAAAAAATAAAAACTGTAACACAACCACATCAAATTACAACACATGAAATGTGAAAAGAAAAATACAAACCCTTGAATAACTTTTACACACTTACTCTTTCCCAATAAACAGAAGATCAGAAAAAATTTTATCCATACACAACATTAAAAAAAACCAATCAAAATACATACTGATACATGTGTAACCAATTACAATGCATGACAACACACATTTATAAAAAACAAACACATCACACAAAACATACACATGCAACAAGCACACACACAACCACACAACAAATACACATCATAGCATGCACACACATTACAACCACCATAAATCACCACATCCACACAAACACATACAACACACACAAACACTACACACATCAGCAAAACTACACACACCATGCACACACAAAACACATCACAACCACACAAAAACAACCCAAAACAACATACACACAAAACAAACAACACACTCACACAAAAACACACACAAACACACACATAACACCCACACACAAAAAACACTCACACACAAACACACAACACACCAACACAAACACACAAAACACTAAACACACACAACACACAGAACACACATCATACCCCCAAAGGCCTCAGCCAGCTCGACGTCAGACTCTGTGACGTTGCCCACCCCATAGTGCACCAGATCCAGACGACACTGCCTCGAGTTGTAGGAATCCAGAGCGTCCAATATGGCCTCCACTGTTCCGTCCACATCCCCTGCAACCACACACATGATCACGATGACGATGACGATGACTTGGTGAGAAAGCCACAGCTTACATTTAACACTATCCCTACGTTAAGGAAGAGATCCCCTCTTTCCCAGTACACGAGCACTGTACGCATTTGTATGCTAGCACAACCCAGTAGTGGGTGATACGGAGGGAAGGGTTAGTATGCTGGTTGGTTACTGTATAGCGGGTTACCCGTAGGGTAAGGTTAAGGGGGTCTGAACAGTAAGCATATTATCAATGACGGATGCTGTAGCTGAGTGGTTAAGACTGTTTGACTTCAAGCCCATGGGTCTGTGAAGTTGTGGGTTCGAATCCTGGCGGTGTCTGGTGAATTAAGGGTGGGGATTTTTTACATTCGCCCAGGTCAACTTCAAGTACAGACCTGCTAGTGCCTTAATTCCCATTGTGTATATATACACATGTGGAAGATAAAATATGTGCGTTAAAGATCCTGTAATTCATGTCAGCCTTTGGATGGTGATGGGAACATAAACCTACCCAACATATAATTACCTCTGGAGAGAGAATGTGGCTAGCTTCATGGTGGACAAAAAAGGTCGCATACGCAAAAACTCACCATTGGTGAACCTCGGGGCTCTAGCTGAGGGACAAAAAAACAAAAACAAAAAAATAGATGGTTAAAATTAATCTCACTTCCCCATTACAATGCGAATCAGTAAATTACTTGTTAACTAACTAGTACGCGCTTTCTCAAAGCTCTACAAAAACAATTATGATAAAGTTTATCCCTGAAGTCGGAATGCAGCTACCTTCATGGTGGGAAAAAATGGTCGCATATGCAAAATCTCTCCATTGGTAAACCTTGGAGCTCAAGCCGAGGAACAAGAAAAACAAAAGAGGTTTATTTCAACATTGTTATTCTGTTTGGGGATGACAACAAAAGATTACATCTAAATGCATATGGACCGACACAGATAATGCACAAGTTTATTTTATTTATTTATTTTATTTATTTATTTATTTATTTATTTATTTATTTATTTATTTATTTATTTATTTATTTATATATATTTATACCACTTTAAGTCATGGGATTTCTCTGCGTGAAATTCAGGCTGCTCTTCCCTGGGGAGAGTGCGTCGCCACAAGAGCAGCGCCACCCTTTGGTCTGCAATTGTATTTATTTCCCTATCAGAGTAGCTTTTTTCTAAGAATTTTGCCAGGGACAACTCTCTTGTTGCCGTGGGTTCTTTTACATGTGCTGAATAAGACCTCGGTTTATCGTCTCATCCGAAAGACTAGTGCCCAGACCACCACTCATGGTGTAATGGATGGGGGACAATTTACGGGCCCAAACGGGATTCGAACCACCGCACACTTCCGACCCGGACTTTTCGCTTTCTAGACAGGCGTGTTACCTCGGATTGAATGGAAGCGCTCTGATTTGTAATTGCAAGATATAGCACTCTATAAATTCCATATATTATTATTATTACCTCTAGACCACCGATCCACACGGTGACAAAGCTGAAGGCAAACACGTTCTGACTCAACTGTTGTTCATCAGCTACAAACGCAATATCCGTCAATCCATGCACATGTATAGCCTTCAACAGTCTGAATACTCCCAGCTTGACCAATGGCGAGATTTTGGCGTATGCAACCGTTCTTCTTCCCCCATTATTTAGGTAGCCCCACACCGACTTCGGGGATGGTGTCTAAACATGACACCTGTGTGCATGCGGTTTTGTTTTCCTTAAAAGATTCTGTCACCCGTTCCTACCGGCATGCATGAAATGGCCAACTCTTCCGAAAGGTGGAACAGGTTTTTAAAGTGTGCTCAAGATGTTTATTTATCTATTTATTTATATCACTTTAAGTCACGTCAGATTTCTCTGTGTGAAATTCGGGCTGCTCTCCCCGGGGAGAGCGCGTCGCCACAGAGCAGCGCCACCCTTTTTTTTCCTTTTTTTAGTCTACAACTGCATTTGTTTCCCTATCAGAGTGGCTTTTTTCTACAGAATTTTGCCAGGGACAACTCTCTTGTTGCCGTGGGTTCTTTTATGTGCGCTAAATAATTTTTGTGTAACACACGGGACCTCAGTTTATCGTCTCATCCGAAAGACTAGCGCCCAGACCACCACTCAAGGTCTAGTGGATGGGGAAAAATTTTCGGGTCCAAACAGGATTTGAACCACCGCCCACTTCGACCCGGGCTTTTCGCTTTCTAGACAGGCGCGTTACCTCTAGACCACCGATCCAAGATGTCCTGCGTACATTCACACACAGAGCCTTGATTTATAGTCTCATCAGAAGACGTTCAGTTCAACTTTTTTGTCAAACTGGGATGAAAGAGCAAGGCTGAGAATCGGGCCCAGAACCTCACGGTTTGTTTGTTTGTTAGGCATATCACAGCTGTCAGTTTCCCCTGCTTTCATCTGGTATTCATCCCAGCCCAGCTGGGGCCAGCTGGTGCTAATTAATAACAATAATAATAATAATAATAATAATAATAATGTATGGAATTTATATAGCGCTGAATCTTGTAAAGCAACAAATGAAAGCGCTCAGATTACTTAAAAAAATTTTTTTTTAATATCAAGGATAATGGAATAAGCACTCATGTGCTTTTTTACATCCAGTCCCCATGTGTATGAGGTTTTGTAAATTTTGTCATCTGTTCCCACCGGCACACAATGGCCTACTCTTTCGAAAAGCGGAACAGGATTAAACGTGTGCGCAAGATGTTCTGCATGCGTTCGCACACGGGGCCTCGGTTTATAGTCTCATCTGAAGGACTATGACATTCAGTACGATTTTTTGGTCAAACTGGGAAGAAAGGGCAAGGCTGGGAATCGAACCCAGAACCTCGCGGTTTACTTGTTGGCAGGCAAATGTCTTAAACCATCCTGCCACCTTCCTTCTAATTACAGCAGGACCTGACCCCACTTAGACTAAGCAAAAGGAAGAGGCAATTTTAGCGCTCTTGACTTGAGTGATGTTGGATTTGCGCACCGTGTACACGAACGTCTGAACCATCCTGCCACCTTCCTTCTTGTCATTATTATTGTTTACATGCCGTCAGTGCCTGGGCTTTATCACAGTTCTTGATTAAACCATTGATGCTGGGGGCAACAGCAAAGTGAGAGGCTGTATGACCAGTGGCTTTCCCACTCATGGAATTCCACTTTACAGCTTAGTCTTTAGTGATCGACTATGACTCTCTGACTAGGAGGCTTGACTCGCACAGTCCTTATGTGCTGCAGCCCTGGGGGCTGGTTGGCCTTTGGAGAACATCTCCAACGCTGACTGTCCTTATGCCCACTTGGCAAGAGAGTGGGGATGTGCTGTGGGCAAGGCATCTCCACTATAATCAAATTTCTGCCCAGTTTCCAAAACAGCAGCTGCCTCCTCTGCTGTTTTGGAGGTCATCGTCGGACACGACGGACAAACATACATACATACACCGCGCAAAGCCCCGTTCCCGTTCCTTCACCTTTCAGCACAAGAGAGAACTGCGGGCCTTCATAGGAGCCCACTGCTTCTTTGGTCTTCTGCATGTTCTTGCGGTTACTGCGCACGAAGCCTGCCTCGTGCCGCACGCGCATGTCCTCTCGGTGCTGCTGTCGGTGCTCCTCTCGGCGCTCGTCGATCGCCTTCTGCGCCTCTTCCATTTTGGCTTCTGTGGCCTGCTGCTGGCGCCAGGCGATCGCTTGTTTCACCGCCGACTGGAGGAGAAACGACGGTATATGTTTAGTCTTGTGTGTGTGTGTGTGTGTGTGTTTGGGTGTGTGTGGGGGTGGTGGTGGTGGGGGTGGTGGTGGGGGGGTGAGTGTGTATGTGTTTGGGTGTGTGTGGTTGTGTGTGTGTGGGGGAGGGGGTTGTGTATGTGTGTGTGTGTGGGGGGGGGGTGTTGTGGTTGGTGTGTGTGTGTTGTGGTTAGTGTGTGTGGTGTGGTGTGGTGTGGTATGTGTGTGTATGTGTGTGTTTGTGTGTGTGTGGTGTGAGAGTGTTGTGTAGTGTTGTTCTGGTGTGGCATAGTGTGGTGTGGAGTGGTGTGGTGTGGTGTGGTGTGGTGTCCAAGCCAGTGCATGTGCTTTTGAGTGAGGGAATCATGCATGGGTGAAACCCCACCCCCCCCCTGCATGGGTGTGTATGTATGGATAAGGAAAAATGGAGAGAGAGAGAGAAAAGACAGACAGACAGACAGAGACAGACAGACGGAGATAGAGAGAGAGGATGGGGAGAGGAGTAAAGAAAAAGAATAACATGGAAAGAGACAGAGAGAGGGTCAAGGCAATAACTGGAAACACACAGAGATAAAAAAACAACAACCAAAAACAAAACTAGCCCAAAACAACTGGCACAAAAACAAGCAAACCGTCAACATATTGTACAGGAGGAGGACACTTTTCACTAGGTATACCTCTCCAACAACATACAAGTTGAAAAAATTCTGTGCAGTACCCCAAGGACTCCTGAAGGAGTTCGGGCAGGATAGCCTGGTGGTTAGAGCACTGAGCTCGAGATCTGAAGGCTTGGGTTCAAGCCATCACTGAGGCATCCATTCAAGGGAGTTTCTTTTTTTTTTTCCTGGAGTTAACATCAGAATCAATTTCACTGCCCTGAAAGTCCTTCAGATGAGTACTCTGTGACTGAACGCATGTAGAACAATTTGCATACACGTTAAAACCCATTCGGCCTTTTTTTGAAAGAGTAGGTGGTTGTTGCATGCTGGAAGGAACGGACGACAAAATTTGAAAGAAGCATGGACACTGAGTGTCACGTTTAGACATCTTCCCCGAAGTCAGAATGCGGCTACCTTAATGGTGGGTAAAAACAGTTGCATACACAAAATCTCACCATTGGTGCACCTTGGATCTCTAGCCAAGGAACAACAACAAAAAATTTTTTTAAAAAGGAGTAGTCAAGTCAAGTCATTCCTGACCACTAGAAAACGACCCAGCATGCAGCGCGCCCACCTCAGACTCCACCTGCAGGATCTCATCGCCAGCTGAGGGCACCTCCTTCCAGCCCAGGATTTCCACAGGCGTGGATGGGGGCGCCTCTTGCAGGGGCTGGCCCTGGTCGTCAAACATGCCTCGCACCTGCAGCACACACACACAACACCACCGCAGCTCCGTCAGTTCCCCCTGCTTCAGGCTACTCTCAGCTTTGCTGCTGTCCATTCCCATGTCACCCCTATCCCAGCCCAGCTGGGGCCAGCTGGTGTGCTAATTACAGCAGGAACTGACCACGCTAAGACTTGGGTAAAAGGAAGGGGTGTGCGCTTAATTTAAGCACTGGGCCCTGGACCCTTTATTGTCTGAGTTATGCTGGAATAGCATGCTGTGACACATGGTGTCACTGTAGTGACGAGTCATGCTTTTACTGACATAGTCCAACTTATTTTCTCTCTTTTGATCTTTGGTCTCTTTTTTCCCCCTTGCATTCTTTTCTCTCTCTCTCTCTCTCTCTCTCTCTGAAGGAAGGAAGGTGGCAGGATGGTCAAGACGTTCGCCTGCCAACAAGTAAACCGTGAGGTTCTGGGTTTGATTCCCAGCCTCGCCCTTTCTTCCCAGTTTGACCAAAAAAAATCGAACTGAATGTCAAAGTCCTTCCGATGAGACTATAAACCGAGGCCCCGTGTGCGAACGCATGCAGAACATCTTGCGCACACAATAAATCCTGCTCCGCTTTTCGAAAGAGTAGGCCATTGTGTGCCGGTGGGAACAGATGACAAAATTTACAAAACCGCATACACACGGGGACTGGATGTAAAAAAGCACATGAGTGCTTATTCCATTATCCTCGATATAAAAAAATATATATTTAAAAAAAAAAGTAATCTGAGCGCTTTGATTTGTTGCTTTACAAGATTCAGCGCTATATAAATTCCATACATTATTATTATTATTATTATTATTCATCACATTTCACCCCTATCCCAGCCCAGCTGGGGCCAGCTGGTGCTAATTACAGCAGGAACTGACCACGCTAAGACTTGGGTAAAAGGAAGGGGTGTGCTTCATTTCAGCACTGGGCCCTGGACCCTTTCTTGTCTGAGTTATGCTGGATTAGCAAGCTGTGACACATAGTGTCACTGCAGTGACGAGTCATGCTTTAACTGACATAGTCCAACTTATTTTCTCTCTTTCAGGCGTCCTTTGATCTTTGGTCTTTTTCCTTTGTGAAATTGTGTTCTTTTCTCTCTCTCTTCTTCCATTTTCTCACAAACAAGTTTAAAAACTGCCAAAACACGCAAGAATCTTTTCTTATTTTTAACTACATACTACTGCAGACCCATTCTGGGCTATCACAAATTTTATTCCTCACTTATCACTGAAGAAGTTTAAAAGGCAAGGTCAAAATCTAACTTTTCGGTAGTCCTTATTATTTTTCCTATTGCCTAAAAATGAGACCATATGGTTAGATTACTTGATTTACTGTGTAATGCGAGAAAAATTTTTTTTTTTACAGCACATCTAAAAGACTTATATTCACACTAACATTTACAGTCCAAAAGCATGGAGGAGAAGAGAAAAAACCCAACACCTGGTTTATGTATAATGAACAAGAAGTATTGATATTAACAAGCCAAAAAAAAAATTAATAAGCCAACTGATTAACTACCTGGAAATAAACATTCTGCTAATGTTGAATAAACATAACCATCAGAGTGGATGACTGCAGGAAAAAGGAGTACATGTTTGGGGAAAAAAGAGAGAAAAAGCAAAAACAAAACAAACAGAAAACAAAACTGAAACCTGGTAAAACATACAGACAAACTGACTCGGAAGGGTTCATTTCCAGGCAACACAGCCAAACTAACTCAGATTTTTTTGAAGGTGCAAAATCATGACATCAAAAACCCATAGTTGCTCTGCAAAGATCTTCCATTCTCTTATGTCAGGAGTGAACTCAACAGCCGACACATCCATGCCACATTAATGTGGGTGTTCTCTTCAAGGGGACATGGGGCAGGGTGAGGGGCACAGCCTCAAGCTGTGGCAAACAAAGCATGGGCACAGACGACCAATGTGATAACAAAACTAGTTATCGGCAACCTCCACCAATAGGGCTTGCAGGCTAGACTGCTCATGAGCTGCTCTGAAGTCAGAGTGTGTCAGCTCAGGCCAGCAGGCAGACCTCCTGCAGAGTTACGAGCACAGGGGAAGACAAGGCACTACACAGCCTATACAATAAGGGAACATAAAAGAAAAAGAACAGCCACAGTGAAGCTGTACCTGTATCACTACAAACCATCCAGTCTTCTTCAGCCTACCTTAGCCCATCACTACAAACCATCCAGTCTTCTTCAGCCTACCTTAGCCCATCACTACATCCCATCCAGTCTTCTTCAGCCTACCTTGGCCCATGCTGTACATCACTACAACCCATCCAGTCTTCTTCAGCCTACCTTAGCCCATGCTGTACATCACTACATCCCATCCAGTCTTCTTCAGCCTACCTTAGCCCATGCTGTACATCACTACAACCCATCCAGTCTTCTTCAGCCTACCTTAGCAGCCCATGCTGTACATCACTACAACCCATCCAGTCTTCTTCAGCCTACCTTGGCCCATGCTGTACATCACTACAACCCATCCAGTCTTCTTCAGCCTACCTTAGCCCATGCTGTGCATCACTACATCCCATCCAGTCTTCTTCAGCCTACCTTAGCAGCCCATGCTGTACATCACTACAACCCATCCAGTCTTCTTCAGCCTACCTTAGCCCATGCTGTACATCACTACATCCCATCCAGTCTTCTTCAGCCTACCTTAGCCCATCACTACAAACCATCCAGTCTTCTCCAGCCTACCTTGGCCCATGCAGTGCATCACTACAAACCATCCAGTCTTCTTCAGCCTACCTTAGCCCATGCAGTGCCAGCAACAAGGTAAATTCCTCTCTTCAGGGTTCCCCTCTGTATCACCACTGTGGCCAGTTTCCTGTGGACACAAAACATTTTCTTCCGTAACGGAGCTGGGAAGGTACAGGTAAAGGCGTTTCCATAACCTATTTGGTCGTTAGGGAGCGAGATGTCAGAGACCTCAGTTTCTACAGGGAGCTAGCATCTTGAGGGTGGTGCCCATCTCCTCTCCCTTGCAGCCTTACCTTCTTTATTCCTAAACAGGGCAGATGCCCATTTACAGCTGGGTAAACTGGGGGGACTGTGCAGGAATAGCCACCCATCGACAAGGCAAGAGGGGGCACAAAACACGGGCACCCTGACCTCATCCAGTGTCTAATGAAAGACCTATTCATCATCTCAGAAATGATTTTGCAAAGAATACTTAGGTCGTTTTACCCCTCCCCCCACCCTTTCCCCCCAAAAATCTGCACTTTCTGAATGGGGCTTGGACCAAATTTAAAATACTGATAGGTGTGGGAATGATGGCAAGAATTTTGGACACAAGATCTTCACACAAAGCCACTGAAAATATAACTCTGGAAGAGTGATCGCAGAAGCAATGGAGGTCATACAGAGAGGGCCAATCTTCATACAAGGCAGATGGGCTAAGAACTTGCCAGCATCTGCTGAGCACCATTCGCACCATGAGGAGGGCAGGATAAGGACAGACCTAAAAAAACCAATCCTTAGGATGTAAACCTCTACAGCTGTGCACAGCTACTTGATAAAGGTCCTAAAACTGGAATCCAAAGCTCATCCCCACAGCTCAATGTTCAACACTTGCAACTGTCTCATTCCCTTTCATTTTGTTTTTATTTTTGTTTTGTTTTTTTACCAGAGGGCTGGATGTAAAAAAGCAAGTGCTGCTTATTCTATTACTCTCTTTGAATAAAAGTTTCAAGTTTCATTTGGCAGTATCAAGACACAATGACTTCTTCTTAATCTGACAGCTGTGTCAATGTTCTAGCACAGAGTTGTCCAGGACCTTCTATCCCTTCAAAGCTCACCCTCTCTTGGGGTCCACTTTGGACTCCACCACACGGCCCTCCACCAGCCCACTGGGGTCTCCCTTCAGCTCCATCAGCTCTGCCTGGGCAACAATAGCCTCCTGCAGCAAGTCCACATTAGTGCCCTGCACACACACACACACACACACACGCACGCACGCACGCACGCACGCACACACGCACGCACGCACACATACATACACATGCAACCATTTACAATTCTGACTATGTCTAGTGACCATGAATACACCTAATTTGACACACAATTAACTGCATTTACAGACACTCTGACAGAGCAAAAAGATACTTTCCTCATAAGATCTAAATTGAAAAGAGTTTTAAAATTTTTTAAACGAACGACTGCCATCCAGGCAAAAGAAACATAGTCAAAAACAGACTTTGAGCTAACAAACTTTCTTCGAATTTCCCCCCCCTCCCCCCTCTGTATTCCCTTACCGGTTGGGGTACATAATGTCTGAGTGCTTGCAACTTTGTAGGAGATCTGCCCACTAGCCTCAGCCAACACATTCCAACTTCAGAGCAACTCATTTCACAGTACAGCCTGCATACTGGGTATATGTTCATGTTTCTGTAACCCACCAAACACTGACACGAATTACGAGATCTTTAAAGTGCATATTTGATCTTCTGCATGTGTATATACACATAGGGAATAGGGGATTGGCAGGTGTGCATCTGAAACTGACCTGGATGATTGTAAAAATCCCCACCCTTGATTCACCAGACACCAAGATTCGAACCCAGGACTTCATGGACTCGCAGGATTAAAGTCAAATTGCCCAACTCGGTTATGGCATCTGTTGAATTCTGGTTATGAACCAACTCTTTACGAGTAAGTAAATGATTTCTCACATAGGAAGACTTTAAAACAACACAAACTCATCCTTTACACTCAAATACTCTCTCGACACATAAGTTGTTCAACCTAAGCAATGTTGGTGCAAACACCCTGGCCTTTCAGGTCAGGCAAGATGTACTCACTTTGAGAGCTGATATTGGGACGGCCTGGATTTCTCCACCAAACTCTTCCAGTATCAGCTGATGCTCCAACAACATGTTTTTGGCTTGCTCCTACACACACATGCACGCGCACACATGAATTTTTGCATATATGCATGCACGCATGCACACACAAACACACACACACTAGCAGATAAATAAAACATGTTTTAACTATAAAAACATCTTTTTTTTTTCTTTTGCATACGGCTGAAGTATATTTTAAGATGCAACATAAACTGATAACATACATATTCCCTGTGTCAGGATTTCTCTCTTTCTACCCATCCCCCCCCCCCCCCCCCCCAAAAAAAAAAAAAACACAAAAAAAACCTAGCGCTCTCTCTCTCCCCCTACCTCTGTACTCATCATTTACAAAAAGAAAAAATGTTTTTAAAAAAAAGAAAGAAATGATTTAGCAGATATTCTTAAAATTCTTTTAAGAAACTAGTCTTTCAGAGTGATCAGAAATTATGTAATATAAACAGATATACACTTAAAAATATAAAAAGATGAAACAGACAGACACATGCTCACTTACACACATTCACTCTCGCTTTCTCTCACGCGTGCATGTGTACACACACATGCATGCACATACACACACATGCATGCACATACACACACACACATGTATGCACATACACACACACACACATCTCTCTCTCTCACAGGTGTGTGTGTGTGTGTATGTAAACTGAGAGAGATACTAACCACATCAGCATCAGCCTTGTCAATTTTGTTGATAGCAACAATGATGGGAACTGTCAAAAAAACCAACAAAAAACAGCCAGAATTGAGGTATATTTCACATAGAAAACAGTTCCACTCACCCATGTTCAACATAATCATGCGTATTTAGACAGCACTGTAATAAAATTCATCGACAAAAAAATACAAATTCCATTTTGGTACATCAATAATTATGCCCAAAATGTGTTTTTGGGGTGGGTTTTGTTGTTGTTGTTGTCTTTTTCGCTCTTCAGCTTAAGCCTCAAGGTTGACAAATGGCAAAATTGTGTGTTTGTGAAGTTTTTATCCACCATTAAGGTAGCCACATTATCATTCCGGGATGGTGTCAAACACGACGCCAGTGTGCATGCAATTAAAAAAAGAATCAATCTGTTGTCATCCATTTCTAATAGCACAAAATGGCCTTCCCTTCCGAAAGGCAGAATGGGTGTTTAACACACACACACACATGCAAACACACACACACCAAAGTCCTTTGGATGAGACTATAAACCGAGGCCCCGTGTGCAAACGCACGCAGAACATCTTGCGCACACGTTAAATCCTGTTCCGCTTTTTGTAAGAGTAGGCCATTGTGTGCCGGTGGGAGCAGATAGCAAAATTGACAAAACTGCATACACACGGGGGACTGGATGTAAAAAAGCACACACAAGTGCTTATTCCGTTATCCTCGATATAAAAGAATAAAATAAAATAAATAAAATAAAACAAACACACACATAATTATACACTCTGCAATCCCTTTCTCCTGCCACCCCCCCTCCCCCACTGCGCCCCCCCCCCCCCCACCTCACCCTCTCTCACACCCACACACACACCCCCACCACACACACATATAAAAGAGAAAAAGAGAAGTAGAATGCAACATGTCGCAAGAACAGCATTGCACTGGACCGCAGAAGGAAGGAGAAAGAAAGGAAGACCAAAAGCAACGTGGAGGAGAACTGTAGAAAGTGAGATGAAGGCCATGCAGCACTCTTGGAGATCAGTGACTAGGTTGGCCCAGGATAGGCAGGAGTGGAAGCGCTTTGTTGCTGCCCTACACATCACTGGGTGTAATGGCTAATGATGATGATGACTTTTAGCCCAAATAGATAATAATTATAATTATAATTGATGTTTTCGTTGTGTCAAATAAGTCTACATGACTTAAATGGCAATAAAACATTCTGAATCTGAATCACACACACACACACCCACACCTACAGCACACATACACATCCTACATTTGCCCCACAATCCTCCTCACACACACACCACACAGTACACCCTACATCCCCCACCCCCCCTCCCCCAGCCCTCACCACCCCACCTCCAGCATCCTGCGCGTGTTGAATGGACTCCACGGTCTGCTGCATCACGCCGTCATCAGCCGCCACCACCAGCACCACGATGTCCGTCACCTGAGCCCCGCGGGCACGCATGGCGGAGAAGGCGGCGTGGCCCGGCGTGTCCAGGAAACAGATGGATTCCCCCGACGGCAGTTTCACTGGAAACCCCCCCCCCCCGCAATGTTCCCCGTGAACAACAAACATTAACGTAAAGGAAGGGACGGATTCAAGGAATCAAAACGAAACACTAAGGGGAGGGGGTTGAGGGGTAGGAGTGGGTGGGAGGGGGGGAGGGGATGGGGAGAGGGATGGGGAGGAGGGGAGGGAGGTTGGGAGAGGAGAGGGATGGGAAGGAGGGGGGGAGGGGGGGTTCCTAGGCTAGAGCTCCAAGATTTTACTTGACTTATGCCTCTTGGTTCCTTGGGGAACATAGGGCTGCAACAACACCCCTCCAACGAACTCGGTTTTGGGAGATCCTCTTCAGCTCGGCCCATGTCATTCTGGCTGCCTTCATTTCTTTGTCAAAGATTTTACTAGTGGTGAGATTTTTGCGTATGCAGCCATTCCCCACCGCCCTCTATTAAAGTAGCCCCATTCTGATTTGGGGGATAAAACATTGTGCAACATTGTGTATGAATATGCATGAAGGATATCCATTTTGTCTGTTCATGTTCTTTCTGGGGTTAAGTAAGCTGACAATGCAGGCCATACTTTGGGCTGATTCTCTTTTCTTTTCTTTTTCTTTTTTCCCTCCCTTAACTCTCCTCAAGAATCAATGGACACTTGTACTGAAGAGCTGTTAAACTAAATTCCTCCATTTATGTTAACTGAATCCTGGCACTTTATCAAAAAACTTAAATAAAAAAAATCAACACTTAAATAATAAAAAAATCAAGCGCAAAAAATCAATCTATTTCTCTATCTCTGTATCTATCTATGTTTATCATCAAACGCAAAAAATCAATCTACTTCTCTATCTCTATATCTATCTATGTTTATCAATCTCTGTATCTATGTATCTTTCTATATATATGACAAGTCCAAACCAAAGATTTAAAGCCAGTCTGACGATGTGACAGAAAGGTGGAAGAGAAAGTGCAATTTATCATGGTAATAAAAATCTTAAGTGTTTGTGAGTAATCTACAATATTACTACTCAAAAGTCCCAAAATCTTGGAAAGGTAACTGATATTTCAAAAAAACTGTAATAAAATAAACACTGCTGTAGTTCAACAGAAAGAACAGACTATTTACTGTTAGTGTTATAAGCAGGCTTAAAGACGAAAGCACAAATCACTGTCGCTCTTTTTTTTCTTCTTTTTTTAAACAATCTTACGCACCTTTGAAAGCCCCAATGTGTTGAGTGATCCCGCCAAACTCCTGATCAACAACGTTCGACTGCCGCAGATAATCCAGCAGAGTGGTCTTCCCATGATCCACGTGGCCCATGATGGTCACCACTGGGGGGCACTTCTCCAATACCTCTGGATCTGGGGGTGGCCTGATCAATAAAAAATCATCTTCCGTTAGCAAAGCGCTAATGCGGAAATAGTGGTGGAGGAAAACAAGGGTAGGTAACCACTTACACCGAAGTGTGTGCTAAACTTTGCAGTTTTTGCTTTTAAGATTTAAAGTAAGCCAAAACTGTGGCACGATTCAACTGTAGATAACTAACTTTTAGTTATCACAAAATCAACACATATATATCAGAACACTGTGAGTTCAACTCTGTAGTTTTTGTTTTAAGAGTCTTCTTTTTCTTCTTCTTTGTTGAACATTCAGACAGCAACTATTGTTTTCTGTCATATGCATGAAAATTCTTTGTGCTGTCATTAAGAGGCTGATAAGTCAGGCCCCGCGCATCCCACTTTGGAGTGATTGAGATTCTTAAAAAGTTGAAACTATGGCATAACTCAACTTCATAAACATCTGAAGTGTTTCTTGAGGTTTTCTGACTCATGGTAAAATTACTTTCTTGTGATTTTGTGATCATCTTTTTGCATCCTGCTTTTGGAGACACATACAGGGGTCTCTGTTTTCTAGACCATTACATAACTAAGAGTGGAATTGGTAGTTCCTGTTGATCAAAATATAGAACTGGATAATGTGAAACTGAAAGCAATATTTTACACAAAAACACCATACACACACACACTCCCCCTCTCTTCAATACACACACACATACGCACACATGCACACACACACATCTGAACATCTTGCGCACACGTTAAATCCTGTTCCGCTTTTCGTAAGTGCAGGCCATTGTGTGCTGGTGGGAACAGATGACAGAATTTACAAAACCGCATACACATGGGGACTGGATGTAAAAAAGCACATGAGTGCTTATTCCATTATCCTCTATATAAAATAAATAAGAAAATAAAATTTTTAAAAACCCCACATTCTACACGCATATCCACGCACGCACACACAATCTACATGCATATCCACACACACAATTTACATGCCTATCCACTGACAGACACACACACTGCACACAAACCATCTACCAAGACCCCCCTACTAAAAGAAAAAAACCAACAAAAAACGAACAAAACCCCCCAGAGATGACCAATGACAGGAAAAGCTGGACGACACTTACTGTCTCTGAACATCACAGTCTTCCTTTTCCTTGGCGGCTTTGTTGCGGGCGACGATTTGGCATTTCATGCCTGACCGCTTCACCACCTCCTGAATCACCTTCATGTCCCCCATCACTGCTCCAAACACACACACACACGCACGTATGCACACACACACACGCATCCAGGCAAGCACACACGCATGCACACATGGACACACGCACGCACCCATGCACACACACACACAGATCATCATCATCAGCCTGGTGGTTAGAGTGATGTATTCGTGATCTGCTGACTCGCATTCAATTCTCGTTCAAGAGGATTTTCCCTCTGGAGTTAACATCAGTGCTGACTCCACTCTCCCAAAAGTCCTTTGGATGCGACTATAAACTGAGGTCTTAAGTGCGAATGCACGCAAAAACATCTTGTGCACATGTTAAAACCCTTTCCACTTTTCAGTAGGCCATTGTGTGCCAGTTAGAGAGGATGACAACATTTATAAAACAGCATACACATGGGGATTGGATGTAAAAAAAAAAAGTACACAAGTGCTTATCCCATTATCCTCAAAATAAAAATAAATAAATAAAAGAATAAAGAATAAAAAATCATCGTCTATCAATTCGTTTCATGGTTACCTTATTGTTGTTGTTTTTGTAATTGCAGTTGTTGTTACTATTATTATTATCATCATCATCACCATCATAACTTTTATTTATCGTCATCATTACTATTATCATTATTATGATTATTATCATCATCATTATTATTCATTATCATCACAATCGTTATTGTTATTACTATCATCATCATTATTATCATCACTTATCACTGCTCCCAGCACACATACATCATCACCTACACTTGGTTTCACTCATTATCTTTCAGTCTGTGCTTGGGATTCCCTCTTTTCTATCCCTCTCTTTGTTTCTGCATTGTTCTCTTTTTTCTCCTCTCACCTCCTTCTCGTCTTTTTCCTACCTTCTTGGTCCACATTCCTGCCTTTTTTCCAGAAAGACTTAGAATATAACAATTCCCTCCAACACCAAAGCTGGATGCGCTGGGCCTGACTTGTGAGGTGCTTATAGGCAGCGCAACACATTTTCGCTCATATGACAAACAACAGTTGCTGTCTGACTTTTGACAATGAAAAAGAAGATGAATATTGAAACCGAATACTTCAATTTCCTTTTATTCAACAGTGACAGAGACAGTGAAGAAAGATGAAAAAAAGATAACTTTTTTGAAAACAACATACCTGCTTCTTCTGAATCATACTTGTGGCCATCCTTCACAAAGAGCAGCACTTCAAAAACGTGGTCTGTAGAATCAATACAGTATATCACCAATTTAAAGATAAGCAACATCATCGACCATTAATTTCCTTCATCATCATCATCTAATGATGAACAAAACCATGATTGACAGTTAACTCCTTCAATTGATGAGGATCCTTACCTGAGAAATGTCAGTAACAATCACAGTTTACGTTGTCCGAACTTTGCAGAAATTTATAATGCATATATATACAGGGACAGCTTTCTCACCCTCCCCCCCCTTCCAAACACACACACAATCACAAATACTATAATCTAAATATAAAATAAGTTCTCAGAGGCTCACTCCATCGAAACAAAAGAGACAGACAATAATGGTGGTGATTACTGAAATCATTGTAGCAAAGCAGAATAAATTTGAACTCACAGCCTCATAAAGTTTGATCCATAAACAGAAGCCAACACACAATCTATTTTAAAAAAGGGATAGATGAAGCAAAATTGACAAGATCTGTACTTGTGATTTGTCGCTTCAAAGCATCTCCCACAATGATTTTTTTAATAGTTTGTGCGGATGCTTTGAAACTTCAAAGTTCAGAACTACATGTTCATCTGGTCTGTTTTTCTTATTAGAATACTATGTCATTCTTTATATTGTAGTTATGGGAGAAGTGTTTTTGTTTGACTTTGCTTATTTTGCTGTAACAGAAGTTTTTTAAAAAGTTAAAAAATGTAGAACTGTTTAAATATTGTATACTCTCCTGTATTTTTTGTGTGTGTTCACTCTGCAAAACATAAACCTTTTCTGATAACAACCTCAAAAACATGCCATGGATTGTTTCATCTACAGAGCCTGAGAATCAAACAATGCCAGAACTAAAAGTAAAGGTAAAGGTGTCCCATGCCCTATAAGGTTGTAGGGGAATGAGGTGTCAGAGACCTCACTTCTCTAGGGGCCAGCATATTGAGGGCGGCTCCCATCTCCTCTCCCTCGCTGCTTTACCTTCCCTGATCCTAAAGAGGCAGGTACCCATTTATAGCTGGGTGAACTGGGGGACAGTACTGAAGCTAAGGCATGCAAACAGTCACCCATACAACTGGTAACCACCTTTGAATGCCAGAACTAAAAATGCGTAATTGAATCCAAACTTAGTGGAACAGCTTAAAATGAAGATTGTCTCTACTTTCCATGCAGGTAATAAAGCTGAACTATCGTCAGTTATAAAAATCCCATCCGATAATCCTATTGATATGCCATTCCTACATTGAAGGTAACATAACTATTATCATAATATGCACCCCAAAATGGAGAAAAAGAACAAACTACAATACAACACAAATAAACAACTAAATTACAACATAAGACTACAAACACAACAGGCCTCACTAAAATAGATCTTTTATAGGTTTTATTAAAACTTCCATATTTTGGACATGGTTTTATGATGCCTTCTTCCTGGACATTCACGTACAAACTCTTTCAGAGACCTGAAGTACTTTTGTCAAAGAACGTCACATGCATCTTCACAAGGAAAGCCACACATTTACTGTACCTATGCCTTTGCCGATGGCCGACGCCAGCTGAGCCACAGTCATGTTGGTGAAGATCTCAGCTGTGGCCAAATTTACTGCCTTCTTGTTCACGTTCACTGGCTTCCTCTGCGGCAACAGAAATCACTGTAAATAGGCCATGTATGTATGTATACCAAGTCTAATGATAGTAATAATATTTATTATGATAATAGCAATACCAGCAATAACTATGTGATGATGAAGATGATGATGAAGATGATGATGACAACATCAACAGGAGTTTTTTGTGGCTATTTTGCATGCCATCTGGCCCATTTGAACAGGAAAATATCCAAATGCATTTTAACCAAATCTGTGAATGCCCATATCATTTTCTGACTGGAAATTTTTAAAAAGCAGACAAAAGGATACTGTATATATCTCCAAATACCACTTTCTCTAGGTTTTTTAAAACCAGTTGTGATCAGGTGGGAGGGGTGGGGGACGGGGGGGTATGACTGAATGATAAATAGAAATTTAACACAACAAACAAAAATTATTTCAAACTGTAATGATTATTACTAGTGCATAATATTTAAATTCTCACTAATGCGGTGGCCTGAAAATAGTGCATATCAATTTTTATTTTATCCTAGCAAAATAGGATCTTTGGTCGCTGCCTGCAGAAACACAGTACCTTTTTACTTAAAATAAATGAAAACGGTGACCCTATTCCATAAAATCAATAGTGGTGATCCCTATGCTAGTCTTTAAATGAAAAAAATAGAAAATAAAACACAAAAGAAAGAGAGAGAGAAAGAGAGAGAGAGAGAGTTACAGACAGAGAGATAGAAACAGAGTCAAATACAGACAGACAGAGACACACAGAAACAGACAAAGCAAAAAACAAACAAACCACAAAACAAAAAACAACACAAAAAAACCCAAACAACAAAACAGACAAAGCAGACACAGCTACAGACTAGACTGAAACAGAATATTAAGTACAGCCTGTTTAAAAGATGGAATGACAAAACAGAATCAGACAAGATACAAGAGTTGTAACAGTAAAAGACGGATCACAATCTTGGAAAAAAACAACACAAAAACCAATAAATACCAGCTTTTTCTTGGAATTTTTAGACCTCGCAGCCCACGTCTCGGCAGACAGACGAAGCAATCTTCTCTGGCACCAAGTCACCTCCCTCCTCCTGTGACACGCTGCCTGTCTCTCTGAAAACTGACCACTGCTGGGCAGCATGAAGCAGGCCACAGGTGATGACAGAGAGCGACAATCCTGCAGCATCACAGGAGCCAGGCTGTGAGCCACTCGGTACAGCCCTGGCAGGCGCTGGGAAATGGAGCGGCAATACATGTTGTGGGTAGACCTCAATGTTTCAGTCCCGAGACCTTGACGAAAAGGAACACCTCGCCTGTTAGTTCAGAATTTAATCTTTGTTTACTTTTGTAAAATTTTAACTTTCAAAGTTACAAGTTACACTTACAGAGACTTTCTCCCAACATATATTCATGCATACATTGTATTATAAAGCTTTTTACTGCAAGCTAATGGTAACCACCATCTAGCATGTACAGTATCATCACGTGTACCAGTCAATAAGTAAGGTAAAGGTGTCCCATAACCTATAACGTCGTAGGGGAGCGAGGCGTCAGAGACCTCACTTCTCTAGGGCCAGCATATTGAGGGCGGCGCCCATCTCCTCTCCCTCGCTGCTTTACCTTCCCTGACCCTAAAGAGGACAGGTACCCATTTACAGCTGGGTGAACTGGGGGAACTGTACTGAAGCCAAGGCGCGCAAACGGTCACCCATCCAACTGGTAACCATGCTCAACACTGCTTAACTTGGCTGGGGGAAAGCGAGTGCTCCGACCACTGAGCTATCCCGTCCCCCTGTCAATAAGTAGTTGGGGAAAAAACCCATGAAAACACAAATACTGAAAAAGCTGTTTATTTATATATTTAACAGGATTTAAGAAAGAAGAAAAAGGCTGCACAAAAACTGGCAGAGAGGAGCTGAAAGAGCTGAAGCAGAAGCTGGCAGCTATGCAAATGTTGACAGGAGACCCACACTGCCACAGCATTAACTCGAGTCTGCTGAAAAACAAAAACAAAAGAAAACTCTCTAGTCTGCTGACTTTGGCTTACTCATGGGACTGTGCCAACACATCCAACCCTACCCTGAATGATAAAAAGCATTTTGGGAAATTCAGGAATCAGGGCATACTAAACAACATAGTACTATTAGTAGCCTTCTTGAAGTAAAATATCCCATTCTTGAGTGGGTGGAAAGTAAAGGCTGAGGGAACATGTTCACCCTTCCAGTCCACATTCAGAAGTGAAGAGTTTGAGTGTTTTGGAAGTTAGTGTCAAATGCATGATCACTGCTGGATACGACCCTCCTAAGCTAGTGCCTCACTCAGATCACAGTCTCATTCAAAATACTGAGAGATTTTAATGGATGAAAAAGTTGCCTTTTCTCTCCATCCCATCACTGGCCAGTAGCTCACTGGCACTGGTTGTATTCCATCATACTACAGACTCTTTTAATTTTCGTTTTGCATTTACCAAAAATTACAGACAAATGTTTCTAAACAAAACAAAATAAATGAAGAGAAAGTACAAATACAATTCTTTTCATAAACAAGTGATACCAACATACTACAGCCTCTTGTTTGATGAAACATCATCAATGCCAGTGGGTGATAAAGGAGATATCTGGTTCCCTTCCAGTTCCATAATCATCAAAGCCTTAGAGGAGCACTTTGTTTGCCTGGGCTTTTATTTGTTTATTTGCAAGTGTACGCACTTTCTTTAGTTTAGTTTGGTGAACGATTATTACTTTCTTTTTTTTTTATTAGAGGAAAAATAATGACGAAGTTTGACAGAACAACTTCTGTTGTGCTGGGACAGGTCTTAAAATAGACGGCAACAACAGACTGGTTTTTGTGAGTGTATATGTGTGTGTGTGTGTGTCTGTGTGTGTGTGTTTGAGTATCATTGTGTGTGCATAATACTATTAATAGTTTAAAATACTTTCTGTTGTGTTAGGGCATGTTTAAAAAAAAAAGGCAACAGACCAGGTGGCTTTAAAGTGAGTGCAAAGTGAATAGTAGCAGCCTTCCAACAGCTGCACCCTAGTTTATCAAAGTTTGTATCACAGCATATTTTGTATTATCTGTCAAAGCTGTGTGTTCTCTATATTGATTTTGCAGTCCTGTAAGAGTAACTCTTTTCACTTTTCAGGCATAAGTGTTTGAACCTCTCATATTCATGACAACAGACATGAGCTAAGAAGTGTTAGTTGTGATGATACATGTGTGAAGTAGTAAAGTGCATGCCTGTGCGTGTGTGTGTGTGTGTGTGTGTGTGTGTGTGTGTTTGTGTGTGTATGTGTGTGTGTGTGAACTGTCAAGTCAAAATGATCTTTATTGAGGGCGAAAGATTAAGTTTACTTACTTTAGTCTTTACACAAATATCCTGCCCACACACACACACAAGAATCAAGAAAACGTAGGGTGTGTGGTGTGTGTGTGTGTGTGTGATACAGACTATACACTAAAATGTATGCATTCAAGAATGATTTATTATACAACTGGCAGTGGCACTGGCCACTCTACTCGATAGTTTTACCACTTTTGTCTTAAAAATCGGACAAAACTCTTGGTATAACAACATGCCCTTCAATTGTAGCGTTGTTGATTTTGCTCACCTAAACAGAAAAAAATGAAGAAATAGGAGAGGAAGAATTCAAGAAGTTGTCACATTTGACGCTGGAACTGTCCCAGCATCATCAATGTGGTCCAGCAAAAACAACTAGGCCTAAAGGCAGAAGTATAATTTTCGTTTTGAATCGACTATCGCTGGAAGAAAAACAGAATAACTAACATTGTGATTACCTTCTATTGAGAATAATCTGAGGAGTTAATGTGTTATTTCATCAAAATGCAACGCGTCCATGGTACATACAATTAACGCTGCCAGCGTCAAGCTGGACAAATTTGACGGTCACAGATGGGACAGGGCGCAGCCATGTTTGAAAAGTGCTTACATAAACACCTCTGTTTGGGAAAAGGGCTTCATGCGAACCATTCGACCAATAGGCTAGTCTAGTATGTGCGTGTTCTGTGGAAAAAATACATTTTTTGAGACATAATTTTTTTAATGATGAAAACAATGAATAAAGTTGGATAGTTTTTATATGCAAATGAAAATGAGGCAAATATAAACTTTGGAATGCGGGCGTTAGTTAGTCCTGACGCACTGGTCTTCTGAAATGGGCCCTGAACAAGGTATCATAAGCACCCCATTGACCCAAGGCCGTTTTTCACTTGTGTCTTGGACTTCATTTGATGTATGACAGCCGTATGCTGGTGTTGCACTTCAATGAACAACCAGTACTGAATAAAAAGTAATATATTGTAAACTTACAGAGAGAGAACTAATATGTATATATATTATATAATATATATGTGAGAGATTTCTTTTATTATTTTCTTTATTTATTCTTTTAAATTGAGCGTAATGTAATAAGCACTCCTGTGCTTTTTACATCCTGTTCCCGTGTGTGTGCAGTTTTGTCAATTTTGTCATCTGTTCCCACCGGCACATTATGGTCTACGCTTTCGAAAAGTGGAACAGGATTTACCATGTGGGCAAGATGTTCTGCGTGCGTTCGCACACGGGACCTCGTTTATAGTCTCATCCAAAGGACTTTTGAGAGAGAGAGGAGAGAGAGAGAGAGAGAGAGAGATCAGCGTCAGAAGTCCCTTGACCAAGACAGTCTTTGAGGGGACATGCAGAACGCATTGATCAACAGTGTTCTCCAGGCTGGTCTGTCTTCATCCTTTTGCAGCAACACGGCCATGTCAAGGCCTGTCCAGTCTTTGATCTTCAGCATAATGAGTTGGGTGCAAGCGCTTTGGTTTGTCTTGGCAAGATATAGCACTAAATAAATTCCATTTATTATTATTACTACTATTGATATTATTATGTGTGGGTGTGTACACAAAGGAAGTTAAGGCACTGGCAGGTCTGCACTTAAGTTGACCTGGGAGATCACAAAAATTCTAATTCGGAATTCACCAGATGTCGCTGAGGACTATGTAGTTAATCGGGCACAGTTGAATAACTCCCACACACAGAACAGCTTTCTCAAACCAACTTTTAAAAATGTTATGGAGCATACATCTGTACTGTATTACATTGTATTGAATTATATAGTATTGTGTAATGGTGGTATTGTATAATACTTCAATGTGTTGTACTTGCATTGTACATGACTTACAGTCACATCAGATTCCTGTGCATAAAACTGGGGCTGCTCTTCTTGGTAAGAGACCCACAGTCAATCACAAGAACAGCGTTGCACTGGACCCCAGAAGGAAGGAGAAAGAAAGGAAGACCAAAAGCAACGTGGAGGAGGACTGTAGAAAGTGAGATGAAGGCCATGCAGCACTCTTGGGGATCAGTGACTAGGTTGGCCCAGGATAGGCATGAGTGGAAGCGCTTTGTTGCTGCCCTACACACCACTGGCTGCAATGGTTGATGATGATGATGATGCTCTTCTTGGTGAGAATGTGATGCCACAGCTTACTGTGGTCTTATAATCATTGCTGACAGACACCATAGTCGAGTGGTTAAGACTGGCCGACCTCAATCCAATGAGTTCATGCAGTCGGGGATTCAAATCTTGGGGGCATCTGGTGAGTTAAGAGTGGGGATTTTTTTTACAATCTCCCAGGTCAGCTTTAAGTGCAGACCTGCCACACAACCTACACAACCTTCGCTTTGTGTATATACACATGAAGAAAATCACAAATGCATATTAAAGATCCCACAATTCATAATAATAATAAAAAATGGAATTTATATAGTGCTATATCTTGCAAAAACAAATCATCCTACTCTTACACATGTTACAATTAATAGTTTTTACAAATTCAAATGTATACGTACGCACGCACACACACACACACATAGAGGTTGTACACTTTGGCAGGGTGATTGGGGTTTTGGCAAGGACAGAAATGAGATGAAACAAGAGGGGAGAATCCTAGGTCTGAAAGAAATGTTTTGAGGATGGATTTAAAAGTGTCATAAGTAGGCTTTTGGCGAAGGGAAAGAGGGAGGTTATTCCAGATCGATGGTCCAGAAATAGAGAAAGAGCAATGGCCAACAGTGGATTGGTTGAATCTAGGTATTCATAAGCACAAGGTATCTGCAGCAGAGCGAAGGGAACGAGGAGTGTACAGGTGAAGACGTTTGCAGTGGTAGGAAGGTGCTGTTTTGTGGAGACATTTGTAACAGAGGGTACTGATCTTATAATTTACTCTCTGTCATGTTACTCTCTGTCTCTGTCATTTAAATGTAAATTTACAATCATTTGCAGTTTGGTGGGTTGTAGAAAAATGAACATACCCAGCATACATCCCTGAAGTCGGAATGTGGCTACCTTTATGGTGAGCAGAAAAGATTGCATACACAAAATTGCACCATTAGTGAACCTCGGAGCTCTAGCCAAGGAAAGAAAAAAGGTTAATAAAATAAAATAATAATCGCTAACTTACTTAAACGTGGAAACACTTAACAATGGACAAACACATTGAGAACCCAGTAGAGCACCATTAAAAAAAAAAATCTGTGTATATTGTTGCCATGATATAATTTGATAAATTGACATTTTTTCTGCAGAATTTTGCCAGAAACAGCTCTATTATAGTGTCATAGGTTTGTTTGTCTGCACTAAATGTATGTTGCATACATTATCTTTTTGTCTCTTTCAAAAGGCCAACACTCACAATCAAGAGGATGGGGTTGGGGTGCGGGTGGAGTGGAGGAGTGGGTGGATGGGGGTGGGGATGGAGGTGGAATCTACCCTGCTTCAATCAGATTTCTTGTCAACCACACCACATAATGAACCACAAGGCCAAAAGAATTAGTTTCCACATCATCTTTAATGCAAACTTGCATAATTTCAAATGATTAAAACAAATCAGCAAATAAATATCATTTCACTCATAAAACTATAATGCCTCTTTCAATACTCTGTTTCAATCTTTCAATAGAAAGATAATTATACATCCAAAGCATTACCGACTTATGGACACACTTTCTGATTAACTCTGTTTTCAAATCATTTGCAGTTTGAATAATTAAAAAAATTGTTAGTATGTTTCAAAAAAATGCTGATCTTTTAATCATTCGCAAACAATGAAACAAAATTAAGCATGCGATTCATACTAATCATGTACACACACACACACACTCACTCACTCACTTGTTCCCTCCCTCACTCATGTATGTGCATTTATTTGGTAAAATTATCACCAATACTCTGTTTCTGAACAAACCAAACACACCTGTAATGGACTATGATTAAATTTACAAATTCAATCATTCTTTTCATCTATCCTCTGGTAGTGTATGTTGCTATCATCATCCATTCTCTCTATAAAATCTGCAGCTGTTTTTTTTTCTCTATCAATTCTGTTGCTTTCATTACATATCCATCATTGCTTAATCAGATATAATAGGGGAACAGGATAGCCTGGAGGTTAGAGCAATGCACTCGCAATTTGATTGCCCTGGGATCAAGCCCAGGTTTGAACCACCACCAAGATGCCTGTTTCAGGGGATTTCTTCCATGGAGTGAACATCAGTACTGATTCTGCTCCCTCAAAAGTCCTTCAGATGAGACTATAAACTGAGGTCCTGTGTGCGAATGTTCTGTGTGCCTTGAGCACAGGTTAAAACCTGTTCTGCCTCTTAGATGAGAAGGCCATTTATCACAGTAAGAATGGATGACCAAAAATAATTTCTTAAAAAATGCATGCATATTGGTGTCATGTTTAAACATCATCCCCAAAGTGGGAATGGGCTACCTTAAAATTAATGGAAGGCGAAAACAGCTGCAGATACAAAAATCTCACTATTTGTGAAACTCGCAAGAGGAATGACCCCCCCCCCCCCCCCACACACACAGTCCCCCCCCCCCCCCCCCAGCCCCCCAAAAAACCCCAACCAAAACATGAAAAAGATATAAATTATTCACTCATTCTTACAATAGCCTAACTCATGCCGTTCTCTCCATCTATAGGCTCTTCACTCATAGGCAAACTTTTCCTCATGGCTCTCATCAACCATCACAGATATGGAGTCGATTTCTAAACAGAAGGGTCCTTCTTCATTGCCCCCGACTGTAATACCCATGTGAGTCACTTTCTCCAGCTGTATCGGGGACTGCTTGTCCTGTATCCGTCCCTTGCTTGTGGCATAGAACTTGGAGAATGGAATCTGAACAAAAAGAAGAAGAAAAAAGAACCACATCAGCCACAACATTGCCATCGCCACCAGCATCACCCCTGCTGCTGTGGCTGCTACACACATATACTAGCAAACACATGCAAAGAATAGAAATTCTTATTTCCATAGATCTCTGTTCTTTATTTCCCAGGCACATATAAATATAGAATGCAGGTATGCACCCTCCCTCTCTCTTTCTCTCTCTCCCTCTCTCTCTCTTGAGTCTTTTCTTCTCTTTTTGCCAAAATATTATGATTTATACAGGGTTTTTGTTGTTGTTGAGTGATGGTGTTGGTGGTAGAGTTGCTTTTTGTTTTGTATATTTTTTGGTTGCTTTGTTTTGTTTTTATTGTTTGTTGCTTGTTTATTTTGTCGTTATTATGTGTAGTTTTTCTCTATGTGTGGTGTGGTGTGGTGTGGGTGTGTGTGTGTGTGTGTGTGTGTGTGTATGTGGTGTGGTGTGTGTGTGTGTGTGTGTGTGTATGTGTGTGTGTTTATCATATTATTCATGATAAATGAGGGGATTGGAAGTTTAAAAAAAAGTAATGATAATAATAAAAAGCATACGAGTGCATATTCATTATCCTCAAAATACAAGTGTGGTTTTTTTTGTCTGTTCCTCCACTAGAGCTCTAAGGTTCACCAATGGTGAGATTTTGCGTACGCGACTATTTTTGCGCACCATGCAAGTAGCCGAACTCTGACTTTGGGGATTAAAAGGAATTTTATTTAATTTCCTTTTCTCAGAGACAAAGACATACAGGCAGACATAAATATGATACTTATCAACTACATAATGTTATTCATCTATATAATTATTATTTATAATCAGATTAACTTAATGTTGTGCAGAAAAGAGTACGCACACACACACATACACACATACACACACACACACACACACACACACACAGAGCGTATGATACTCCCACATGGTCAAGACCAAGACAACTCACAGACAAGAGCTGCTTTGGTATAATTTTGATTTAAAATGAAATAGATATGAGACCAGAATGTTCACACTTTATAACCTTTTCCCTATGGATAACCTGCTATTGGGTAACCAACCATCTACTAGCCCTTACCTATGTATCACCCACTATTGGGTTACCGTAGCATACTGATGTGCTGGGAAAGACGG
>CM054138.1:44823312-44853312 GCA_028751875.1 Rapana venosa
CACAGAACATCTTATGCACATGTTAAAACCCGCTCCGCTCTTTCTGGAGAGTAGGCCATTGTGTGCCAGTGGGAACAGATGACAAAATGTACAAGCCAGAACTGGATGGAAAAAAGCACGAGTGCTTATTCCATTATCCTCGAAATAAAAGAATAAATAAATAAATATGTACTTGAATTTCCATTCTTTTACTCTAAGGATAATGAATAAGCATTCATGAGCATCTTATACATTCAGTGCCCATGTGCATGTGGTTTTTGTCATCCATTCCCACTTGCAGACATGGCCTTATTTTCTGAAAGGTGGAATGCGGGGTGTGTGTGTGTGTGTGTGTGTGTGTGTGTGTGTGTGTAAACTGTAACATTGATTTTCATGAAAACAAACTTTCTTCACATAAACTGAATTTAACAGGATTACTCATCAATATTTCCTTCCCATCCCCAGTTCAACTACTTTTACTATATGTGAGAGTGAACAGTGCCTATAAAAACAAACTAAAAAACATCTATTGCCATGTAATGATCAATATCCCCTTGTTGGAGTGAAGAAATTTATGGTAATTTTTGTAATTACCATTGCCTTTAGAGAATTATAGCATGAAGGGAGGTAAACTTATACAACTGTGCCATTTGAAGGTCTTGGCTGTTTTCTTTATCTGTTTTTTAAAGACATTTTTGCGTTTTGTTTGTAATTTTTCCTTGCGACTTAAAACCCCCCAACTTTTTGCATTATTGTTTGTGAAGTGCTAATACTGTTGCATAACATAGAGGAGTGCAGAACAGAAAAAGATGACGACGATGACACAGACTGAAAATGTCAGCATGAGAAAAAGTACACTTAATTCAGCAATTATTCATGACACAGAAATAAAACAGTTTAGTAGTCTTTTCCTCAGTTCTGATGTTGTTTATTCCAACCACATACTCAACTTCTCAGGGCCACACAAAACCTGACAGGTCAATACTGCATACTGTATTCAAGACATGATGATGACATACATAGAAATCAATCAAATCAACATCATCACATTTTTAACACACAGTTTCCAACTCGGTCATTCAAACAAACACACTTTTCAAAAGCCATTGAAAAGTACCTGACAGCCAAGTGTTGTAAGCAAAGCATGAAGGAATACGATTAGAATATTTTTCCTATTTCTCATGTGAGCAAGTCACACATACCTGAGTATATGAAATGCTTCAACCCCCTTTTCAGTCTAAACGATGTTGACAAGCGGATGCTTAACATGCCTGCCAAACATTCATTAACTTGTTCAGTGGATTAGACACAGTAATGTTCAATGGGCAAGACTGTTCAATGAAATCTTCCTTTTGGATCAGATAACTGAAAAGTTCAATTAAACATTCGAATGTTACTCTGCATCTAGGGGCAAGTTAGAGCATGAACAAAGCATAAATCTAAAAGCCAACGCCCCCCCCCCGCTCAACAACAACAAAAACCCCCAATGAACAAGTACATTAAACAAATAAGATCTTAAAGTAGAACTTTTAAAATAGCAATGACTTTTACAATGCATTTTGCCATGTATTTTGGATAAACTATCAAGCCACTTCATTTGTAAAACTGTTTTAATTAACCTGTGTATTTGAAGAAATTTTTAAGTGAATGTTTTTTTTTCTTTTTTACTTAAGAAATGTTTGCTATAAAAAACCACAGTGACACACCCTGTCTCAATAGCATTTATTGATATAGACTGCACGTTCAAAGAAGACATTAATTTGAATTGTAGGGTTTTTTCTTTTGTTTTTAATTCCATATCATGCATATATTGTCTTCTCTTGTTTGATTTGTATGGTTTTTCATTGATTAGGTTTTTATTTTATGTCTGCATATATATATATTTTTTATCTTTTTTTAATTTTTAAAAAAATAGATGGCTTGATGAAAAAAAAGCAAACGCACTGCTTATTCAATGTACCATCTGAAAACAAAAGTTTGACTTTGAAGACATGTAAATGGCACTTTTCCCCCCCAAGTCAGTAGCAAATGGTGAACGAAAATACTGACAGGGAAATTACCCCCCCCCCCCCAATCCACCAAAAAAACCAATACATTTTAACATAATAACCTTAAGAAAAGCTGAGAATGGATAACATGGTCATATGTGTGTGTGTTTAATGGGGGGGAGAGAGAGAGAGAGAGAGAGAGAGAGAGAGAGAGAGAGAAGAGAAGGGGGGGGGGGGGGGGGACAGAGAGGGAATCATCTCCCACTTTACCTAGTCTCTTCATTGTTGTATACATATATATGTATCATAATGTAGCCGGGTAAACCCACGGCTACACTTATCTTAGATTAAAACAGCGAAACCAATACCAGCTTTGTGGTAAAAATATATTCAGTTTTCTCAGTTCTCTATGTAACCTGTTATTATTATGCTTATATTTGTATTTTTATATTTAGTATATTATCTAAATATGTTTATTTTCCAATATTCCGATGTAACTAATTATTAAATTAATTTGTATTTTGTCTGCTTGTTTATGTTGTTTTTAATGTTGTCTACATGAAATGTCTTAATAATTCTTTTAGTCATTCAATAGTACGGCCCGAGTTATCTCCCTGAAATGCGAGTGTTGGTTTGATCTAGGAAAGAAAATCAATAATAACAACTTATTAAGTCATATTGTTTGCTCATATTCATGGATATGATTGCTGAAATACTGATCTTGACTTAATTCATTTCAACCACAATGAGAGTTCTCTATTTTTGTTGTAAATCAATATTTTTCGTCTATTGCATCATATAGGTACATATGTACCCTAATATTGACGCTAGAAAAGCAGTTCTAATTCTTATTTAACAAATCTTTAATAAATCATAAGTATTGTGTGATTGAAGAACATGTCGAATAGACTTTATTTAGATAAATAAAACAGCTCATATTAAGTAGTAGTAGATTGTAAGGCGTAAGGTGCACAACGCTGTGCGAGTCATAGTAGTTAGCCTCACTGCTGTTGCTTGTTGTAAACAGGATTGAAGTATTGAACTAAATTCTACCAAATGCAGACATAAAAATATAAATCTATGGTATGTTTAAGGTTTCGTTATGAACGAATATAAGATTGGAAGATGTTAGTATGGATAGTTTGTAGTATTAGAGATAGTTATACTTTCAATCATATGGACAGCTTAGAAAGCTTGGTTGGGTGCAGCAGACAAGAAACTGCGTTTTCCCACCACTGGTTAATTATGAATATTTCCTCTCAGAGGCACCTGTAGTTGATAATATGTATATGTATACAAACTGTGGTGCATATCCTTCTTTTTCTAGTCATAAAGTATTAAGTTTTGTTGAAGTTTTAATACCGAAAGTTATAGTGTGCAGCAGTTAAAAGCGAATCTAGTCGGAGGCTTTAATCGTCAATAGTTTACAGTCAAATGATTTTTGTGCAAAATGCAACTTGATGCTTGTACTTTCTAGTTTATTTTGATATATAATATGTCTAGTTTCCTTACGCGGACAGCAAGATAATCACCACTGAAGCTGCATGAGGAAAACACAAAATCTCTTCCATCTTGGACCAAATTGGTCGAAACGCTCGCAGAGGGGTAGTGCTGTCTTTGCAGTTCGCATGGCGTGTATATATAAAGGGGTGGTTAGGGTGGCTAGGGAGACCATCCACCCCACAGCAGTAGAAGTACTGGAGGGCTGAATAAAGAGGTGACAACACAAGCTGCTGTCTTTGCCTGAGTCTTCTTTTGCCTGGTTGCTGTACACACGTTATGAATTGCTGTTGCTGAGAATTGTGCGTTTCACTCTTTCCCTACCCTGCCTCTATCCTTGCCTCTCGGCACGGTCACAATAACATTGTGTGTGTGTGTGTGTGTGTGTGTATGTGTGCATGCGCGCGCGAGTGTTTGTGACATTTTGTGTGTGTGTGTGCGCGCGTTAGTGAGATTGTGTGACCAATGTGAATATCTCACACTTCATTACTTTCATCTCTGTGTCCAAAACACTGAACAAACAGTCAGTGTGTAAAGTTTTGACATTCAGACATCAATTTTGGTCTTTGCCTGCTTCTTCAGTTCTAGTAATAAACTGTATGAAGTTATCGCCACAATTCACTACCCAGAACCATGTTTACCATTGTAGAAAGTGGTCTTTCTTCCCAGTTTGACAGGAAAACTGAAATGAATGTCAAGTCTTTCAGAGAAGACTGTAAACCAGTTGGACCCACGTGCTTATAAAACTACTGCACATCCAAAGAATCCACAACAGTTGAAAATCGGAAAAAGCATGGAGGTACCTTCCTGACTGTCCTCGCAAAATTGGTAGGTTCAACTCCCAACTGTTTTTCCAAAGTCAAAATGCCGCTACCTTAATGGTAGGGGAAAACACCCCCCCCAAAAAAAACACCCCAGTAGCACATATGCAAAAATTGCACCATTGGTGAACATCTAGCCCAGGAATGGAAAAAAATGAACACCAAACAAAAACAACCAACAACCTGGATGGCATTTCACCTCATGCCCCCTCTGTCGGACACATGACGCACGGGAGTCAAATTGCTCTGATTCGGGTGGCTGCCTCGACCCCTGTGGGGCACGATGGGAGGGGGCGGGGTGTTGTAGGTGGACGGGGGAGGGGCTCCAAACCCGGGAGGCGGGAAAGGGGGAGGGGGCCCGGCAGGAGGGGGCTTGTTGAGGGGGGGAGGGTAGGCGGGGTTGGAGTAAGGGGGGTACCCTTGTCCGGCGGGAGGGATGCTGGGAGGAGCGGCGTAAGGGGCGGACGGGGGCGGGTAGGAGGAGGGGGTGGTGGTGCTGGCCTGGCTGGTGGACGAGGTGTAGGTGGATCCCTGACCGTACGGGGGGGGAGCGCTGTACGACCCCGTGTAAGGGGGCTGCGCGCCGAACTGCCCCGGCGCCGGAGGGGGGTACCCGGCACCACCGCCGCCGCCACCCGCGTATCCACCCGGGGTGTAGGGCCCCGCCGCAGGCGGAGGGTACTGACCAGGGGTGGAGGGCGGAGGAGGGTAGCTGGGGTAGGGCTGAGGGGGAGGCGGGTGCTTCGAGCTGGGCGTGCCCCCCAGCAGCGACTGGATGGACTGCTGGCCCTCCTGGGACATGAAGGAGGACGTGAACATGTTGGACGACACGTAGGGGTTGACAGGTGCCGTCGACACCCGGCTGCCCGTCCCCGCCCCGCTGCTGTGGCCCAGCTTGAGGTTGGGGGAAGCCGTCTTGGAGGAGGAGGGGGCCGATTCCGCGGCTGGGACAGGCTGCTTGGAGGGGGTGTCCTCTCTCTCTCGCTTCACCTTCTTGGCTTTGCTCGTCACCAGAGTGTCTGCCGGGCTCTCCTAGGCAACATGAAGAGAAATCGGTTGTTACGCCAAACATTCAAAAACAAAAACCATGTAAAAAAGAAAAAAAAAGGGGGGAAGGAGTGGGTGGGTGTGTAGGTGAAGAGGGGGGGTGGGGTGAATAAAACAACTGAGGATGTCAAACCTTGAATCAAAATTAAAAAGTACTGACAGAAAAAATATAGAAGCATTTCATGGTGTTCAATCTTTCTAAAAAAAAAATGAACTGGTTTTTACCAGTTCATTTTTAAGTGTAACGCTTTTAATCAAAGGTGTACATTAGCAGTCTAACATTCTAATGTTGTCATACTTGGCATGCTGTACATACGCAAAGTCCGGAGTAACGTTATATTTATTTGGTGACAAACAGCTGAAGAACCAGACTATGTAAACAGCAAAAATGTGAGTGTAATCCTAATCTTATGTTGGTTTTTTTCTTTCAACCTTCAACAGTCTAACTATAACATTTGACATGTTGAACATATGAAAAATCCAGAGTCGAGTCAGATTTTTAGAGTAACATTAAACATATGGAGAACCAGAAGACATAAACAGCACACATGTTAACTCAGTCCTCCTGGTCTTTGTTTTCAACTTTCTGTCAACACCTTAAAGCAAAAATAAGGAGTATTTTACAAATAATAATAATATAAGGAATTTATATAGCGCTGAATCTTGTAAAAACAAATTGAAGCGCTTGCACTCAAATCATTTACACGCATGCAACTCTCCTTAAACATAATGAACAACATATTTCAAATCCATGCACACGCATGCACACAAACACACTCACGCGCGCACACACACACACAGAGACTCGCAAACACACTTAGGAGGTGAAGGATGCTGTTGAAAATTAAGGACAGATATGGGGGAGTCTCAGGTAGAAAATAAGTGTGTTTTGAGGCTGGATTTGAAGGTGTCAAATGAAGGCTTTTGGCGAAGTGAAAGAGGGTGGTCATTCCAGGTGGATGGACCAGAAATAGAGAACGAGTGACCGCCAACAGTGGCTTGTTTGAACCTGGGTGTTCAAAAGCACAAAGTATCTGCGGCTGAACGAAGGGAACAGGATGGAGTATACAGGTGAAGACAGTTACAGAGATAAGAGGGTGCAGATTTGTGAAGACATTTGAAACAGAGGGTATTGATTTTATACTTCAGTCTTTGCGAGACAAGCATCCAGTGAAGAGATCGCTGAAGAGGAGTGATCATGTGTTCAGATTTTTTCTTTCTTAGGACCAGTCGAGCTGCAGAGTTTTGTATGCGTTGAAGAGAGTGGATGGATGGTGCTGGTAGGCCAACCAAAAGAGAATTACAGTAGTACAATAAATCTCGCTGTTGGTGAAGCTTGGAGCTTTAGCTGAAGAAGAAGAAGAACAACAACAAGACGTAAAAAATAAAACATCACGAACCTTTCCCAGTTTTTGTTTGCGTGAAGGCGGGGGAGGTGGGTCTTTGGGTGGTGGTGGCGGCGTGTCCCTGGGTCCAGCAACGTGAGGATGAGGACCCCGTGGCGGGCCCACTATTACCGGAGGGGAGACCTCCCTGGCCTCCCCCTGCTTCTGGGCCGCCTGCTGCTGGGCTGAGTACAAGTCCAGCACTTGGTGACAGATATCTGCCCGACACACACAAAAGTCACTACTATCTCAACTCGTACAAATCAAATGTAACACAGGGTGGAGATATTTGATCTACCACGACTGTACAACTTCCTGGCTACGACAGCACAGTTAGAACAGGGAGGATCTCATCATCATCATCATCATCTGCTCCAGGCTCTAGAGATGAGATGCCTCAGAAGACTCCTTGGCATTTCATACACGGACCACACTACCAACAACAAAGTCCTACAAACCATCACCCAACCCAACAGGGAGGATGCGGCCTCTAAAAGGAGGCTGCATAAATGCTACATTTTACCGCGAAGGCTAAGAGTATGCAACGGACGGTTTTCAACTACCACCCAACGAAACAAGAGTGCTGCACAATTTGCAGGTGTGTCCCAAAACAGTAACACACATTGCTCTGATCGCATGGGAGATAAGCTAATTATTGCCCCATCACACAAAGAGGTATGGTTAATTTGTGTTTTGCTTTCGGTTATCCCCCCCCCCACCATTAGCAACTGAAAATTGTGGACAGTGAAATAGGCAAATCAATACATCATGTATACATGACCCTTCACCACGAAACGAGTGTCGATTGCACCTGGCTAGACCCCCTTTTCTGTTAGGAGCCATTTTAGGCAGAAGGGAGTTAGGTTGTCGATTTTGCGACTTCAATTAGTTATAAAACTGTAAGCTGCCTGCTACCTTGTGCTGTAGTATTTAATTAATGTGTAATTTCGTTTCCTTTTGCTTTAAAAACACATCTAGAGATACCCAACCCCTCAACCTGACCACCCATTACAACGCAAAATTCATCAAATTCTCACTTCCTGGAGTCTACCAGTTCAATCCGTAATAGGCTTTCAATGAATTGTATAATTGAAGATTTTTTTACAATTGTCAAATCTTTAAGCTATGTTTATAGGGCCTACTGGTATTGGTTTGACTGTTTCAAGTAAAAATTTTTTCTAAGTTTCAAATTCTTTAGTAACATTACAACATATAAGAAGTTCACAACTGTCTCTTGATAAAGCTGGATGCCACATCTACCGATTTAGTCAGCAAAAGAAAGCCACACTCCTGATAAAATGACCACATGTGGAAACCAAAAGTACAATGAACACTCATCATGATCTTATCTTAAAGTACAAAATTTGCATGTAATTTTGTTTGGAGCAGATCGTTCAGCACCAGTTGTGCCAAATTTTGTTACCTTGAATTTCTTTCATAGCAACTTGCGTCAAACAAATTGTCAAATCTTGGTCGGACCATGTCGGCTCTTAAAAGTTGGCTTCAGATTTGAACACCTGCTCACCAACTGCTTGCAAGAGAATGCATTTTATCACACACACACACCGAAAACAAATCTAGCCTCTGGGCTCAACTTTTGTCAGCTATGAGGGATTTAATAATAATAATAAATAATAAAGTATGGAATTTATATAGCGCTGAATCTTGTAAAGCAACAAATCAAAGCGCTTAATGCATAGTTTTTAACTTGCTTTAATGTTTTTAATTCAGACTAAAATACATTCAACTAGCACGACTGATGGATGACCCCCAAGACTTACTGCACATGCGCCATTACCTCCCTTACACACTTTGCAGTCTGCTATTCCGTGTCCATTTCATCTATGCATTCACTTGCATTTTGAACTTTTATCTACTTTTTTGTGTGTGTACAAAAATATATCCTTAGATTACTGTCACCATTAAAGAGAACATTTTCTGTAGACAAGCCTTGATTTCCAAGGGTTTTCAAGGGGGTAGTTGTCACAGGTGTCATTTTGGTCATTTTCAACATCATTCAAAGTCTTGAATCTAATATTTCTTTTAGAAATAATTTTCTTCATCCGAAAATCACCAATACAGAATTCCATTTAAAACGGAAGGAAACTCACCCACGCATTCAGATCCCACTTGGATTTTCAAGAGTCATGCAGACGCTGGAACTGTGACGTCATCTCCCTATGTAGCAAATCATTTAAAGTTCACACTTTTATCAACTTTCTTTCAACTTCTCTTGCTCATTTTCTTGTTGTTGACACTGGGTAATAATTTCTGCTGTCTTGAAAAGGAAGATTGCAATGGGCCTCTTGAAAATCCAGGGACTTTTCAAGGACTTTTAGAGGACTTTCCAAGCACCCTTTAAGCCCTTGAAAAAGCCCCCTCCGTCTTTCAAGGACACTGTGAACCAACCCTCTACATCAGGCAAAACGCTATTAGCAGCACCTTCCATCAGTTCCATGGACATGCCCTCGATCAAGTCTTCCCACCAGCGGGACTTGCTTCCAGACTTGCGGCCTGTCCAGTCCGTGGGGTCGAACTTGGTCAGTCGGGATGCCAGGTACATCAGGGACACGGCGATAATCTCCGACTCCCACTGCAAGGACAGGGTCGTGCATAAGCTGAACAGAGAAAGAAAAGAAAAAAAAGAAAAAAAAAGAAAGAGATACCATGTTAGACAGGTTAGGTCATCAGAATCAGACAGCAAGTAAAAACTGATTTAAGAAGGAAGACTGCAGGAACGGTTAAGACCTTCACCTGCCTCACAAGCAAAACCGTGAGGTTCTGGGTTCCATTCCCAGCCTCGCCCTTTCTTCCCAGTTTGACGAGAAAATCGAGCTGAAGGTCAAAGTCCTTCGGATGAGCCTTTAAACTGAGGCCCCTCCCCCATTTGAATACATGCAGAACATCTTGCGCACACATTAAAAACCAGGAAGAGTAGGCCATCTAGTGCCGGTAGGAATGGATGACAAAATTTAAAAAACACATGCACACAGGTGTCGTGTTCAGACATGATCCCTGACGTTGGAATGAGACTACCTAAATGATAAGGGCTTGGGGGGGGGGGGGGGGGGGGGGGTGGAGAGAAGGGTCACATACACAAATATCTCACCATCAGTGAACCTCAGAGATGTAGCTGAGAAACAATAAACAACAAAAACCACCAAACCCCTGATGTGTGTGAGACAGGTGAATGTTTGATGTGTCCAACGAGAAAAATGATGACAGATATATACAGATAGTCTGTCCCTCTCTTTCTTTCTTTCTGCCTTATTCTTTTTCTTCCTGTCAACTGTGAAGATCTTTTCTTTTTTTTAAATACTAGTTTCTTCCCAGTTCAAGCCGTAACACATTTTCTTTAATCTGAAAAGTTTTGTTTGTTTGGCATTTCCTTTTTGTGCAGTTTTCTATTTCTATGTTAGTCTGCTGTCAGAAGTCTTTTTTCCCATCTCGGGTTGTTCTTCATACTACATTTTGTCATTTCCCTCCTACCAATGGCTTTTGCCCCCCCCCCTACCCCCCCCCCCACCTCCCTTTTTCCCCCTCCTACCAGTTCCAAATAAAAACTCTTTCACCATAAATTTTCACTTTTGAGGGGGAACGTGGAAACAATTAAAACATTTTTTTATCATTTATTTTTTTAACTCATATTCGCAGACCGCATATACAACCATTCAGTGCGGTTTCACAGATTTCCTATGACATTTTCTTTCTCTATTAATTTTCAGTTTTGGTGTACAAGACTTCTTCATATACGTCTCTTATCCTGGACTTGCTTTCTTGGTGAAACGGGAAATGCTTCGTAAAACCATAATGAAAGGCGCTACAGCTGAGTGGTTAAGACAGTTCGACTTCAATCCCATTTGTCCATGAAGTCATAGGTTTGAATCTCTCTGGTGTCTGGCGAATTAAAGGGTGGATTTTTTTACGATCTCCCAGGTCAACTTCAAGTGCAGACCTACCAGTGCCTTCAATTCCCTTTGTGTCTATAAACACATGCAGAAGATAAAACATACATGCTAAAGATCCCGTAATTCATGTCAACATTTGGTGGTTAAAAAACCATGAATATACCCAGCATAAATCCCTGAAGTCAGAATACAGCTACCTTCATGGTGGGCAAAAATGGTCACATAAGCAAAATCTCACCCCCTCTGGTGAACCTTGGAGCTCTAGCTACGGAATGACCCGACCCCCCCCAAAAAAAAAAACAACAACAAAAAAACCACAAAACACACAACAAACCCCCCCCCCCCCCCCCCCCCCACAAAAAAACAATCCCAACCCAAACAAATACGTAACAGTTGGACAGAGAGTTGTGCATCTCAAATACCTGTCATTGATGAAAGTCCAAGACATCTGAGCCATCTTCTGTATCTTGTCCTTGTCACCTGCACAGCAATGAACTGGATGCTTTACATCACACATTTGTCGCTTTATCACATTCTTACCATATCAGACTCATGGTAAAACACAAGCATACTACAAAAAACAAACTAGAATCACAGTTACAATGATTTTTAGGGGTTACAACCAAATGTGCTACTTCAATGCTAGCCACCTCTATCTCACTATACACAGCCAGACCCAGACTCATTTATTCCATCACAGGACTAAGCCAACAATCCACACACACAGTCATGATTGTTTTCGTTAAACATCAAGCCACTTTTTCTTCTTATTTAAAAAAAAAGAAAAAAAAAGAGTCATATTTTAAAATTTTTTTATGTCAAGCCACCTTGAGGCCATCAGCCAGAAGTGGTTCTGCCCTGTTTCTGAGTCACTATGGTGGTGTCCAATAAATCCTGTTCTCATTCAACAAAGATAAAGATTACCTATAAAAGTCCCCTACTGATCACACTAAATAATTTATCAGGAAAAAAAACCTCTCTCAGGTATATCGCGTGGTTATTCTCACCAGCAAACAAAACTTCAGTTAAAAGTTCATGATATTCATTGTAGCAAAACTGCCCACAATTTTTTTCTTCTGATATTTTCAAAGACAGCAATCTGTCCCTTGTATTTCTTACCAAACAATCCTTAGCCATGGAGGCAGACTGAGAGTCAGAGGCCTGCTCTCAGGGGACCAGCCTTCTTCTTCATCTTCTTCCTTTTTTGTCATGTTTCTCCCAGGGGAGGTTTGACATTGATGAGCCTTCTCCATCTCTCTCTGTTTTGAGCTTCCTCCTTATTTATGCCCCTTTCTCTAAGATCATCTGCAATACAGGCAGCCCAGGTTTTGCTAGGTCTTCCCTTTGGTCTCTTTCCATCCATCCACTACGAAGTTCATTGCTCTTTTTATGATGGGGTGGTCTGCTTTCCGTTGAACGTGCCCGAACCAGCGCAGTCTATTGCTACTAGCTACAAACTTCAGATCATCAGGGGACCAGCCTACACTAATTTAATGACATCACTGCTTACCTTTGATCTGTTTGCAGTAGTTGAGCAGCCAGCCGTAGGGGTGCTCCACCTGAAGGTCAAACTTGATGGTCTGCAGAAGGATCCTCTCCAACATCATCACCTCCTCCTGAACACATCATCACAACAGTCACGGTCAATTGAATCAAAAGTCACTTTCAGTCATGGCAGATTTCTCGGCACGAGATTCAGGCTGTTCTCCCTTGGGAAGAGCGTGTTGCCAGCAAGAGCAGTACCACCCATATTAATTTTTATGCTTCTTCTCTTTTTGCAAGTGTTATATGTTTTCTTATGAGAATTTGTGTCTTCCTACAGATTTTTGCCAGGGATAATTCTTTTGTTGCCCTGATTTTTTTATGCGCACTAAATGCATGTTGCACACAAGACCTCGGTTTATCGTCTCATTCGAAAGACCAACCCCCTAGGCCACCATTCCAGGGTCTTCTTGTGGATGGGGGAAAAGGTGAAAACGAGGATTGAACCCCCACTTCTTGCTTTCTAGGCAGGTGTGTTACCTCTGGACTGCTGACACAATGCCTATTCAGCCTGTCAGTTCAACAGCAAACAGATGTGTAGGTTATCTTTTTATCTATTTCAGAAAAAGAAAAGGCACAGACTTGGTCGGAACCATACAAATAATTGAAAGACATAATGATGGATACTATAACCAAGTGGCTAAGACCGTTTGACTTCAATCCCGTGGGGCCATGAAGTTTTTTGAAAATTGGCAAAGGTGTCTGGTGAATTTAAGGTGGGGATTTTTACAATCTTCCAGATCAACTTCAAGTGCAGACATGTCAGTGGACAAAGGGCACTTCCATGGATAAAATGTTTGGATTTTTGGTCTTAATGTGGGTACCTAGAAGTGTAGTGATAAGTATTCTGTGTGTCATGGGGAACCTTCAACAATTTCTTTGATGGGTGCTTCAGAATACAAACTGATTTATAACTGATAATGGAAGATGATGTTTTCATATATGACTGAAAGAAATAAGAAGCCCTTGTTTGTTTTCCTGGCTAAAATTCAACATTGCTTTACAGTCTGCTGAGCCTTGAGCAGGTGAGTCTTCGAAGAATAAGGGCATCCCAGATTGGCTGGGTGGCCATTTAATACACAAAGCAGCCAGGCACATTTGTCAATTGATAAATAAGCACATTTTAGTGTAGATTTTTATGGGGCGAAATATGTTGGAAATGGTGGAAAGACACAACAAAAAGGAGGAAACTGCATGCCTGCTCAACTACACACCTTTTAAAATTTTTGTTAAAAGAATGCATCATACTGATTTTGCAGACACACACACACGACGTGCGTGCGTGCATACACACACACACACACGCACATACACAAAGACGCACTTTTATCTTCACCAACAGCCTTTGATGAAAGGGTGTGTCATACTGGTTATCCACACATCCCCCTTCCCCCAACACACACACACACATTAATTTCAGCCTACCCTGGGATCCTCCCCAAAAGCAGCAAAGGCTTCGGGACTGAGGAGAGTCTGCACAGTGCGGATGATGTCCTTGCATTTCTTTGGGGTCTCCTCTACCTTGCCCGCCAAGAACAAGCAGCAGGCAGCCATTGGCTGAAACCACACACAGCCCATCATCATTAATCAACACAATAATAATAATAAATAAATAATATATGGAATTTATACAGCACTGGATCTTGTAAAGCAAACAAATTGAAGCGCTTGCACTCAAATCATTCACATGCATGCAACTTTCCACAAATATCACGATTAACACATCAAATTTATGCACACACACATGCATGCACACACACACACACATGCATGCACATACACACGAGTCCATTTTATGTCATTTCATGTTGCTTATAAACAGACTTGCCAACCACAAAGCCGTATCAACTGTCACCTAGCTGAATACCAAACTCTGTAAAAGTCTTCATCTACTGTTAAGTTTAATTAAAATCCTATACTTATTCCCTCAAATATCAAAACGCTCTGCAAATGACACATCAAAAGGCATACTTACTTCTCTACCACTTCACTCCTTACAGTAATAAAACCCAGCTATGCCGAGGACATTAAACTAGTCTGCTTTGTTTATCAACCCCTTGTTATGATACTTACAAATGAAACAGCCCTTCCCATCCCCCAAATCAACACTTCAAAGCATTTAAAACAATATTTATAAATAAATAAACAAAACTGTTGAATGGACATTCTGTGCCTACCCCATTGTTTATGACGGCACCTGGTAGAACAGAATGGTACATGCAAAAACACCACACAGTATTGACCAACAAACCCCCCCCAAAAAAAAAGTTTAAAAAAATCTTGAAAAAACACAGACGAATGGACAAGGAAAGCAGAAAACACAGTAGGAAAAGGAGACATTACAGCCTGACTACTTCAGAAACAGAGCAAAGACATGTTAGCATGCACCCCCCCCCCCCCCAGATCAGTTCATTATTCTTAGATGTGACAGCTAAGACAAGTAACTGTCAAGTGGTGATAGTAATTGTATTAAAGATGAGCAGTACACAACACATATGTAAGAGTAATAACTGGTAATAACACTCAAAGATAAGCAGTGAGCATGCCAGAGTAGTGACACTAAGACACAAATTACTAAAAGACAGATCAGCAGTGTGCATATGACGTAGGAATAATGACACCACAAAAGCAGTACGCATGTAGAGTTATGACATTAAAACAAAAAGATAGATATAAGAAGTGTGTACGTAGAAAGAGTCATTGGCATGCATGCTGTAAAAAAAAAAAAAAGATGCTAAAAAAAGGATACGGTGGTGCATGCACACATCAAAACACAAACACATAACATATGGAAAGAGACACATAGAGAAAAGTCCAGAGATTTCAATGCCAGGATAACAACTTCGGCCTTGAAACAAAAAGCAGACAAACACACAAACATCAACTTACATATCGGTGGAATTCTCTGAAGCTGTGGAACATGAAGAAGCGGTGGAAGTAAACCACACCTGTAGCACAGGTGTCATATCGCCTGAAGGAGTTAAGGGCAATAATCGATGGCATCCTACCTACAAATATCTAACCCTAACAGCATCTTTTAACATTTGTTTATAAGCAGTAAACAAGAAACAAGAAACAGAAGATTGCTGCTTGAGTGCTGCTTTCCATTTTATTCAATCCAACTATTCCAGGTGTATTCTATTCAATTATTAAAATGCTGTTCAGATTCTGGATATAAGCTAGATTTCAATCCATTAAAAATAATTTTGTTTGAAAGCTATACACTTCCCCTCAATTCAAATGTTGATAAAGTACTTACTAATCAACTGAACTGCTGTCAATGCTATGAAGTCAGTTTCTACATTAATGGACAATACAAAAACCACAAGAGGGGCTGTTAAGATTTCTTAACATTTTTACTTTGAAAATTACTAGTATTGTTTTGGGGCCAGTGATAGATCTGCAGTCTCACAAACTGTGATGAAGTTGTTGGTTTTTAAAAAACCCACCAAATTCTGCAATCAACAACACACAAAAAAAAGGATACAATCCAAGTTTGGTTCCCGAATCCAGGATCAGTCGGGCTCCTTCTCGTCGATAGCGGTTTTCTGTTGCCTGGTCAATGTTGTCCTGGCAAGAGGGAGAGGTGCGAATCTCCTTTCGATCAAAGAACCAACAAGGCATGGCGGACTTGCTCGAAGTAGTAGAACTGCAAACAATGCATAATTTTTTTCCATTAGTCGGACTATATCAGGCTTCTTAAAACTGTTCATACTAAATTTATGTATATTCAAATATTTATCTCAACACTTGAACAGACTTAATAGCATTTTAACACAGGCCAACATGCCCCACAGACCTGTACAAATAAGTGATCCCAAATATGGAACTGCCTACAGCTGAGACCTCTTCCAGTTCCACTCCTCAGTTTCCTATAAAAGCTAGCTGGAAAAAAAAACTTAACAAAAACAACACTAACCCCCCCCCCCCCCCCCCCCCCCCCCCCCCCCTCTTGTAATCAACTGTAGGCAGGAGTTTACGGTTGGATCAAAGATTGGCCTTGCTTTAAAGCTAAAGCAATTTCTGACTGACTCAATGGATGTGATAAAATATAATTTTGCTCTGTAACTAGAAATGCTTTTAAGTTTCAGAATCATATATAATATGTCATCAAACATACAATTTACACAACCTTTAGGTACATAATTTATTATTTATTTGTTTACATTTCATTCATATGCACAGATATAATGCTGGCTATATTCATGTCATCCATGGATATCACTAACCACATTACATAGCTTTGTTGAGTCAAGTCAAGTCAAGTCAAAATTTTATTTCCAGATGGTACATTGAATAAGCAATGCATTTGCTTTTTTTCATCAAGCCATCTTGAGTGTGTGTGTGTGTGTGTGTGTGTGTGTGTGTGTGTGTGTGTGTGTGTGTGTGTGTGTGTGTGTGTGTGTTTTTAAATATTTAGAGTAGATACACTAACTAATTTTAGGCCAATAAAGAGGGTAGAGATAGTGATTTGGGGAACATAGCAAAGCAACATATGGTAGTAAACTAGTAATGTTCATTAACTAAAAGTCTAAACAATCCAATATGAAATAAAGAATGTAACTAGTTCAGCAAAGACAATAGCAAAAAGTGTGTGTGGTGTGTGTGTGTGTGTGTGTGTGTGTGTGTGTGTGTGTGTGTTTAAGTTTGTTCAGTTGTTGTCTTAGATTTTATGTCTGTTCACTTTCACTGTTTCAGTGATATTTGACTAAGGAAGAATAAAAGGAAAAAAAAAGGTGGGTAGATCACTAGATAATGCGGTGGTGGTAGAGGTCTTACTAAAAAGTGTGTGAAAAAAAAAGAAAAAAAACCCAGTATAGTACTGTATACACAATGACTAATACAGTAATAGTGATAGTACTGATGATACACATGAAAAAAACACCTTGGCAAAGCAAAGGAACAATAAAAAAAGAAAAACATTAAGAACAAGTCCTTTACATTAATGAAACTATAACAAATGTCCTATAGTGTTATTGGACTGTGCCCAAAACTAGTGCTCATCACTTGATGTGTGCGTGCATGTGTGTGTGCATGCGTGTGCACATGTGTATGTGCATGTGTGTGCATGTGCGTGTGTTTGCAGTGTGTGTGTGTGTGTGTGTGTGTGTGTGTGAGTGAGACCAAAATAAAGTAACTAAAAAACTTAAAGCATAGTGCATCTTTTAAAAGGAACACTTAAGACATGATTATGTGTAATCATTATGTGAGAGGAAAAGATAGTTTGACTTTTAGTTTTGGAGAAAATAGCATTTGAAATCTGATTTGACTGGTTTGTTGCAGCTCAGTCACTACAACAAACTATCTGTTTATCAGATGTCTGTATAAAACAAAATAATAAAAAGACCCCAAAACTGAAAAAGATTATGTTCATATCAGTGTCACTGAGTGTGTATGACCAGAAAGAAAATTTTCACTGAAATAATCTATGGGCCATAGAAAACTGTGTGGTGATCACTAAATCAGTGAAGTATTCGATATCTAACAGTTTTTTGCAGTTGTCTGCCAATATCACAGGATATGATCTACTGTTTTGTATTCCATGTAGCAGATCATATGTAATAAGATCACAGCACAGGCTCAAAATATGTGATTTTTTCCCTTAAATTTCAAAGAGGAAATACAAAAACTAATTAAATATGTCGTACCTCTGTATTATGCCAAAACACTAAAATGACTGACAATGTATACTTATGTAAAACCTAAAATGATTTACTTATATCAGTTTTCTTCTTTTGTTCACATAAAAACACATCAACCCACTAACAAATTTCTACTGACATGACTATGAATTATATGGGGGGAAAGCAATTTATCACTAGTGAAAAAAATGAATTCATTCCAAAAATTTATATACAATTTTGAAGGTTTTTTGATTTGAAACAAATAATCAAAAACTTAAAAAAAAAAATAAAACAGAGGAATAAACAGGTATGGTAGGAAATAAAACATCAATTATGATTCAATAATTACAATTCAATACAACTGATCAATGACAATGTCTGCATTGGGCAAGCGCATTCCTACCACTAACCCAATAACACAATAACACTACTTTTGAACAAAATTATATATGAAATAAAATGTAAGCCATGAAAGGTTTTTAATACTAGCAAAACCTTAAACCTGATTGTTCCTCACATTTACAATATTTCCTGTTCTGTAATCAAAGAAATTTTTTTGTAAAATCAAATTTGAGGTTCAGCTTACTTTTCAACTCTCTCTTTGGGCACATGAACACAATTTTTTGTTTTGTTGGGGGCAGCCAATCATAAATATCAACCAAACACATTAGCCACTATCAGGGCCAAGCAACACAACACACATTGGACATTTAAAAAAAAAGGACATGAGTGCTTATTCCATTATCCTCTAAATAAAAGAATGAAAACAAACAAAGAAACAAACAAATCATGTGTAGTGCTTACAAACAAACAATACAAATATATAATATAGGTATCTGGGAACTATTTTTGATGACAAACTAAACTGGGATGCTAACAGTAACACTGATGCTATTGTCAAAAAGGGACAACAACGTATGTATTTTCTGAGGAAGCTTAACTCCTTTTTTGTTGACAAAAAGATTTTCTTTGTTCTACAAGTCCTACATAGAGAGTGTTCCAAGTTTTGCTTTCATCTGTTGGTACAACAACCTTAGTGTTAAAAAAATGAATTGGAGAAGAACAAAGAGATCTCAAGTCGTACTGCGATCAGCAGCTTGTGTGCAAAGCGACTGCCATCTTGGCTATCCATCCCATCCTATGTCTTCAGAATTTCAGTTAATGCCTTCAGGACGCCGCTTTCGGTGCTCCAACAGTAAAATAAATAGATAAAAATTCCTTTGTTCCAGTAGTCATTCGAATTCTAAATTCAAAACAGCACTGACCAAACAGTTTTACATTCTCTGATATACCCCTCTGATTGTCAAGTGTGTGTGTGCGTGGGTGTGTGTGTGTGTGGTAATGAAAATAAGTACTCCTGTATCTTGCTTTTGGCTTTCAAGAATGATTTCTAAATTGTGTGTGTGTGTGTGTGTGCGTGTGTGTGTGTGTGTATGTGTGTGTGTTTATGTCTTTACTAGATAATGGTCACTATGGTGCGTGGGTGCACGTGTGTGTGTATGTGTGATAAAGCTGTGTTCATATATTGGTGTGTGTATGTATGGGTGTGCGCGTATGTGTGAATGTGCACGTGCATGCACGCAAAAATGCTTAAAATTTAAAAAAAAACAACTTATTTTCTTTTCCAATCAATGGTATTTACAACACTGTATTCCTACATTGGTGTGTGTGTGTGTGTGTGTGTGTGTGTGTGTGTGTGTGTGTGTGTGTGTGTGTGTGTGTATGTGTATATGAGGTACGTGTGTGTGCGCGCACCTGGGTTTGTGTTTGTGTATAATTTTTTAAAGCTATCTTGGAATGCTTATAAAAACAATCTGAAAATGTATTTTTCTTGTGTCTTGTGAGATAATTATTATAGGTATCAATGTGCCTGTCAGTATTGTAATTGCCCTTCATCATGATTAAAGTGTTTTTGACTTGACTTGACTAGGTCTACACTTTCGATTTTTAAATCAACTTACCCTGGGCTATGTTTGTTGCAACAAGATTCTAGGAATGTTAAAAACAGAATCGGCCATTTTGATTTTATATTAAAAAAATTCTTACCAATAAAGTTATTCTCTCCACAGGCCAGATAAACTTTACTTAAAGGAAATTCTACAGTAACCCTTTATGTTACAGTTGTAAGCTTTAATCCTCATGAGCAAGATTTAAAGTCAAGGACTCCACAGGATCAAAATTTAGACAAAATTGGAGTGTAAGGCCAGAGACAGGCCTGTTTGCCTAACTTCAATTACTTAAAATCGGAGGGATAAGAACTGGAAATATGTTCTTGTCTTGCCACCTAATTGCTCTGATAAGTTAGCGAAAGTACTTAACGAACACATATATGTTTAGTACAATTATACATGATAAAATGACAAACATTTCGAGTTACGTACATCACCTGAAATCACGCCGTCCGGTTTGCAAAGGAATACAGGAGAGTGACTTCCCATTAATAGGCCTACTACAGGTCTAAGGCCGCACTCCAGGTTTAACAGTTAGGTAATTTCCGGCGGCTCCCCATTGGCTGCACACTGGTATTAATTTGGGAGTCATGTAGTAATATTCACAGATGGTGTTTAAAAAAAAAAGTATTAAAAAATGCACCGTGTACCTGTTTTGGAATTGAGAACATAGAGCAATACCAGGTAGTCATGAGAAAGATGGAAATGATCATCAAATGAGGAATGCTTGTATTCCTCCAACGTTGTCCCCGCGCATGCATATTGCTGTAAGGAACGGGAGAGTAAGGGGACTGGATGTAAAAAAGCACATACCTGCTTATTCCATTATCCTCAATATAAAAGAATATGAAATTTGTTAAAGCTAGTAGACAACAAAGGACTGAGGGGGCACATTGTTTGCCGATAAAAAAAAATTAAAACCTACCAAATGTGTTCAAAATCACATGAATTTTTAGTCAGAGGCTAGTCTTTCATGAATATGGAATAGTGTTTTTTAAAAATTTTTGTGGATGGCCTTAGTACGTGCGGTATGAATATAAGAGTCACATAGAAAAACAGAAGGAAGAGAGTAATTAAAAAAAAAATACCCCCCCCCCCCTTCCCCCAACATGATTTTAAAACTGGCTACACACCTGTATTAGAAATTGGCACTTTTCTTTCTGTTTTTCCACATGATTCTTATATTCATACTGGACTACTAAGGAATCCATAGAAATAAAACCACATTTTGTGAAAGCCTAGCCTCTGACAAAAAACTCACGTGATTTTTCAGAAAATCGGTAGGGTTGAATTTAAAAAAACATTTCAGCAAACACTTTATGCCCTTAGTCCTTTGTCCTCTGCTAGCTTCCTAACCCAATATTCATGGGGTCAACACTGTAGGAACAGAAGCAATCCTCATTTGATGATTATTTCCAACTTTCTAGTGACTACCTGGTATTGCCCTATGTCCCCCCAAAAAAAACCAACAACAACAACAAAAAAACAACAACAAAAAACAAAAACAAAACAACAACAACAACAACAACAAACCAAAAACAACAACAACAAAAACAAAACCAAAAACAACAACAACAAAAACAAACAAACAAGTACACAGTGCATTTTTTCATACTTTAAAAAATCTGTGAAAATCACCAAAAATGTTTGACTTGCTCTCTTGTTGTGTACACACACACACACACACACACACACACACACACACACACACACACACACACACACACACACACACACACACACACACACACACACGCACGCACGCACGCACAAATACTCACACACACACACGTGGGGGTTTGCGTGTGTTTGGTTGAAACGACTCTGACACTATTGTATTAGGCTAAAATCATGTGGGAATGCAGACTACCTTAACATCTATTAACTGAACATGCATGCATTGCCCAAGCTGATGTTGACAGCATTAAAAAATTTTTAATTTTATTTCGAGGATAATCGAATAAGCACTTGTGGGCTTTTTTCTCTCTCATCCAGTCCCCGTGTATATGCAGTTTTATCATTTTTGTCATCCGTTCCCACCCGGCACACAATGGCCTACTCTTCCAAAAAGCTGAGCGGGTTTTAACGTGCGTGCGTTCGCACACGGGGGGCCTTGGTTTATAGCCTCATCCGAAGGACTTTTGGAGAGAGTAGAGTTAGGCACTGAAGTTAGGCCTAACTCCAGAGGAAAAATCCTCTTGAACGAGATTGGAACAAGAGGATTTTCTGAAGTCGAGCTGACTGGACTAGGCTCTGAGTCCACACACATAGGCCTAGATGCTTCACGTCATCTTAGGCCTAGGCCTAGTTGTTGCACCCGCACTGCTGGGTACAGTGTATGTGAATGGGAGGGAGGTGGGGGGGTGGGGGGGAGCAGACGAACAGACAAACTCCCTGCAGCTCGCCACATAGGTACTTTATTTCAGATCTGAATTACTGTAATAATTGACTCAAAACAAAAGCGAATAGATAGTAGCTGGACACGAGGAAGAATAGCAAAAGAATAACTTTTTAGTTGTTGTAAGGGTTCTTGCTGGCAAAGACAGTCCCGACTTTTAATCGCTTTAATGACTTGACTTGACTTGGTCCACGATTGAGACCGGTGGTCTGCTCGTGGTTCCTGTAATAATTGGTTTGGCGTGGTTCGAACTCCATTAGGCCGAGCACCATGCCGACCATTTCTTTTCTTTTTCTTTTCCTTGCTCACGTCCTGACAGAAAACTGAAACCTGTTTAATCAGCTGCCATCTCATTTGCAATAATTGGATTATCTGATGGTCATAAGACGTGTTAATGTGTGTGTGTGTATGTATGTATGTATGTATGTGTGTGTGTGTGTGTGTGTGTGTGTGTGTGTGTGTGTGTGTGTGTGTGTGTGTGTGTCCTCCAGATGAGTTTGATATGAGTTTAAAAAAAATCGTTTTGATTTTTCGGAATATATTTTTGACTACTGTATCAGTTTATATCAGTCTATATACATTAAAAAAAACCCAAACCATTTTGCTTCTTTGCTTTTGCAGTTTGGAGGGGTGTACAGGCCTGCAGTGCAGATGTATGGGATATTGTCCAACTAGTTCTGAACTAAATGGTCCCTGGCATCACTGGCTGTCTGCCTGAAACTGACTTGTAATCTCATTTTGCACAGAGAGTGTTTAGGTCATTCTGAATGAAGACCTGGTTTATAAGATGGAAAGTGAGTTACATAATCGATCAAAGTAACTGTTTTCATATACATGTCATTGTTGTTGTTGTTGACTTCAATTGTACGTCTGCTCACTTCTAATGATATCAGACGAAAAAACAAACAAAAACTGGAGAAGTGGATGTGTTCTTTTAACCCCCCCAAAAAAACCCCCAACAAAACCCATGTGTTTAAAAATAAAATATCGAAAAGAAACTTGGCAATGCAACAGGAATTAAAAAACAAACAAACAAAACATGTCATTAACGTTAATGTAACTATAACAAATGTCCTATGGGACTGTGACAAAGTCCTTTCACAATTTCAATTGCCAGTTTTAGATTACTGAATATGCTGGTGAGGGAGTTTTCAGAAAAATGAGGCATGAAAGGTTTTATTTACACTCTGGCAGTCAAAAAGTATATGAGTATTAGTGATATTCTCACCACATAGACATTAACCATTTTTGCTGAATTTGGTTACCAAGGCATTTAGTTTCATTCTATAAAATAAAGTATTAATTCTTCTTGACGTAAAAACACTTGTACTAACCTCTGAATGGTTCACCACTGTTAAATTATGGGTATTGATTGCAGTTCTAGTTCAAAGTCATTGTGTGTGTGTGTGTGTGTGTGTGTGTGTGTGTGAGAGAGAGAGAGAGAGAGAGAGAGAGAGAAGAGAGAGAGAGAGAGAGAGAGAGAGAGAGAGAGAGAGAGAGTTAGTTGCGAATGCAGAGCTCTGTGCACGCAGGGAAGCTTCTTTATCAGTCAGTCAGTGGTTATAGCATTGGGCTTGAAATCTGGAGTCATCTCCTCAATGATCGCTTAGTTTCTGTGGTTGACCTAAGCCGTTGATGAGGCATATAGAGGACAAAAATATTCAATTGAATTGGTCACATACACGCGCGCACGCACGCACGCACGCACGCACGCCGCGCGCGCGCGCGCCGCACACACGCACACACACACACACACACACACACACACACACACACACACACACACACACACACACACACACACACACACATACCAGGTATCGTCTAATATCACTAGAAGTGATCAGACGTAAAATTGAAGTCAACACACCAGGTATACACACAGGGACTGGGTGTAAAAAAACAAACCCACTCACTTGAGTGCTTATTCCATTATCCTCAACATAAAAGAAAAAATAATCAAATGAAATAAATAAACACTCTTTTACACACACACACACACACACACACACACACACACACACACACACACACACACACACACACACACACACACACACACACACACACACACACACACACACACACACACACACACACACACACACACACACACACACACACCTCTCTCTCTCTCTCTCTCTCCTCTCTCTCTCTCTCTCTCTCCCCTCTCTCTCTCTCTCTCTCTCTCTCTCTCTCTTTCTCTCTTGTTCAAGGACTGGCGTGATGCCAAATGGCGTATAAAGCTTTAACAGCATAAATGTTGCTCCTTGTTTTTTTCTCTACTACCCCGTACCCCCATAAACAATAACAACAACAAACAAACAAAAACAAACAATTAACAACCAAACAACAACAACAGCAACAAAACAACCAACAGCAATAAAACCAAATAAACAACCCAACAACAAAAACAACAAACAAAACAACAACCAAACAACAACAAAACAACCAACAGCAATAAAAACAAACAAAACAAAATAACAACAACAAAACAAACAAAACCGACAACAAACAAAACAGCAACCAACAAAAACCAAACAACAACAAAACAACCAACAGCAATAAAAACAAACAAACAACGCCCCCCCCCCAAAAAAAAAAAAAAAAAAAAAAAGAAAAGAAAAAAAGAAAAGAAACAAAAGAGCCAGTATCATAGCATACAAGATCTGTGTGTCTTGGCTAAAAAATCATAATATTTATTTTAATTTTAATTTTATTCTTTAATTTCGAGGATAATGGAACAAGCACTCATCATGTGCTTTTTCCCATCCAGTCCCCGTGTGTATGCAGTTTTGTAAATTTTGTCAACCGTTCCTACCTGGCACACAATGGCCTACTCTTCCGAAAAGCGGAACGGGTTTTTAACGTGTGTGTGCAAGATGTTCTGCGTGCGTTCGCACACGGGAGTCTGGGTTTATAGTCTCATCCGAAGGACTTCTGGGGAGAGTGGAGTCGGCACTGCTGTTAACTCCAGATCACGAATACATCACTGTAACCACCAGGCTATGGAATCCATGCCATGATGATTATTTGGGCTGTTGGGAATTGCTTTTTTTCTTAGTTCATTAGTTATGTTTTTGTGTCCAGTACCCTTCTCACTGTCCCCTTGTGAATAGGCTAAAAGCTTACCATGCCATATTCTCTCTCTCTCTCTCTCTCTCTCTCTCTCTCTCTCTCTCTCTCTCTCTCTCTCTCTCTCTCTCTCTCTCTCTTCTCTTCTGTCTGTCTGTCTGTCTGTCTGTTAGTTAGTCTTCAATTTTAATGTCTTTCAACTTCAAGTGATACCAGACCATCCTAAGATAGGAATCTGGAGAGAGAGAGAGAGAGAGAGAGAGAGAGAGAGAGAGAGAGAGAGAGAGAGAGAGAGAGATCGTGTGAGTGGGTGTGTGTGTGTGTGTGTGTGTGTGTGTGTGTGTGTGTACTTTTTCTTCTTTTATTTCGAGGATAATGGAAGAAGCACTCCTGTGCTTTTTCCCCATCCAGTCCCCGTGTATATGCAGTATTGTAAATTTTGCCATCCGTTTCCACCGGCACACAATGACCTTCTCTTCCGAAAAGCGGATGGGTTTTTTTAACGTGTGCTCTAGATGTTGTGTGTGCGTTCGCACACGGACCTCGTGTGTGTGTGTGTGTGTGTGTGTGTGTGGTGTGTGTGTGTGTGTGTGTGTGTGTGTGTTGTTGTGTTGTGTGTGTGTGTGTGTGTGTGTGTGTAACAACTCACGCATCTGACGCAACCGCAGAAATACCAATTCATCTGTTTACAAAAACCACATTTCACAATTTGATAGATAGACACAAAGAACAAAGAAAATCTATTGTCCTTTCTTGCTCAACTCATGTTTTATTTATTTATTTATTTATGTATTGGTTTGTTTGCTTTTCCATGTACCGTACTGGGAGAAAAAAAAAGCCAACAAAAACATTATCGTCTGCCCTGCTCACTGAATTCCCGATCTTCGAATCAATGAATGAACAAATGAATGAATGAACGAATCAATGAATGAACGAAATTTAGAGGGTATACTCCCCCCCCCCCCCCCCCCCCCCCTCATCCGCCGGAAACCCACCCAACCTATCCACACCCACACGCTTGATTGCACCACCCATCGATGCAAATCCCCAAAACAATATCAAGTATTAAAAAATAAAATTTAACCCCCCCCTCCCCCTTTCCCACTCCAGTTTGTACACACTATTGTCAAATTGAGCAACCCCCCTGAATTCCTCAAACTCTTCTTAGGGTCGTCCAATGTTTTGGTCGGTCGCTAACACCTTTACTGAAATGAATCCAAGTTAGGCTAGGCTAGTTGCAAACCACTGCAATACGTCAGGCCTGCAACATGTTTTGCAAGCAGTTTGGCCCTAGCCTACCAGCGCTGCACACAAAAGTCTGTCTTTTGACGCCATGTGACGGCCGCTCCCTACTCTCCGCTCCCACTGTGTGTTAGTGTGTGTGTGTGTGTGTGTGTGACGAAAGGAAAGCCCTGTACTACAGGTATTGCGAAATCAGCTCTCTACCAGTTGCTGGGGGAAATCCCTTGTTACGCTGCGTGCTGCTGTGGTGCTGCTTGTAATGTGTGTGTGTGTGTGTGTGTGGTGTGTGTGAGAGAGTGAGTCTTGCAGTAGTAGTAACTTACGCAACGTGTGGTGTCGTGTCGTTAAGTGGGACTCGTCGTTAACTGGTACAAGACCGTTCAACTGCACAAACCCGGCCCAGAAGTAATAACCAGAAATTATGCTTAAACAGATTAGCGCAACCCCCCACCCCCCAAAAAACCCCAAAACAACAACAACAACAACAACAAACAACCCAACTGATTAGAGCAATGTGTTTATAGCGACACAGATGTAAACACAACCCCATAATAATGGCAATAATAAGTTAATAATAGGAAAAAACCCAACCTAACCGAACCTCATTCGAGACAGCGAACATGACAAATAAGTGCAACTGAACTTTACCAGGAAACTCCATTGAGTTTGGCCCCTTCAAAGATATATATATATAATATATATATAATATATATAATATATAAATATATATATATATATATATATATATATATATATATAATATATATATATATATATATATATATATATAGAGAGAGAGAGAGAGAGAGAGAGAAAAGACCTACTGGTATGCAAAGTCAGCAATGGATAATGTCGAGGTCCATTGATATCGGGGTCAAGACTGACACATTTTTAAGCTGAACCCATATTCCCGAAGTCGGAATGCCTCTACCTAAATAACCTCATCCTTTGGATGAGACTATAAACCGAGGTCCTGTGTGCGAACGCACGCAGAACATCTTCCGCACCCGTTAAATCCTGTTCCGCTTTTCGAAAGTGTAGGCCGTTGTGTGCCGGTGGGAACAGATGACAAAAGTGATAAAACCGCATACACACGGGGACTGGACGTAAAAAACCACACGAGTGCTTATTCCATTATCCTCAGTATAAAAGAATATTTTAAAAATATGTGGTGGGGGAGGGGGAAGAACGGTCGCACACGCAAATTTCTTACCAATGACGAACCTCAGAGCTCTAGCTGAGGAACGAACACCCCTCCACCCCCCCCCCCCCCCCCCCAACGCATATATTTCTTATACCAAACACGGTACTGCAACATTCCACATGAAGTTTCTATCCCAGGGAGAGCAGTTCATAATCTCTGATGAATGTAACCAGTTTAGGACAAACAACCTCTTAACGACAACCACATCCCGTCACTCCTCACTCCTCCTGGCTAAGATTCTTTTCCATTCACAGATTTTCCTCAATGGCAAAGCGTAGTATTGTATCGCAGCGTGGAGTACGGTAGTAGTAGTACGAGAGAGGTCTCTTCCGGGGCCCGCTAGCCTGTCTTTTGACGCCACTGCAATAATGATTTCGCAACAAATCTTAACTTAGCGACCAAACTTTTCCCCGAGGGAAGGAATTCCCCCCCCCCCCCCCCCCTCCCTACTTAAAATGGGTTTAAAGCATTCTAAGGGTTACTCAGTTCAATGATCCCTAAACAGTATTACTACATTGGCTGTGTGTTTTTTGATTGTGATAAAAAATAAAATGGTCAGAAATCGATTTTATGTGCCGTTTGCTTCCTCTCTACGTGCAAAGTCCGTGTCAGTATGCATACCAGACACACGCGCGCGCACGCGTGCGCGCATGCACGCACACATAATAATAATAATAAATGGAATTTATATAGCGCTGTATCTTGCACAGACAAATCAAAGCGCTTGCACTCAACTCATTCTTACACAGTCATGCAACCAATAGCAAGACATAACATAGATACACACACACTCACACATTTGTCTAAAATAATTTTCTAGTGGATAGATGTTTAAAACGAACACACACACACACACACACACACAGCACACACACACACACACAACACACACACACACACACACACACACACACACACACACACACACGCACACACACACACACACACACACACACACACACACACACACACACACACAGAATTTTGATATATATATTCAAACTAATAATTATTAAAAGCTGAGCAACAAACAGACAAATCATCTTACATTCCACTTTTTAGCCTACATTCACACAGATAGGGAGGACAAATAACACTGAAAATAAAACAAAATCCAAAATGGACACAACCAAATGCCGTCGTAGTAGCCTAGCCTACGTCATTCATTGTATTAGATTACTATTGTCTAGCATTGTTTAATATCTAGTATATTGTGTGTAGTATTGTATTAACAGTATCTCAATGTATAGCGTTTAGTATACCACTTAAAAGTCCATACAGATTTCTTTGCGTGAAAGTTGGGCTTGGTCTTCCCCAGGAAAGCAAGCTCGTCGCCACAAGTGCAACGCCACTCATTCAAGTGTACTATCCTATTGAGCAGTTATGATGCTTTTCAACTGCAGCCTGTGTTAATACATTTTAATATTAGAGTATGCCATATCGTCAGCGCCTGGGCTTTATCACAGTTCTTGATTAAACCATTGACGCTGGGGGCAACAGCAAAGTGAGAGGCTGTATGACCAGTGGATTTCTTTTCCACTCATGGAATTCCACTTTACAGCTTTTGTCTTTAGTGATCGACTATGACTCTCTGACTAGGAGGCTTGACTCGCACAGTCCTTGATATGTGCTGCAGCCCTGGGGGCTAGCTGGCCTTTGGAGAACATCTCCAACGCTGACTGTCCTTATGCCCACTTGGCCGAGAGAGTGGGGATGTACTGTGGGCAAGGCATCTCCACTATAATCAAATTTCTGCCCAATTTCCGAAACAGCAGCTGCGTCCTCTGCTGTTTTGGAGGTCATCGTCGAACACGACGGACAAACATACATGCCATATTTAAAGGTTATGTCCAACACACCTGAGAGTCAATATCTGGCCTACTGACCTGCCGATGAGGGACAAACTCTTCGGACCCCTGGAGGGCCTTCAGCGCACGGCAGCATTTGTCAGGGCCTCAGGAGTTGCTGTCTGAGAGTTCGACGACGACGAGGAAGAAAATATTATGATTGTTGTGTTTATACTGTGTCTGTTATCAGAACTGTTTGTGACTATTTTTGAATAAATAAAGTTGAATCTGTTTTAGCCAGTGAGAGAGCGAGAGAGAGAGAGAGAGAGAGAGAGAGAGGAGAGAGAGAGAGAGAGAGAGAGAGAGAGAGAGAGAGAGAGTGGTGATGATGATGATGATGACGATGACGACGACCACGATGATGATGATGATGATAATGATGATGATCATAATGATCTTTATTTCCAAAGGTTACAGATAAGCATTTTAAATATGCCATCCAGCTCTTGAGAGAGAGAGAGAGAGAGAGAGAGAGAGAGAGAGAGAGAGAG
>CM054138.1:44858312-44895812 GCA_028751875.1 Rapana venosa
CACTACATTACATCACACCCCACCGCACCTCACCACACTACAGTACATCATAGTACACTACATTACACTACATTACATCACACCGCACCGCACCTCACCACACTGCAGTACACCATAGTACACTACATTACACTACACCACACCACACCACACCACACCTCACCACACTACAGTACACCATAGTACACTACATTACACTACATCACACCACACCACACCACACCGCATCGTACTACAGTACACCATAGTACACTACATTACACTACACTACATTGCACTACATTACACCACACCGCTCCGCACCGCACCTACACCATAGTACACTACACTATGGTACAATTTACCACAATAATTATACGATGCCAGTATTACTCTTTTAATCTTCCTCCCGTTCTTTTACATTGTCGACTTGATCTGTGTACTTTGTATATGTATTTATTTGTTTGCTTGCTGTTTTTGTTTTGGATGGTTATAGTTTTTTGTTTGTTTGTTTGTGTGTTCATCAGTTTGGGGGGTATTTTTTTTAACGAAACAATGCAAAACAATACGATTCGATACGGTAGGAAACCATACAGTACACTAAATAAATGTAACACTTTTTTTTTTCTCTCTCTCAAAACAATACAATACAATACAAAACAATGTTATACACTTTGACAGAATACAGTATTGTGCAATACAACCCAATCCCCTCCCCCCTCCCCCCCCCCCCCCCCCCCCAAAAAAAAAAAGAAGAGATGGTTAAACTAGAACGTAGTTATTGGTGATGGCAGTTGTTTTGTGTGTGTTGGTTTTTTGTTTGTTTTTATTTTTTATGGTTTTGTGGCATTATTTTTTGTTTTGGGTTGACTTCTCATTATTTTTGTTTGCTTATTTGTTGTTGTGTTGTTGTTGTAACTAGCATTCACAAAACTGATTTTTTGGGTGGGGGTGGGTGGGGGGGGGTTGACCTCTCATTATTTTCTTTTACTTCATTTTCTTCTTCTTCTATAACTAGCATTCGCAAACTGACACTACTTGGACATCCTCGTACTCTGCAGAGAAGGAGTGGCAGTGTGGAAGTGATGCAATATCGTCCAGATGACTTGACATTGGACTATTATTGCCGGTGGGAACAGATGACAGAATTGACATAACCGCATACACACGGGGACTGGATGTAAAAAAAAAAGCACGTAAGTGCTTATTCCATTATCCTCGATATAAAAGAATAAAAAGAAAACACCCAAAACTATAATAGCTTCGACACACAAACTCATGTAATTAAAAAAAACCCAACTAAATGTGATGACTTGACAAAATGTGAATTTGTAACTGTTGAATTAATTGATTAAGAAGAATAAAGAGAAGCACGATGCAAAGAACAGTAGGCCGCAAATGGATGTTGTTTTGTTTTTGTTTTTAATTAGGACAGTTGAAATCCTGACCTTGTTCATTAAAGAAAACCGTTATTTTAGAAAAGACTTCTGTCAAAGAAGCATAAGATTGTAAATGCTAATTTAAAAAAAAAGAGAAGAACCCCCCCCCCCCCCCATAAAAAAAGCCCAACAAAAAAACAACAAACCCCCCAAAACCAAAACAAAAACAAAATCTCCCCCACCCACAACAACACAAAGAAACACAAAACAACCACACGAACACCCAACCCCCCCCCCCAAAACAAAAAAAACAACAAAACAACCAACAACAACACAAAAAACAAAAAAACAACAACAAAAAAACAAACCATCAAAACAAAAACCAAAACAAAAAGCAAAGCCAAAATAATGTTTTTATGGAGCACAGTTGAAAAAACAAATCAAATAATAAAAGAAAAAAAAACCACCAACACATTATCCAACAAAACCTAGTCGACATTTTTTTGTGTGGTAGGGGTCAGATCTCTTGATTTAAAAGAAAAAACTCAACAAAAAACAAGAAGATATTTATTACAAATGTTATCCAGTTTACTTGAAAAAAAAGCAGAATTATTGGTATTACTAATAAATACTCATAAATATATATCTAAATTGGTATACACACACACACACACACACACACACACACACACACACACACACACACACACACACACACACACACACACACAATATATATATATAAAATATATATAGTCTTGATAAAAAAAACAACACCCACAATTATGTTGTGCACCATTCCTTCCAAGCACATAGTTGAGGTAAAACGTCAAACAGTCATAAAAACACAACTGTATTCAGCTTCATCTCTTTTTTCCAATTTTTTTGTTATTAGTCACATCAGCAAATTTTCGCTTCTAATATGTTCTATCCTAGGTAAGAAATCTATCACAGTATTGTGCAATACACAGAGAAGCAGACTTTTATCCATGTCGCGCTGAGAGCGAATAGGCAACATTTTAAACAATTCTTAATTTGAGATATTTCAAATTCTAGGTATATAGATATTTTCCATTATCATTTTTGGAAATTATTATTATTATTAAATAATTATTATTTATTATTAACGGTGGTAGTAGTAGTGCAGAAGTAGCAGCAGTTGTAGTAGAAGTGGCAGTAGCAGTAGTAGTAGTAGTAGCAGCAGCAGTAGTAGTAGTAGCAGCAGTAGTAGTAGAAGTGGCAGTAGCAGTAGTAGTAGTAGTAGCAGTAGTAGTAGTAGTAGCAGCAGTAGTAGTAGAAGCAGCAGCAGCAGCAGTAGCAGTAATAGTAGTAGTAGTAGTAGTAGCAGTAGCAGTAGTAGTAGTAGTAGTAGTAGTAGTAGTAGTAGTAGTAGTAGTAGTAGTAGTAGCAGCAGTAGTAGTAGAAGCAGCAGCAGCAGCAGTAGCAGTAATAGTAGTAGTAGTAGTAGTAGTAGTAGTAGTAGTAGTAGTAGTAGCAGCAGCAGTAGTAGCAGCAGCAGCAGCAGCAGCAGCATTAGTAGCAGCAGCAATAGTAGCAATAGTAGTAGTAGTAGCTGTTGTTGCATAGTACCTTTTATGATCGTTCATTGATGATGATGAATATGCTGACAATGATGATTATGATGATAATGATTGCTATGAATAGCTATAATAAGTTTTAGATGTCTTAGAAAACATTGACTTCATAACCCCAACACTGTTTAGCCAAGGAAACATTGACTAAACTCCCCCCCCCCCCAATTTCTTTTAGCTAAGGAAGCATTGACTTAATAAACCCATCTTTTTTTTTTAGCTGTCTAAGGAAACATTGGCTTAAAAACCACTATAACTTCAAGCATTTCCAAATATCCAGAAAGAAAAAAAATACTGTTGTTGATGTAGCTTTAGCTGTTGTTGTTGTTGTTGTTGTTGTTGTTGTTTTGTTTGTTAGTTTATTGTTGCTGTTATGAAAAAAATGTCTCCATATGGCTGATGTTGGGCGTATGTATTTCATGAGATGTGTTTAAAATGATTATTGTATTCTTATTTTGCTTGGTTACTTTTAACTTTTACCCGTGTGTGTGTGTGTGTGTGTGTGTGTGTGTGTGTGTGTGTGTGTGTGTGTGTGTGTGTGTGTGTGTGTGTGTGTGTGTGTGTGGAGTGAGTGTGTGTGTGTGAGTGTGTGAGTGTGTGTGTGTGAGTGAGTGAGTGAGTGTGTGTGTTTGTGTGTGTGGTGTGACGTAGAATGTTGTCTGCCTTTAAGATATTGTGTTACTTCTTAATCTGTATATCTATCTATATCGTAATAACGCATGTTGTGTAATTATGATTTTAAAAAAAAATGCCGCTCATGATTTCTCTAGTTGAGACATTAAAGAATTGTTGAGTCTCGAGTCTTCTCCAGCTTATTAACACCCCGGAGGTCACCTAGAATATGCACTCTACTCTGTCTCACTCATCCTACCTAGAAAACATAGTATCAGACCCCAAAGTACACACAGGATAACTCATCCTACCTAGAAAACATAGTATCAGACCCCAAAGTACACACAGGATAACTCATCCTACCTAGAAAACATAGCACCATACCCCAAAGTACACACAGGATAACTCATCCTACCTAGAAAACATAGCATGAGACCCCAAAGTACACACAGGATAACTCATCCTACCTAGAAAACATAGCACCATACCCCAAAGTACACACAGGATAACTCATCCTACCTAGAAAACATAGCACCATACCCCAAAGTACACACAGGATAACTCATCCTACCTAGAAAACATAGCACCATACCCCAAAGTACACACAGGATAACTCATCCTACCTAGAAAACATAACATCAGACCCCAAAGTACACACAGGATAACTCATCCTACCTAGAAAACATAGCACCATACCCCAAAGTACACACAGGATAACTCATCCTACCTAGAAAACATAGTATCAGACCCCAAAGTACACACACAGGATAACTGATCCTTCCTAGAAAACATAGCACCAGACCCCAAAGTACACACACAGGATAAATCATCCTACCTAGAAAACATAGCATCAGACCCCAAAGTACACACAGGATAAATCCTCCTACCTAGAAAACATAGCATGAGACCCCAAAGTACACACAGGATAACTCATCCTACCTAGAAAACATAGCATCAGACCCCAAAGTACACACAGGATAACTCATCCTACCTAGAAAACATAGCATCAGACCCCAAAGTACACGCAGGATAACTCATCCTACCTAGAAAACATAGCACCATACCCCAAAGTACACACAGGATAACTCATCCTACCTAGAAAACATAGCATCAGACCCCAAAGTACACACAGGATAACTCATCCTACCTAGAAAACATAGCACCAGACCCCAAAGTACACACAGGATAACTCATCCTACCTAGAAAACATAACATCAGACCCCAAAGTACACACACAGGATAACTCATCCTACCTAGAAAACATAACATCAGACCCCAAAGTACACACAGGATAACTCATCCTACCTAGAAAACATAGCATCAGACCCCGAAGTACACATAGGATAAGAAGTGTGCGTGCATGATTGTTTTTCCAAATACCTCACAATAAGGCATCCAATACTTCGTCCTTCGAGAATATTTTTTTTAACCCTTGATTCAAGAGTACAAGTTGTTAATACTAAAAATTTTTTTTTCTCCTGGATGAAGACAAAATGATCACCAGCATAGTATTGTTGAAGCATATAAAACATGTTAATGTAGACTTGGACCTTAAGTGACACTTCGCTTGCATCAATAGCTGACAAAGCTTGTATTTTGAGCCTGTTTGAATCTTCGTCGGTTAACGCTCAGACAAACAACCCCCGTTGTCAAGTGAGCCCCAAACAAACCAAAAACAAAAACAAACCCACCCTAAAAACACCAGCAATGAAAAACAAATAACACCCACCCAAAACATCATCAACATCACCATCATCAACAAGAACAAGAACACCAAGAACAAGAACACCACCAACAACAGCAACAGCAACAACAAAAACAATCCCTCTCCTAAAAAAACCCCCAGCAACAATAAAACAAGCAAAAACAAACACCAAAATACCAACACACATACAATTATGATAATAAAAATTGCAAAACCATCCCCCCAACCTCCTCCCTCCCCCCCCCCCCCCCCCGAAAAAACCCACCCCACCCCACCCAAAACAAACCCCAAACCCCCAACAAAACAACAAAACTAACCAACAGCAAAAAGAAAAAAACCCAAACAACCCAACAACAAGCAAAACAACAACGAAAAACAAACAACCAACTAACCAAAACAAAAAACACACTATCTATCTATCTATCTATCTACTATCTATCTATACATCTATCTACTATCTATCTATCTACTATCTATCTATCTATCTATCTATTATCTATCTATCTATCTATTATCTATCTATCTATTATCTGTCTGTCCTGTCTGTCTTCTGTCTGTCTGTCTGGCTGTCTATCTATCTATCTATCTATCTATACTATCTACTATCTATCTATCTATCATCTATCTATCTATCTACTATCTATCTATCTATCTGTCTGTCTGTCTGTCTGTCTGTCTGTCTGTCTGTCTGTCTGTCTGTCTACTATCTATCTATCTATCTATCTCTCTCTGTTCTATCTCTCTCCTCTCTCTCTCTCTATATATATATATATATAAAACAAAACCTTCAGCAACCCACCCACACCCCCACCCCACCCCACCCCCCAACAAAAAAAATTCCCTGTCACCATCCAAAACAAAAAGTAAGTCAAGCAACCCAAAACAAGCTCAACAATTTTCGTTTTTATTTTTCAGTAGCCTTCATACATTTAATAGCATCTCTCTCATCCTCTCTCTCCTCTCTCTCTCCTCTCTCTCTCTCTCTCTCTCTCTTCTCTCTCTCTCTCTCTCTCTCTCTCTCACTCTCTACTCTCTCTCTCTCTCTCTCTCTCTCTCTCTCTCTCATCTCTCTCCTCTCTCTCTCTCTCTCTCTTCTCCTCTCTCTCTCTCTCTCTCTCTCTCACCAGTTCTGGTAGTGTTGTCTGAAATTAGTGGTCAAAGTTTTCTGTAAAAAACAGACATCCCCAACTCGCCCCCCAAAAAAAAACACACACCAACAACAAACACCCAACAACCCCAAAACTATGCTCTTTTGCCTCACAGAAAGCGGCATGATGTGTTCTTTAACTTAAAATTTTTTAAAATTCTTTTATATCGAGGATAATGGAATAAGCACTTATGTGCTTTTTAAAAATATTTTACATCCAGTCCCCTTCTGTATGCGGTTTTGTCAATTTTGTCATCTGATCCCACCGGCACACAATGGCCTACTCTTACGAACAGCGGAACTGGATTTAACGTGTGCGCAAAGATGTTCTGCGTGCGTTCGCACACGGGACCTCGGTTTATAGTCTCATCCGAAGGATGTGGATTTGACAAACATGTTGCAGATATTTATTACCAGTATACCTCCTCACCTCACCTAAAAAAAGAAATCCCACAGTCTAGTAGGGAATTAGGGAACCACCCGAAGATTTTGCAACCAGCTTACTAGTATGCCACACTTCTGGCAAAAAAACCCAACGATATTTAATATCATACTTTTTTTTTTCTTTCTGAGAATACTGTTTTTTTTTAAAACAAGGATTTTCAATTTATGATTTATACGTTAAATCTATCCATTCATTCATGGGAAAAATACATAAATCATCAACAACAAAAATTAAAAAAAACAACACGGCAACAAACAAATACATTAACAATAACAATTCTACTTTTTAAAAACAACAACAACAACAACAACAACAAAACTACTTGAAGCAAACCCAACACCTATGATTTTTCAAACTTACAAATGTGTTTGGGATTTTTTGTTGTTGTCGGTTTTTTGGTGTTTCTTTGTTTTTGTTTGGTTTGTTTGGTTTGTTTTCTTTAAAAAAAAACAACAACAAAAAACAAACAAACCAAAACCCCCAACAAAACTTGTCCCCCAAAATTTTAAATCAAGTACGTTAGATTTTAGTCGTTTGAAAAAAAAATCAAGCAAAAAAAACCCAACAACAAATAAACCCAAACTCCAACAACCAACCAACTAAACAACTAAACAACAACAACAACAGGGTTCATGAGAAGACTTACGCTTTATCTAGGATACTGTAAAAAATTTTGTACAACAGTTTAAAAAGAAAAAAAAAAGAAGAGAAAAAGGTAGATTCTGGAGATACGTGGGCATGCGAGAGGTACGGTGATGTTCATACTTGTCAACTGACCCTCTTCGAACTTGACAGCTGTTATGTGTGTGTGTGTTGTGTGTGTGTGTGTGTGTGTGTGTGTGTGTGTGTGTGTGTGTGTGTGTGTTGAGGAGGAGAAATATAGGACAGGGAGGAGGAGGGGGAGATGTTTTATTTATTTATTTTATTTATTTATTTTACTTTTTTTTATCGAGGATAATGGAATAAGCACTTGTGTGCTTTTTTTTTTTTTTTACATCTAGTCCCTGTGTGTATGCGGTTGTGTAATTTCTGTCATCTGTTCCCACCGGCACGCAATGGCCTACTCTTACGAAAAGCGGAACAGGATTTAACGTGTGCGCAAGATGTTCTGCGTGCGTTCGCACACGGGGGCCTCGGTTTATAGTCTCATCCGAAGGACTTTTAGGGGAGAGTGGAGTCTGCACTGATGTGAACTCCAGGGCAAAATATCCCCCCCCCCCCCCCCCCCCCCCCCTTGAACGGGAATCGAACCCGGGTCGTCAGATTGCGAGCGCAATGTTCTGACCACTAGGCTATCCCGTTCCCCCTTGTGATGTGAGAACACTAGCCTGTGTGTGAGAGCAACACTAATGGCAAGAAACAAACTATGAATAACTGCACTCTATAATTGTCACTGTTCAATATTCTGGCAGAACTTTCACGTGTCCTTTTTTCTGTCAACCTGTGAGAATGACGGGCCTGGTAACATGGAAAAGCAGGGAAGGGATGCACTGTACAGCTGGACACAAGAAAAAGGAGGGTGGCGCTGCTCTTGTGGCGGCGCGCTCTCCCCGGGGAGAGCAGCCCGAATTTCACGTAGAGAAATCTGCCGTGACTTAAAGTGGTATAAAATAAAATAAAATAAAAAAATAAATAAAACCAGCTGTTATTCATAACTTCACTCTTTCTTCACTTCAGTACTTGGACTTCATTGACCCCCGAAATTTCCTCCCGGATGAAAAGTTCTATAAACTATGGCCCCGTGTGTGAACGTGTATATAGAACACTATGCGCACACGTTACTACCTGTTCTGACTTTCGGAAGAGTAGGCCATCATTCGTGCTGGTAAGAACAGATAGCAAAAACAATCCAAAAACAAACAAACAAAAAAACCCCAACAACAATGAAAAATAAAATGCATGCACACCGGTGTCGTGTTTCTACACCATCCCCGAAGTTAGAATGCGGCTACCTAAATGGCCAGCCCAAAACAAATAAACAAACAAACTAACGAAAAAACCGGCTGCAAACGCAGTCCCACCAATGGTGAACCTCAGAGTTCTCGCCAAGGAACAACAACAACAACAACAACAAAAGGTTTTATCATTATCATCACCATTATCATCATATATATTTATATTTTTAATGCTTGAGCATTCTAGTAAAGACCCTCTGAGGAAGAGGTTGCTGCCTCGAAAATTTTGGGGAAAAGATTACCCGAGTGTTTGCTTCTGGTTTGTTTGTCTTCTCTCTCTCTTCTCTCTCTCTCTCTCTCCTCTCTCTCTCTCTCTCTCTCTCTCTCTCTCTCTCTCTCTCTCTCTCTCTCTCTCTCTCTCTCTCTCTCTCTCTCTCTCTCTCCTCTCTAATGTGTGTTTTATATTATTATTGTTGTTATCATCATCATCATTATCATCGTCATCATTATTACTATTTATTATCATTATTATCATTATTATTATTATTATTATTAGTAGTAGTAGTAGTAGTAGTAGTAATAGTAGTAGTAGTAGTAGTAGTAGTAGTAGTAGTAGTAGTAGAAGTAGTATCAATAAATTAATCAATTAATTGATTGATATATTTATTAAAAAATTTTGACACTTTTTGGAGACAGTACACTGAAAACAGAACAGAAAACTGTCTCTTCCCTATCTGCTGTACACCCTTTCATCCTCTTTTATCATTGTAATTGTTGTTGTTGTTGTTGTTGTTGTTCTTCTTCTTCTTCTTCTTCTTCTTAGATTGTAATCATATTTTCATTAATTTTTTGGGGAAAAAGTGTCTAAATCGCCTCAAGATGTACAGATATTAAACAAATGATAATAATAATAATAGTAATAAATGGAATTTATATAGCGCTGTATCTTGCACAGACAAATCAAAGCGCTTGCACTCAACTCATTCTTACAGTCATACAACCAATAGCAAGTAATAGTTCTAACAAGTCCAAATGCACACACACACACACACACAGGTTATACACTTTGGCAGGGTGATGGAGTTTTTGGCTGTTGAAAAGCAGGGAGAGCTATGAAATGAAACAGGAGAGGAAAATCTTAGAAGAAACGGAACACTGACGATTTATTTCATGACATCATGCTTATCCAGAGTATGCTGCCCTTGTGAAAAAAAAAAACCCCAGCCAGTTTGAACACACTTGTTTGATAAACCGCCACGGTTTCACTTGTAAATTCATTCTTGACAGGTAAAATTTCATCTTTTATGAACTAGCATTTTTGGTTGATAGTTTTCGTCCTACATTTTATGTCGCTTTAAGATGTTATGTCTTCTACAATCTAGCGTAGTCAAAAGTTTATAACATCTAAAAAATGAAAAATGGCGATAGTGTTTGCTGATTATGTTGCTGCCTGTGCTTCAACATTTTTTCATTGACCACTTCAAATTTAGTACTTCCTGGAGTCCAAGGCATGGATTATCTGACGTGATGGTAGGCTGCTCGAGTTGTCTGCCTTGTACACATTAATTACGAAAAAGTATATTTATATAGTATCTGCATCGTTTTCTGGTTTTTCTTGTTCTTTTGAATTTTTGTTCGCTTCCGTCTGTTTGCGGGAGACATTAAAAAACATATCCACACTCCCCGAAAAGTAAATGTTGTAAGCGTTCTTATTAATTTGATGTAGTGTGAACTTTTTGACACTCGTAGTTGACTAAACAGAATGCGACAGCTTTAGAGCTACAGGATTAGGCGTGGCGTGGCGAGTCGAGTGGTGTTGTGTATTGTTGTGCATGTGTGGGAAGTGCAGTGTCTATAGTGCAGTGTAGTGTGGTGTAGTGCAGTGCAGTGTAGTGTATTGGATTGTAGTGCAGCGTAGTGCAAATGTGTGAAGTGTAGTGTAGTGCAGTATAGTATCGTGTCGTGTCGTGTGGTGTCATGGTGTGCATATAGTGTAGTGTAGTGTATTGTGTATAGTGTAGTGTAGTACAGAGTCATGAAAATGTGTGAATTGTAATGTCGTGCAAATGTGAGATGTGTAGTGTAGTGTAGTGTTGTGTTGTGTCGTAACTTGTAGTGTCGTGCATATAAGTATGTGTATAGTGCTGTGCAGTGTAGTGCAGTGTAGTGTGGTGTAGTTTAGAGATGTGCAGTGTAGTGTAGTGTAGTGTAGTGTAGTGTAGTAGAGAGTGCATCGCTACAGTAACAGCGCCACCTTTTCTCTCTGATTTTTTTTCTGTCTGCCTGTGTAATTTCTCCTCAGACAGTGGCTTCTTTCTAGAAAATTTAGCCAGGAACAACTTCACTACCCTGTTACCGTGTTTAAAGAAACAGGTTTCTGAAAGCTGTGCTGTGCTGTGCTGTTTATTTATTTATTTTATTTATTCATTTTATTCTTTTATATCGAGGATAATGGAATAAGCACTCATGTGCATTTTTACATGCAGTCCCGGGTGTATACGGTTTTGTAAATTTTGTCATCTGTTCTCACCGGCACACATTGGCCTACTCTTTCGAAAAGCGTAACAGGATTTAACGTGTGCACAAGATGTTCTGTGCTGTGCTGTGCTGTGCTGTGCTGTGCTCTGTGTGTGTGTGTGTGTGTGTGTGTGTGTGTGTGTGTGTGTGTGTGTGTGTATGTTATTCACATTCTTTTATTTCGAGGATAATGAATAACCACTCCTGTCCTTTTTTTGGGTTTAATTACCCAGCCCCCTATGTGCATGTTGTTTTTTGTAAATTTTGTCATCCATTCCCACCGGCACACAAATGGCCTACTTTTCTGAGAGGCAAAACAGGTTTTAACATGTGTACAAGAACTTCTGCGTACGTTCGCACACGGGACCTCGGTTTATAGTCTCATCCAAAGGATTTTCACGAGGGTGGGGGGTGGGGGTGGGGGGTGGAGTCGGCATTAATGTTAACTCCAGGGGAAAAATCGCCTCGAGTAGGAAATAGAATCCGAAGTAATGTTAACTGCAGAGAAAATGTTCAAACCGATTCTATCTGATACCCTTTCTCTCAACCCACTCCCCCCTCTTTGTGTGAGCTACATGTATGTTGTGCGCAATACCTCACTTCATCGTCTCCTCCGAAAGACTAGCATCTTAGACCATCACTCATAAAACTAGTCAGTGGACGAAGAGAGAAAACACAAAGTCTGACTTCTGAGGGGATTTGAACCTGAGACCTTTGAGGTTTCTTAGACAGGTGTGTTATTACTAGACAACCATCCCCGAAGGCGGAACACGGCTACCTTCATGGTTGGGTAAAAACGGTCGCGAAAGCAAAAAAATATCTCCATTGGTGAACCTTGGAGCTCTAGCCGAGAAACGAAAATTTTGTTTATCAGACAACCGTTGCACAAGGTAACAGTAGACATGGACAGATCTAGGGAAAGAGTAAAAGGTAAAGGTAAAGGAGTTTCTATAACCTATAAGGTCGTAGGGGAGCGAGGCGTCAGAGACCTCACTTCTCTAGGGGCCAGCATATTGAGGGCGGCGCCCATCTCCTCTCCCTCGCTGCTTTACCTTCCCTGACCCTAAAGAGGGCAGGTACCCATTTACAGCTGGGTGAATTGGGGGGACTGTACTGAAGCCAAGGCTCGCAAACGGTCACCCATCCAACTGGTAACCACGCTCGACGCTGCTTAACTTGGCTGGGGGAAAGCGAGCGCTCCGACCACTGAGCTATCCCGTCCCCAGGGAAAGAGGGACTTAAGAAAATTGTTTTGTATTTTTTTGTTGTATTTGCTATTTCATGCTTAAAGGCAGGAAAAGGCACTTAAAAAAAAGAGAAGTTTTAGGTTAAAGATAAATTTGCAATTGCATACGTGACTGTAATCTCTTGTATCCAGCAGGTTCCCCCTTCTCCCTCTCACATCTTTTCTTCTTCTTTTACAATTTTTTAAAATTCTTCACTGTGCGAAGCTAAGTGCCAATGCTATCTATCTATCTATCTATCTATCTATCTATCTATCTATCTCATCTATCTTTTCTATCTATCATTCAACTCCTTCTATTCACTATCTATCTATCTGTCTATCTACTATCTGTCTGTCCGTCTATCTGTCTGTCTGTCTGTTGTCTGTTTGTCTGTCTGTCTGTCTATCTATCTATCTATCTATCTATCTATCTATCTATCTATATCTATCTATCTAATATTCTTAAACTTTATCTATCTATCTATCATCTATCAATCATCTATCATCTTCTATCTATCTGTCTGTCGTCTGTCTGTCCTGATTTGTCTGTCTGTCTGTCTGTCTGTCTGTCTGTCTGTCTATCTATCTATCTATCATCTATCTAATATCTATCTATCTATCTATCTATCTATCTATCTATCATCTATCTATCTATCTAATCTGTCTGTCTGTCTGTCTGTGTTGTCGTCTGTCTGTCTGTCTATTCTATCTATCTATCTATCTATCTATCTATCTATCTAATATCTAGATATCTATCTATCTATCTATCTATCTATCTATCTATCTATCTATCTATCTATGTGTGTGTTTATTTATTTATTATGTTTTTAATATCGAGGATAATGGAATAAGCACCCATGTGCTTTTTTACATCTAGGACCCGAGAGTATGTGTGTGTGATATTTATTTTTCTATTTTATTGTTTTATTTCTAGGAGAATGAATTTTAAAAAAATATAATAATGATAATAATAATACTGTATGGTATTTATATAGCGCTGAATCTTGTAAAGCAAACAAATCAACAGACAGACATACAGACACAGAGAGATTTAGTTTAGTCTGAAATAAATGAGACAGGAAAGATCAATAGTACGTTGGACACTAAATGAGTTCGGAGTTGTGACTATTTTCCTTTCCAAACAGCTGTATCCAAAATTTCAGATTTTGCTATGAACACCAGAACACCAGAAGACGACAACACCAGACTTTGACAAACGTATTGCGGCGGCCATGACGTCAGAAGGTCGGGACGAGGGGCTGAGTCACACGCAACAACAACAACAACCACAACCAGGCAGTGATGACGTCATGGAGGATGACGAGGACGATGATCTGGCAGCCTGCCTGGCAGCCGCCGGAGATTTACAGGACGAAGCCAGCCAGCACTTGTACAGTGACGCTGACGTGTCCCCCCACAGTTCCTCCTGGGTCGAAGACGTCATCGAAATGACGTCACACGGAGGGGTGACGTCACCGGGCGACCCCTCGGAGGCCGCGTTCGGTTCGGGAGACGTGCTCAGTTCCCGCGAATTCATGCCAGGGCAGATGCTGTCAGAGGCCGCCAGGGATAGCTTCAACAGCCTGAGTGGATCTCGCGCGTCAACGTCCACGGACAGTACCAGGTTCTTTCCTTTGCAAACCATCCTCAGGTTGTCCGCACAAGAGCCGTGCCACGGTTCTCCGGTAGACCTCAGCCAGTCCGTCAGTTCCTCTTCTTCTTCTCCTTCTTCTTCTTCTTCAGCCAGGGACTGGAAGCATCCGTCATCATCGTCGACATCATCGTCATCATTAGCATCATTAGCATCAAGAGCGTCACCGTCATGCTTAGGTCCCACTCCACTAGCACTACGTCAATCATCGCAAGACATCCCCGGCCCTTCTTCCCACGTGGACGGTTCCGACAGTTCCAGAACCACCACCACCACCACCACCACCACCACCACCACCACCACCAGGCAACGTGTGTTCAGTCTTCAGGCATCAACTTCTTCAACATCATCAAATTCAACATCATTATCATCATCATCATCATCATCATCATCAGACCCTTCAGGAGGGATGCCAGGAACTGCAGGCGCCAGGCTGAAGTCTCTCCTGAGGTCAAAGTTGCGTTCCAGAAGTGGTCTTGGGGCGCCGACCAGCCAGGCTGACGCTGAAAAGCGTCAGCCGCGGCCGCACTCCACGAGTAGCATCGTGAGGCCGCACTCCACCGCCAGTAGCATCGTGAGGCCGCACTCCACGAGTAGCATCGTGAGGCCGCACTCCACCGCCAGTAGCATCGTGAGGCCGCACTCCACGAGTAGCATCGTGAGGCCGCACTCCACCGCCAGTAGCATCGTGAGGCCGCACTCCACGAGTAGCATCGTGAGGTCGCACTCCACGGCCAGTAGCAACGAGTCGGCCAGTCAAGACAGCGACGTCACTTGGGAGCTGACGCCTTCCGTGTCTTCCTCTCCCTCCTCATCTCAGGCGGCGCTTACGGTATGGTGTCGATGCGTCGGTTGGTGTGTCTGTCGCTATTGTTGTCGTCGTTGTTGTCGTTGTTGTTGTTGTTGTTGTTGTTAGTCAGGCTGGTGTTGTTATGGTTCTCAAGATGTCGCAACCCCCGTGGGGATGCCAGGGGGAGGGTGGGGGGTGGGGGGGGGGGGGGAGGGTATCAGTATAAATAGCATCCCGACCTTCTGGAAATTCTGTGCTAGGAATTCCCTCTTTTCTATGTTTCTGCCTTGTTCCTTTTCTTCCTGTCATCCTCATTCTGGTCTATTTTCTGCCTTCTCGGTCCGTTCTCCTTCCCCTCCCCTCCTTATTTTTTTTCTTCTCCAGAAAGACCTAAAAGAGAGCAATTCTCTCTCATGCCGAAGTTAGGACCGCTGGGTCTGACTTGTCAGGCGCTTAACAGCAGCGCAACGCATTTTTGCCCACATGACTGACAAGAAGAAGAAAGGATATCTATCGTATGCCTTGTTGCTATTCATAGTTTTCAAAGCAAGAATGGAGGGGTTGGGACACACCTGTAGATCCCGTGTGAGTTTTCTTAACGTCTGCCCGCTGCTTTTCTACTGTCTAAAGGTTTTCCGTCTTATGAGAGCTCTGTGTGCGTACTTTGCAAACATAAACTCTCTCTCTCTCTCTGTGTCTCTCTGTCTGTGTCTGTCTGTCTGTGCGTCTGTCTGTCTCTCTCTCTGTGGCTGATGTAAGATTTTTCATTAAATAATGTATATTTTCATCGAAGAAAATAAATGTGAATGGCCGGCTGTATACATGTTTACACCCCTTCAAAAGCAGCTATGACCTATCTGAATGAATCATCTGAAGTCTCTCTCTCTCTCTCTCTCTCTCTCTCTCTCTTTCTCTCTCTCTCTCTCCCCCTCCTTCCCCCTCTCTATCTCTCTCTTTCTCTCATCTCTCACTCTCTCATCTCTCTCCCCTTCTCTCATCTCTCCCTCCCTCCCTTCTTTCTCACTCTCCCCTCTTTTTCTCCCCCTCTCTCTCCCTCCCCCTCTGTCTCCTTCCCTAGCCCCCACTCTCTTTCATTCATGATTTCAGTTTATTTATTTCACATTATTGCTAGCTGGATGTGAATTTAGAATGTAATGCTAGTGCGCACGAAAAATAACATTCATTCAATTCAATCTAATTCATTCAAGTCAATATAGTTCATTCAGTTCCACATAATGCAGTCAACCGTCTCTCTCTCTCTCTCTCTCTCTCTCTCTCTCTCTCTCTCTCTCTCTCTCTCTCTCTCTCTCTCTCTCTCCTCCCTCCCTCCCTCTCTCTCTCCCTCCCTCCCTCCCTCTCTCTCTCTCTATATGTCTCTCTCTGAGTTCTTTTTTTTTGGTTCTATTATGGCCAGAAAATAACATTGTCAGCCAGCTGATAGTCTTAATTTATTTATTGTCCTGACTGGGTCCGCCTCATGGTCACTATACAGGTTCTTGACATAGTCATTTGTCCAAGCAAAACTGTATACCGATGGACATTGAATGAGTTAGAGCGGAAAATGTTGGGAGTCTGAAGACTAATGAACATTAAAGCCTTTGAAGTCTTGAAGACAGTCATTTGTTCTAGATGCTTACTATGTTGCTAAACTAAATTTAACTCGCCTTTTTTCCCCCCTCCCCCTCTTACGTCTTTCTCCCTGTTCCTTGGTTAGAGGTCCGAGGTTCACCAATGGTGAGAATTTGCGTATGCGACCATTTTTCACTCATCATGAAGGTAGCTGCATTCCGACTTCGGGATCTTTTTTTTCTTCAGATGCCTCCTTCTCCTCTTCCTTCATCTTCTTCATTTTCGTCGTCGTCGTCGTCGTTGTTGTAGTCGTCATCATCACCATCACCATCATCATCATCATCATCACCACCACCACCACCACCACCACCACCACCACCACCATCATCATCCAAACATCATCATCATCATCACCACCACCACCACCACCACCACCACCACCACCACCACCACCACCATCATCATCATTATCATCAACATCATCATCACCACCACCATCACCATCCTCCTCCTCCTCCTTCTCCTCCTCATATTCTGTTTGATTTTCTTTTCTTTTCTTTTTATTTTGGCACTAAACAGACCCAAGAGGAGGAAGAGGATGAACAGGAGGAAGGGAAGGAAGACGAGGAGGAGGAGGAGGAGGAGGAGGACGAGCAAGAGCAAGAGGAAGAAGATAAAGAAGAAGGAGAAGGAGGAGCGGAGGAGGGGACGGGGAGGGAGGAGGAGAAAGACAGAGAGGACCGGGCCAAGCTTGCAGAAAAGAGAGAGAAGAATCGTGTGGCCGCTCAGAAATCCAGGGACAAGAAACGGGAAAGAGGGGAAAAACTGGAACAGGTACGAACTGAACCTTGTCGCTTTGGTCTTTGTTTGTTTGTTTGTTTGTTTGGGCGGGGTGGGGGTGGTGAGGGGTGGGGGGTGGTGTTGGTGTTGTTTGTGTCGCTTTATACTCTTCTCTCTGTCTCTGTCTGTCTGTCTGTCTGTCTGTCTGTCTCTGTCTGTCTGACTGTCTGTCTGTCTCTCTTTAAAATGTTGATAAGGATTGATTGCTGGGTTTTTTTGGTGTTTTTGTTTGTTTGTTTGTTTGTTTTTTGTTTTGTTTTTGAGAGCATGGTGTAAAAAAGCCCTGAGCTTATCCATTTACTCTCAATAAAAAGTTTGAGTTCTCCTCTCTCTCTCTCTCCCCCTCTCTCTCCTCTCTCTCTCTATCTCTCTCCTCTCTCTCTTTCTCTCCCCTCTCTCTCTCCTCACTCTCTCCTCCCTCTCTCTCTCCTCTCATTCTCTCCCCTCTCTCTCTCTCTCCTCTCTCTCTCTCTCTCTCTCTCTCCCTCTCTCTCTCCCCCCTCTCTCTCCACCCTCTCTCTATCCCCTCTCTCTCTCCTCTCTCTCTCTCTCTCCTCTCTCTCTCTCTCTCTCTCTCTCTCTCTCTTCTCCCCTCTCTCTCTCTCCTCTCTCTCCCCCCCCCCTCTCTCTCTCTGCGTTCCTTTACCGAGAGGGGTGCATAGTCTTGATATTCTCCTGTGTTTGTCATTTTGCAGGAGGTCTGCTCTTAGGCATCTCATACAAAGACCACATCACGAATGAAGAAGTCAAGAGACGCATCCGCAATAAAATCAGACTCTATACTGTTGAGGCAACCAGCACATTCCGACTTCAGAGCAGATCCATCTTTATGAAGGTTGTGTGCTGGGTATATTCGTGTTTCCGTAACCCTCCCTTCGAACTCCGACATCAATCACGGGATCTTTAACGTGCATATTCGATCTGGTGCATGCATATATATATATTGAACATATATTGGAAGGAAGGTGGCAGGATGGTTAAGACGTTTGCCTGCCAACAAGTAAACCGTGAGGTTCTGGGTTCGATTCCCAGCCTCGCCCTTTCTTTCCAATTTGACAAAAAAATCGAACTGAATGTCAAAGTCCTTCGGATGAGACTATAAACCGAGGCCCCGTGTGCGAACGCATTCAGAACATCTTGCGCACACGTTAAATCCTGTTCCGCTTTTCGAAAGAGTAGGCCATTGTGGGGGACGGGATAGCTCAGTGGTCGGAGCACTCGCTTTCCCCCAGCCAAGTTAAGCAGCGTTGAGCGTGGTTACCAGTTGGATGGGTGACCGTTTGCGGGCCTTGGCTTCAGTACAGTTCTCCCAGTTCACCCAGCTGTAAATGGGTACCTGTCCTCTTTAGGGTCAGGGAAGGTAAAGCAGCGAGGGAGAGGAGATGGGCGCCGCCCTCAATATGCTGGCCCTAGAGAAGTGAGGTCTCTGACGCCTCGCTCCCCTACGACCTTATAGGTTATGGGACTCCTTTACCTCCTTTACCTTTAGGCCATTGTGAGCCGGTGGGAGCAGATGACAAGATTTACAAAACCACATACACACGGGGACTGAATGTAAAAAAGTCCATGAGTGCTTATTCCATTATCCTCGATATAAAAAAAAAGTCATCTGAGCGCTTTGATTTGTTGCTTTACAAGATTCAGCGCTATATAAATTCCATACATTATTATTATTATTATTTTTTTTATTTTATTTTATTATTATTACCATCATCATCATCATCATCATCATTATTATTATTATTATTATTATTATTATTATTATTATTATTATTATTATTATTATTATTATTATTGTCTGGTGCTTGCGTATATATACACGAAAGGGAATTAATGCGCAGGCAGGTCTTTGCACTTGAAGTTGATCTTGGAGATCGTGAAAGTCCTCACCTTTGATTCACCTGAGGCCAGCGCCGAGATTTGAACCCACGGCCTCATGGACACTTGGGATTGAGGTCAACACGGTCTTGACCACTCAAGTTTAGCGTTCGTCGCACGTTGGATGCTTCATGATAGTAATTGTACATGCTGCATCTTATTCTTTCTCCTTGTAAAAATGAGTCTAGCTATGTTGCAATTCTGTTCACTCTCGAAGCTCGAATATAGCTACCTTTCTTTCTTTCTTTTTCTTTTATATCGAGGATAATGGAATAAGCACTTATTTGCTTTTTTTACATCCAGTCCCCGTGTGTATTGTATGTGGATTTGTGAATTCTGTCATCTGTTCCCACCGGCACACAATAGCCTACTCTTTACGAAAAGCGGAACAGGATTTAACGTGTGCGCAAGATGTTCAGCGTGAGTTCGCACACGGGACCTCGGTTTATAGTCTCATCCGAAGGACTTTTGGGGGGAGAGTGGAGTCTGCACTGATGTTAACTCCAGAGGAAAGTATCCCCTTGAACGGGAATCGAACCCGGGTCGTCAGATTGCGAGCGAAATGTTCTAACCACTAGGCTATCCCGTCACCCCCCCCCCCCCCCACCCCCCTTACCTTACAGGAGGAAGGGGGGGGGGAGATACAAAACATCCAACCTGTTGGCATACATAAAAATCTCACCACAGGCAAAAGCTATACTTGAGGCAGGAACGATAATGATATTGACATTAACGACAATGACGGCTACAATGTCGTCAGCAACAGCAGAGATGTTGTCAATGACAGCAGCAGCAGGAGGAGAAGGAGTAGGAGGAGGAGGAGAAGGAGCAGCAGCAGCAGCAGCAGCAGCAGCAGCAATAACAGCAATTGTTACTAAGACAAGAAAGTTAAAGGCCGCACACCGGTATTAATTTGGGAGTCACGTAGTATCTTGTATAGAGTGCGAGTGGAAAAAAAAAGTTGGTGATTTTCACAGATTTTTTAAAGCATGAAATGATGCACTGTGCACTTGTTTTTTGGATTATTGAGGACATAGAGCAATACCAGGTAGTCACGAAAAAGTTGGAAATAACCATCAAAATGAGGTTTGCCTGTATTCCTGCAGCGTTGACCCCGCGCATGCATAGTGCGGTAAGGAAGCTAGCAGACGACAAAGGACCGAGGGGGTACAGTGTTTGCTGAAAAATTAAAAAATTTCAGTCCTACCAAATTTGTTCAAAATCACATGAGTTTTGAGTCAGAGGCTAGTCTTTCATAAAAAGTGGTTTTTATTTCTGTGGATGCCTTAGTACGTGCGGTATGAATATAAGAGTCACATAGAAAAACAGAAGGAAAAGAGTGATTTTTTAAATACCGGTGTGCAGCCAAAACTGTCTTGGTAGGCAATGAAGATAGATTGTCTGTGCTTTCAATTCATGCTTCTCTCCCTTAGACTGCACAAGACGACGCAACCAAGTTATCACTCCTTCCCTTTTCCTGTCTGTGTGTATGTGGTTTCTGCAGAATGTTTTATTTCGTGTCGCTGGGGGTTCTCTGTTTGCCTACATTTCATGCACGTGACACAACATGCAGATTACGCTTTTAAGCCAGTGGATCGGTGGTCTTGAGGCAACGCGCCTGCCTAGAAAGCGAAAAGTCCGGGTTCGAAGTGTGTGGTGGTTCGATTCCCGTTTGGGCGGCTGAAACTTTCCCCCCATTCATTAGACCATGAGTGGTGGTCTGGGTGCTAGTATTTTTTGGATGAGACAATAAACCGAGGTCCCATGTGTTACACATAATATTTAGCGCACGTAATAAAACTCACGGCAACAAGAGAGTTGTCTCTGGCAAAATTCTGTAGAAAAAAGCCATTCTGAAAGGAAAAAACCAAGCACATAAACAGACAGGAAAAGAAAAAAAATAATAGGTGGCACTGTTCTTGTGGCGACGCGCTCTACCCAGGGAGAGCAGCCCGAATTTCACGCAGAGAAATCTACCGTGACTTAATTAAAGTGCTATACATAACCCAGTGTTGTTTGTTTTTTAAAGTACTAATTTCTTGTATTCTTGGTATATACATACATACAGGTAGCGTTTGGGACGGGATAGCTCAGTGGTCGGAGCACTCGCTTTCCCCCAGCCAAGTTAAGCAGCGTCGAGCGTGGTTACCAGTTGGATGGGTGACCGTTTTCGCGCCTTGGCTTCAGTACAGTTCCCCCAGTTCACCCAGCTGTAAATGGTACCGGCCCTCTTTAGGGTCAGGGAAGGTAAAGCAGCGAGGGAGAGGAGATGGGCGCCGCCCTCAATACGCTGGCCCTAGAGAAGTGAGGTCTCTGACGCCTCGCTCCCCTACGACCTTAATATAGGTTATGGGACCCCTTTACCTTTTTTTACAGGTAGCGTTAGTTGTTGATAACGTGGTTCCCCAGCTTAACACTCTGGGGGTTACCCAGAATGTGCACTCTTGACTCGCTCATCCCACCTGGAAATCACTGTAAGATTGAAATTACACACTGAATGAGAAGTTTGCGTGTATGACTGTTTTCAAGTACCTCGCCATATAGGCAGCCATACCCCGACTTCAGAGGATTTTTTTTCTTCCTTTAAAAGGAGAGTGAAGATTGTTGTATGTTAAGAGCTGGTCATGGCTGAAAGCAAACTCAACACATTTTTTTTTTACAACATAACAACATTTTAGTGTAGACCTTGGCAATTAAAAAGGTAAAAGTGTCCCATAACCTGTAAAGTCGCAGGGGAGCGAGGCGTCAACAAACCTCAACTTCTCAAGGGGCCAGCATATTGAGGGCGGCGGCGCCTATCTCCTCTCCCTCGCTGGTTTAACCTTCCCTGACCCCTAAAGAGGGCAAGGTACCCATTTACAGCTGGGTGAACTGGGGAAGGGGGGGGGGGGGAACTTGTACCGAAGCCAAGGCACGCAAAACAGTCCACCACCCATCCAAGTTGGTAACCACCACGCTCGACGCTGCTTAACATTGGCTAGGGGGGGGGGGGGGGGGAGGAGAAAAGCGCGAACGCTCTAACCACTGAGCTATCCCCCCCATCCCCTCCCTAAGCACTTAGCTGACGTACATCACCAATACCTGACACAATGCTTTTCCACCTGGACCAACAACAGGTGGTGGCCAAGCTGGGAAGCAGGCAGAAGAAGCTGAGGGAGGAGGTGCGGAGGTTACGGGAGGAAAAGGAAAGGCTGCAGGACATCATCCACACCCACAGCCTGGTCTGCCCCCACATCCTTTTTCAGCCCTCTGGAGCGGAGGACCGGTCCACTTCTGGAGATGACCCCCCTCCTCCCCCCCCTGTCCTGACATAGGCCCGCACACACAGCTCTGCCTGGAGAAGAACTGATAATCATCGTCCACCACCACTACCACCACCCATTAGTCATCTGGTTTCTGTCTTTTCTCTTCTCTCTGATCTTCTCTCCCTCTCTCTCTCTGTCACACACACACAGACACACACAGACACAGACACACACACACACTCACACACCCACACACACACACACACGCACAGACACACACACAGACACACACTCACACACACTCTCTCACACACACAGCACGCACGCACGCACGCACCACACACACACACACACACACTCACTCACACACTCACTCGCACACTCACTCTCACATACTCTCACACACACAACACCTTTCACACACAACACACACACACACTCACCACACACACACACACACACACACACACACACACACACACACACACACACACACACACACACACACACAACACACACACACACACACACACCACACACACACAGAGCCTGTTTTGAATAAGATCCTGATCAGGATTGTTATGCAGAATCCCTGATACGTTGCCTTAATAACCGGGTCACGTTTAAGTAAATCAGGTAAAAATTAATGCTAAAATTTTAAATTAATCATCCTCATGAAGATGGCAGTTACAATAATTATGGACTGACAGGTACTTACTTTGATGAGATTGATTATTTAAAAACAAACCACGAAGAAAAAGGTAAGATTGAGATTTGGTTACATATTCTAAGATAACTGTAAACCAAAGTTTACACATCGACACCGACACAGACAGACACACAGACAGACAGACACAGATAGACAGACAGACAGACAGACACACACACTTCTTTCTTTTTTTTCTCTGTTTCTATTTTTTCTTTTGGAGTTAGTTTTTATCATTATTGGTTATGGTAATAATGTAGTTAGATATTATTAATCAAGTTGGTTTTTTTGTTCCTAGATAGATGGCTTGATGAGAAAAAGCAAATGCATTGCTTATTTGAATTTTTTTAAATCCAAGAAATATGTTTTTAATATTCCCATCAGCCTTTATTATGCAGGATGACTTGCTTTAAAAATTTTTTTTATTAGGCCATCTTTCTGGAGAACATGCTGCAGAACATTCTTGACCACATTCTGGAGAATATGCTGGAGAATATTCTTGAGAATATTCTGAAGAAAATCCCGGAGAACATGCTGGAAAAAAGATTCTGGAGAACATCAACCGTTATTGGTGTCAATACCCGAAGTCAGTCTATTTATTATTGTTGTTGTTGTTGTTGTTGTTGTACATCACCGCTCCTGCCATCATCATTCCAGAGAACATGGTGAAGAAACGTTCTGGAGAACAAAAAACCTTTCGTCTGCTTCGATACGCTTGTTAACCATCTTCGTGTAGATCATGATGTCAATCCATTTCCTGCCATCATTATTGTGAAGAACATCTGGAGAGCACCATCTATCTCTCTCTAATTTTTTTTTAAAAATATTCCCGTAAGTCCTTTTTTTTTTAGTGCAGAATTAACGCTCCATCCAGCATTGTGGAGAGCATTTTGGAGAAACTACTGGAAACCATCATCCATTGTCAGTTTAATGATATATACTGCCGCTTAGTTGTTGGATTTTGTGTGTGTTTTTGTTGTCGTTGTTTTTTCCCCCGTATCAATGGGGACGGGATAGCTCAGTGGTCGGAGCACTCGCTTTCCCCCAGCCAAGTTAAGCAGCGTCGAGCGAGGTTACCAGTTGGATGGGTGACCGTTTGCGCGCCTTGGCTTCAGTACAGTTCCCCCAGTTCACCCAGCTGTAAATGGGTACCTGCCCTCTTTAGGGTCAGGGAAGGTAAAGCAGCGAGGGAGAGGAGATGGGCGCCGCCCTCAATATGCTGGCCCTAGAGAAGTGAGGTCTCTGACAGCTTGCTCCCCTACGACCTTATAGGTTATGGGACTCCTTTACCTTTACCCTTTACCAATTGCTTCTGCCATCATTCCAGAGAACATTCTGGAGAGCATCATCACTGAGTTTCAATATCCCGGTAAGTTTGTTTTTGTTTTTGTTTTTGTTTTTGCGAGATCTCTTACTCCTGACATCATTCCGATGAACATGCTGACAAATGTTTAGGAGAAATCAGCCCTTATTCTGTTTCAATATCCCAGTTAGTCTTTTTGTTGTTGTAGTTGTAATTTTGAGGCGGCTTACTGCTTCTGCTACCATTCATGAGAACATTTCTGGAGATCATCATCATCTATCATCTGTTTTGATTCACCTGTCAGCCTTAAGAACATTGTGGAGAGCATCATCTGTTTTTAATGTTTCGGGCAGCCTAAGAATATTGTAGAGAGCATCATCTATCATCTGTTTCATCAGTCAGCCAAAAACCAGTATGGAGAGCATCCTCTATCATCTGTTTCAATGTCTTTGTCAGCCTAAGATCATTGTGGAGAGCATCAGATTCTGTTCCAACGCAACGTCTTGGTCAGCCTTAAGAACATTCTGGAGAGCATCAGCTATCACCTGTTTCAATGTCTTTGTCAGCCTAAGATCATTGTGGAGAGCATCAGATTCTGTTCCAACGCAACGTCTTGGTCAGCCTTAAGAACATTCTGGAGAGCATCATCTATCATCTGTTTCATCAGTCAGCCAAAACCCAGTATGGAGAGCATCATCTGTCATCTGTTTCAATGCTCCAGTCAGCCTTAAGAACATTATGGAGAGCATCATCTATCACCTGTTTCAATGCCCCAGTCAGCCTTAAGACATTGTGGAGAGCATCATCTATCATGGTTCACACGTCAGCCTAAGAACATTGTGGAGAGCATCATCTGTCATATGTTTCAATGCTTCAGTCAGCCTTAAGAACATTCTGAAGAGCATCATCTATCTATCATGTGTTCCAATGTCCCAGTCAGCCTAAGAACATTGTGGAGAGCATCATCTACCCTCTGTTTCAATATCCCAGTCACCTTAGGAACATTGTGGAGAGCATAATCTGTTTCAACGGAACGTCTCGGTCAGCCTTAAGAACATTATGGAGAGCATCATCTATCATCTGTTTTAATGCAAAAGTCTTGGTCATCCTTAAGAACATTCTGGAGAGCATCATCTATATCCTGTCATCCTTAAGAACATTCTGGAGAGCATCACCTCTCATCTGTTTCAATGCCCCAGTCAGCCTAAAACCTTATGGAGAGCATCATCTGTTTTCAATGCAACGTCTCGGTCAGCCTTAAGAAATTCTGGAGAGCATCATCTATCATCTGTTTCATCAGTCAGCCAAAACCCAGTATGGAGAGCATCATCTGTCATCTGTTTCAATGCTCCAGTCAGCCTTAAGAACATTGTGAAGAGCATCATCTGTCATCTGTTTCAATGCTTCAGTCAGCCTTAAGAACATTGTGAAGAGCATTATCTGTCATCTGTTTCAATGCTCCAGTCAGCCTTAAGAACATTGTGAAGAGCATCATCTGTCATCTGTTTCAATGCTTTAGTCAGCCTTAAGAACATTGTGAAGAGCATTATCTGTCATCTGTTTCAATGCTTCAGTCAGCCTTAAGAACATTGTGAAGGGCATCATCTGTCATCTGTTTCAATGCTCCAGTCAGCCTTAAGGACATTCTGAAGAGCATCATCTGTCATCTGTTTCAATGCATCAGTCAACCTTAAGAACATCCTGAAGAGCATCATATCATCTGTTTCACCTGTCAGCCTAAGAACATTATGGAGAGCATCATATCATCTGTTGCACCTGTCAGCCTTAAGAACATTATGAAGAGCATCACCTATCTATCATCTGTTTTAATGCAAAAGTCTCGGTCAGCCTAAGAATATTTTAGAGAGCATCATCTATCATCTGCTTCAATGTCCCAGTCAGCTGAAGAACATTCTGGAGCGCATCCTCTATCGTTATCATCTGTTTCAATGTCTCTGCCAGCCTGAGAACATTACGGAGAAAATCACCCATCATCTGTTTCAATGTCGAGGTCCTACCAAGAACATTCTGGAGAGCATCCTCTATCATTTGTTATCTGTTTCAATGCCTCAGTCAGCCTTGTTTTTTTTAGTTTTTTTTTTTTTTAGCTGAATCAAGAGTCCTGTCATCCTTGTGGAAAACATTTTCGATCGTCTTTTTTGTTGCTGCCTTTTTTGGGGGTTTCTTTTTGATCGTTCCTCAACTAGAGCTGCGAGGTTCACCAATGGTGAGATTTGCACCATTCTTCTTCGTCGAACGCTCAGACAGCAACTATTGTTGTCTGTTAAATGAGCGAAAATGCGTCACGCTGCCGTTAAGCGCCTGACAAGTCAGGCCCAGCGCATCCGACTTTGGCACAAGAGAGAATAGTTTACCTTTTAAGTTCTTTCTGGAAAAAAGGCAGGAGAATGGACCAAGAGGGCAGAAAAAATAGACAAGAAGGAGGTGACAGGAAGAAAAGGAACAAGGCAGAAACAAAGAGAGTGATAGAAAAGAGGAAATTTCTAGCACAGAATTTCCAGAATGTGGGGATGCTGTTTATACTGATAGGCCCCCCGGCATCCCCCTCGGGGGAGAGATTTGCACCATAAAGGTAGTCGTATTCCGGTATCGGGGATAATAATTATCTGAACACGACATCTTGAAAAATCTTGAATCTTGAGCCTTGACACCAGTGTGCATGCAGTTTCTTAAAAAAAAATTTTCATCCGTTCCCACCGGCACGCAATGGCCTTCTCTTTTGAAAGGTGGAATGGGGTTTTAACGTGTGTCTGTGTGTGTTTACACTCAGGACCTCGGTTTATAGTCTCACCTGAAGGACTTTTTGGGGGGAGTGAAGTCAGCAGTGATGTTAACTCCATGGTAAAAAAAAACCCCATCTGCTGGGACTGGCGTCTGGGTGGCGTTTCGAACCCAGGCCGTCAGATCGCGAGCTTTAACACTCTAACCACTAGGCTTTCGTCCTGACCCTCACTATCCATCGTCTGTTATAATATATACGATCACCTTTTTTTGTTTTCTTCTTTTCTTTTTAGCAGCACCCGTGCTTCTGTGATAATTTTTTTGAGAATATCCTGGAGAATGTTGTGAAGAGAATCATTTGTCGTCTGCTTTAATATCCTGGCTAGCCATTTTTTGGGGGGGTGGGGTGGGGGTGGGCTGGGGTTGTGGGGGTGTGGGGGTAGGGGTTGTGGGGGTGTGGGGGCGTTGTTGTTTTGTAGGATAAATATTCTTGCCACCATTTCGAAGAATATCATTCATCGTCTGTGTTTCAAATATCCCGGTGATCGTGTTTTTGTGGCACGTCGTTGTTCCTGCCGTCTTTGTTCTGGAGAAACATTTCGGAGAAACATTCTGGAGATCATTCTGGAGATTCCGGAGGAACATCCTGGAGACATCCTGGAAAACATTCTGGAGATTCCGGAGAAACATCCTGGAGATTCTGGAGAACATTCTGGAGAACATTCCGGAGAAACATTCCGGAGAACATTCAGGAGATTCTGGAGAACAGAATCCATCACCACCGGTGCCAAGGCTACACTCCACCCTTAGGTTCCGGGTCATGCAGTATCTCACCTATAGAGTGCTAGTCAGATAAAAAAACAAAAAACTCCCACTGATTTTCACATATTAAAGAGTATGAAAAATAATGCTTTGTGCACTTGGTTTTGACATAGAGCAATACCAGGTAGTCACGAGGAAGTTGGAAATGATCATCAACAAAAAACCCAAAGAGGATTGCTTGTGTTGCTACAGTGTTGACCCCTGCGCGTGCATAGTTCTTGTGGTTAGGAAGCTAGCAGACGACAAAGGACATTGCGTGGGGCAATCACTGCTGACTCCCACTACCCCATCAGTGTTTGCTGGGGGGGAGAAAAAAATTCAAACCTCCCAAATTTTGCTCAAAATTACATGAGTTTTTGAGTCAGAGGCTAGTGTATCACCTCCCCCCCCAAAAAAGTGTGTGTGTTGGTTGTTTTTTCTGTGGATGCCATAGTAAGTACAGTACGAAAGCAAGAGTAATAATTATAGGAAAATAGAAGGAAAAGTGGTAAAAAAAATAAAATAAAGGTAGGAGTGTAGCCCAATATCTATCAGTGCTTCTGGAGACTACCAGGCACAGTCCTGACACTGGTGCTTATTGCAGGAGGAATCATCATCTCTGGTTTGGCCTGTCTCAACGCCTGTTCACTTGGATGAAGCATATCCTCGCGCAGGGGAAGCTGGGCGGGCTCTTTCACTATATATTCAGACAACTTTATTTTATTGTGGAAATTTCATGATAGAAATCTCATACAAAAGGTTGTTCTTTTATTTGTCTGTGTGTCTTATATGTCTGTGTGTCTATCTGTCTCTGTCTGTCTGTCAAATTCAGAGTTGTAAACGTATTTTGTTAATGCAAATTAAAGATTATGTTACAGCTGATTTTGTTTGCTGAAAATCTTCATACTCCCAAGAGGGGTCAAAGGTAAATTAAATATTGAATCTTGTCTCTGTCTGTCTGCCTGTCTGTCTGTCTGTTCTCTTCTCCCCTCTCTTCTCTCTCTCTCTCTCTCCTCCTCTCTCCTCTCTTCTCTCTCTCTCTCTCTCTCTCCTCTCTCCTCTCTCTCTCTTGGTATCTTTGTCATCTTTTTCTGGCATTATGTTCTGTCCTGCAGATTTGTTTGTGCATATTTTGTCATCAAAAGATTTCCTTCCGGATATGAGACACAAGGAACGACAATAATAGAGTTGGTTTTTAAATCCAGTTTCATCCCCGAAGTCGGAATGCAGCTACCTAAATAGTTGGTTAAAAACGGTTGCATACGCAAAATTTGTACCATTGGTGAGCCTTTCTTTTCTTCCTCTCTGTCTTTCTTTCTTTTATATCGAGGATAATGGAATAAGCACTTATATGTGCTTTTTTTTACATCTAGTCCCCGTGTGTATGCGGTTTTGTAAATTTTGTCATCCGTTCCCACCGGCACACAATGGCCTACTCTTACGAAAAGCGGAACAGGATTTAACGTATGCGCAAGATGTTCTGCGTGCGTTCGCACACGGAGCCTCGGTTTATAGTCTCATCCGAAGGACTTTTGGGGAGAGCGGAGTCTGCACTGATGTGAACTCCAGGAGAAAATATCCCCCTTGAACGGGAATCGATCCCGGGTCGCCAGATTGCGAGCGCAATGTTCTAACCACTAGGCTATCCCATCCCCAGAGCTCTAGCCGAGGAACGAAAACAAGTCCGTTGTACTCTGTAAACAGTCGCACAGTTTTAATCTGAGATTAAACAATGTTATGAGATAACAGCTTCCCCGATATGGCCTCTGTGGTCGGCGGGGCTATAAACAACAGGATGGAACAGGATTGAATTGGAGGTATACATTTGGCTATTTTATTAAAATTTTACCCTGTTGTTTTTTTTTCTCAACAGAAGTGTGCCTAGTATAGAATTATGCAAAATCTGCTGTCATAATGTCTTTGAATGTGCTTTTATACTTGTTTTTTTTAAATCTTTCTTTTTATAAAAATGTATCTGTCAGCGTTTTAAAGGGCGTAAAAGTAGCCAAAGTCATGTCTTTTATTTTTGGTATAAAAACTGCTTAAAAGCCAATGTTGAGATTACCATTCGTAAGTTTAAAGAATTATGGGCGAAGAATATGTCTGAAGAAAAACCCAAACAGGTTTCTTGTACTTGTTATAGAATAAACAAGTTTGGGAAGTTTGAAATATTTAATTTTTGGCAGCCATTTTGGATTGTTTCCATAACAACAGCGCAAAACAGAGTGCTTTTATGGATTCTTAGTCTTTTCAAGTGATTCCCTCTCAAATAATTATATGATACGACTTCTAACATGAGCTTGTAAAACAAAACTGATAATTTCGACTCCCATATTTGATTTTTATAAATGAGTTACTGTCATTGTTTCCTTGCTTGCTATGATACTCCCCATTTTGGGGGGGATCACAGTATTTAAAATTTATTTTTTGGTATTTTTTACCATTTTAAGTCACGGCAGATTTCTCTCCGTGAAATTCGGGCTGCTCTTCCTGGGAAGAGGGCGTCGCCACAAGAGCAGCGCCACCCATTAAAAAAAACTTTGTCCTCCCTGCAAATGTATTTGTTTCCCTTTATCAGAATGACTTTTTTCTACAGAATTTTGCCAGGGACAACTCTCTTGTTGCCGTGGGTTCTTTTACGTGCACAAAAATAATTATGTGTAACACACGGGACCTCGGTTTATCGTCACCATCCGGAAGACTAGCGCCCAGACCACTGGCGACAACATTTTGTAAAATAACCCAGAGAGGGTGAACGATCGAGCATTTGAAGAATTAGCTGACCAGTTGTATGGGCTGTCCAAGAACCTGCCAACCAGTGAGGGGACAGGATAGCTCAGTGGTCACAGCACTGGCTTTCCCCCCAGCTAAGGTTAAGCAGCATCGAGCGTGGTTACCACTTGGATGGATGACCATTTTCGCGCTATGGCTCCAGTACAGTTCCCCCAGTTCACCCAGCTGTAAATGGTTACCTGCCCTCTTTAGGGTCAGGGAAGGTAAAGCAGCGAGGGAGAGCAGATGGGCGCCTTCGCCCTCAATATGCTGGCTCCTAGAGAAGCTGAGGTCTCTGACGCCTCGCTTCCCTACGTCTCACATATGTTATGGGACACCTTGACCTTGGCTTTAACCCTGTATCTTGGTTGATTTGGCTTTGCTGTCAAACTGTCAATTGATTTTTTTCTTGTTAAACGTTTCCATTGAAAATGCCAAATGCAATCAGACACTGGTGCTGTTGCTGTGAACGTGATTGGTATTAGAGCTGTATGTGTGTGTGTGTTTATTTTTTTATTTATTTTATTTTATTCTTTTATATCGAGGATAGTGGAATAAGCACTCATATGCTTTTTTTTTTTTTACATCCAGTCCGCGTTTGTATGCGGTTTTGTTAATACTGCCATCTGTTCCCACCGGCACACAATGGCCTACTCTTACGAAAAGCGGAACAGGATTTAACGTGTGCGCAAGATGTTCTGCGTGGGTTCGCACACGGGGCCTCGGTTTATAGTCTCATCCGAAGGACTTTTGGGGAGAGTGGAGACGGCACTGATGTTAACTCCAGGGGAAAATATCCCCCTTGAACGGGAATCGAACCCGGGTCGTCAGATTGCCAGCGCAAGGTTCTAACCACCAGGCTATCCCGCCCCAGTGTGTGTGTGTGTGTGTGTGTGTGTGTGTGTGTGTGTGTGTGTGTTGTGTGTGTGTGTGTGTGTGTGTGTGTGTGTGTGTGTGTGTGGTGTATGTGTGTGTGTGTGTGTGTGATATTCAGATTTAGAATATTTTATTGCCATTTAAGTCATGTAGACTTAACACAATAAAACAAACGTCAGTCATAATTATCTATTTGGCTCAAAATGATGCTAGCTAAAGGCATTTTTTTCCATTGGTGAACTTCAGAGCAATGTGTGTGTGTGTGTGTGTGTGTTGTGTGTGTGCGTACGCGCGCGCGTGCGCGCGTGTGTGTGTGTATGACATAGGGTGATTGTATGCAGATTATAGTGTAAAGTCTGAGACGCCAGTAGTCATTCTCTCGGTGATTCAGGCAGCGAATCCTTGAAGGTAAAATGTGAAATGATATGAATAAAGTGATTTAGATTTGGATGTCTTGTCTTTTGGTTTCTTATAGAAGCAGAAAGTGTGTGTGTGTGTGTGTGTGTGTGTGTGTGTGTGTGTGTGTGTGTGCGTGCGTGCGTGTGTGTGTGTGTTTTGTGTATGTGTGTGTTGTGTTGTGTGTGTTGTCTATGTGTGTGTGTGTGTGTTGCATGTGTGTGTTGTATGTGTGTGTACACGTGTGTGTACGTATATGTTTGTGTTGTGTTGTGTGTGTTGTATTATGTTGTGTGTGTATGTGTTGTGTACATGCCTGCGTGTGTGTGCGTGTGCGTGCGTGTATGTGTGTGTGCGTGCTGTGTGTGCGTGTGTGTATGTGTGTGCTTGCATGTATGTATGTATGTGTGTGTGTGCGCGCGCGTGCGTGTGCACGCACACCATCCAAGCGCGCGTGAAGAGCATAATTATGGTAAATGCAACGAGAAACAGAGACAGATGCACACAACCAGACTGAGACAGACAAGAGGCAGACAGACAGACAGACAGACAGAAAGAGACAGAGTGTATGTATGTGTGAACTTTGTGTGTGTGCAACATTCAAGATTTAGTCCCTTTCACCCCTTTTGGGGTATGGAAGATTACAAACAAATTGAACAGGAGAATAAACCTAACAGCAATACACCCCAAAATAATTTTATGAATACTAACAGGAACTGAAAATTAAAGAGTTCATCGCAAAATGATAAGCAAACAGTACACGCACACAGAAACTAACTCTCTCTCTCTCTCTCTCTCTCTCTCTCTCTCTCTCTCCTCTCTCTCTCTCTCTCTCTCTCTCTCTCTCTCTCTCTAACACATACACAATCATACAGACACGCTAGCTGTGTTTTCACACACGCAACACACAACACACACGCACACACACACACACACACACACACACACACACACACACACACACACACACACACACACAACACACACACACACACACACACACACAACACAACACAACACAACACAACACAACACAAGACCTCGTCCTCCGGCCCCTCTCCCCCCCCCCCCCGCCCCCCACCCCCCTCTACACACACACTTTCCTACTAGTCAATCAGACATTATTTTATTGTTCACCAACTTTCCCTTTCCAATTCTACCGTCAATTATTTTCTTTCATCCTTTACCCCCCCAAAAAAAAATCAGTATCATCATTATTATTATCATTATTTTTTTTTATATATTCAGTATAAAAGAACCCGGTGCTGTCTTTGTCACTAAGGGGTGGGTTCCCAGCCTTTTTCAAAGACAGAAGAACGCTTGTTTGTAGTGATGGCGTTCGTTACTGACCTGAATTCTGTTCGTTTCTCTTGTTCCCAGTTCACTAGGTTATGGGTTTTCCCAGTATTTCTGGGTTTTTTGTGTGTGTGTTTTTTTTGGGAGAAAAAAACTTTTAGTTTTTTTTTTTGGTAGGTTGTCTTGTCTTTTTGTTCTTTGGTTGTTTTTTGTGTGTGCCTTGTCCTGGTTTAATGTGTGTGTGTGTGTGTGTGTGTGTGTGTGTGTGTGTGTGTGTGTGTGTGTGTATGGGTGTTGTGTTGTGTGTGTGTGTGTTGTGTGTGTGTGTGTGTGTGAGTGTGTGTGTGTGAGTGGTGTGTGTTGTGTGCGTGTGTGTGTTTCTTCTTTGTGTCTCTCTGTCTCTCACTCTTTCCATGATTTCTGTGTGTGTGTGTGTGTGTGTGTGTGTGTGTGTGCGTGCGCGCGCTCTTGTGTGTGTGTGTGTTTGAGTGTGTGTGTGTGTGTGTGTGCTCTTGTGTGTGTTTTGTGTGTGTGTGCGCGTGCGTGCGTGCTTGTGTGTGTGTGTTTCTGTGTGTGTGTTTGTGTGCGTGCTTGTGTGTGTGCACGCGCGCGCGTGTGTGTCTTGTTGTTGTTGTTGTTGTTTTCTTGTTGTTGTGTTGTTGTTGTTGTTGTTTTCTTCTTCTTCTTCTTCTTCTTCTTCTTCTTCTTCTTCTTCTTCTTCTTCTTCTTCTTCTTCTTCTTCTTCTTCTTCTTCTTCTTCTTCTTCTTCTTCTTCTTCTTCTTCTTCTTCTCCTTCTTCGATGATAATGGAATAAGCATTCATGTGCTCATCCCTGTGTGTGTGTTTTAAAAATATTTTTTATTTTTTTTATTTTTTTCCTTTTATATCGAGGATAACTCTGTGTGTGTGTGTGTGTGTGTGTGTGTGTGTGTGTGTGTGTGTGTGTGTGTGTGTGTGTGTGTGAGTATGTATGTGTCTGTTTCTATCTGTCTGTCTGTCTGTCTGTCTGTCTCTCTCTCTTCGTAATTTCTCTCTGTCTGCCTGTCTCTTTCTCTCTGTCATTCTTTGTGTATCTGTGTCACTGTGTGTGTGTGTGTGTGTGTGTGTGTGTGTGTGTGTGTGTGTGTGTGTGTGTGTGTGTGTGCCTGTGCCTCTCTCTGTCTCTTTTTCTTTCTGTCTCTCTGTGGTCTGTTAGTCTGTCTGTATATAAATATATATATATATATATATATATATCTGTCTCTGTCTCTCTCTCTCTGTGTTTTCTTTTTCTTTTTGTTTTGGAGGGGGAAGGGCTGGGGGGGGGGGGGGGGGGCGGAGCTGTTGAAATCTAAGGAACAAGTTAATTTTTAGTTTTGTTAAAGGGGGAAAACATCTGATCGCCTGTTGCTCTCTCTGCTAGTATTGATTTTTGTGTGTGCTGCTGAGCCATAGTATGTCATTTCTGCTACAGTTTTGACTGATGGTGCTGCTGCAACAGCAACAACAACAACTTCAACAACAACAACACAACCAAGACTAACGGTAGCGGTAGCGACAACTGCTAGAACCGCTACTGTTGATGCTGTGATCGAACAATGAGAGAAGCAGCAGCGGCAGCACAAGCAACAACAACTATGACTATTACTGTTACTACTACTACCATTACTGCTACGGCATTACCTTTAGTACTACACTCTGTCTCCTCCTCCTCCCCCTGCTTCTTCTTCTCCTCTTACTACTACTACTACTACTACTACTGCTACTGCTACTACTACTACTACTACTACTACTGCTACTGCTACTACTACTACTACTACTACTACTACTACTACTACTACTACTGCTACTACTGCTGCTGCTGCTGCTATTGCTGCTGCTGCTGCTGCTGCTGCTGTTGCTACTGCTGCTGCTGCTGCTACTACTGCTACTGCTGCTGCTGCTACTGCTGCTACTACTGCTGCTGCTGCTACTGCTACTACTACTGCTGCTGCTGCTGCTGCTGCTGCTGCTGTTGCTGTTGCTGCTGCTGCTACTTCTACTACTGCTACTACTACTGCTGCTGCTACTACTACAGTACACTTCGCTTATAAGAAAGTCACGGGGACACAAATTTTCGATTTCTTTTGATCAAAGGTTCCTTATATACGAAGACTCGGATGAAAGAATTTTTTAAAACTACATTTTCTGATAACCATGGAAATGGCAGGAAAGAGAGAGAGAGAAAGAAAAGGAAAAGAACGTACCTGTCAAGAAAAACTTGCGTAATAGAGAGAGAGAGAAATGATTTTATTTCAATGTACTGTTCCTCTTCCATCATACGTTATTCTGGTTGTAAGAAGAACGAATAAGTGTGCGGTGCCAGACGTAACAACAAACTGGGATGCCGTGATGCCGTGAGCCCCTTCTTTTTTTCCCCTGGCAGAACACTTCATAGATCTCGGCGCAAAATTCAAAATGCCTCCCTGTCAACCCTTGTCTCTCAACTATCTATGTGTGCAAATTCTCTTATCAGGCAGCCCTGACCTTTCACGTGAAACTAATACCCTTATCTTTAAAACTGTACATATATATTTTTTTAAATTCAAAGGGCTTCTAATTTAAAGTCAATTCAACATGTACAATTGATTTTTGTATATTTTGATGTCTATACACTCGATGTTTGACTAACTTTTGTATTGCTTAACATTTTTTCTACCTGCTCTCACTAATCTTTCTGGTTTTTGTCTGTTGTTTGTTTTGATGTTTTGTCAATTCAACATGTACAATTGATTTGGAATATTTTGATGTCTATACACTCGATGTTTGACTAACCTTTGTATTGCTTAACATTTTTTCTACCTGCTCCAACTAATCTCTCTGTTTTTTGTCTGTTGTTTGTTTTGATGTTTTGACAATTCAACATGTATAATTGATTTGGAATATTTTGATGTCTATACACTCGATGTTTGACTAACCTTTGTATTGCTTAACATTTTTTCTACCTGCTCCAACTAATCTCTCTGGTTTTTGTCTGTTGCTTGCTTTCACAAACACAATGGCTGGAAAGCCAGAGGTTGACCAAGGAGACGATGGAGCGACTCCGTGGCTGACACCCTGCGAGCCCATGACCTGTCACTACATCAAGCCTCCCGCCTAGCTGCAGACAGACGTCTGTGTCTCCCCGCGACGCCGAAAGGCACCAGCGGCAGATGAAAGAAAGAAAGAAAGAAAGAAAGAAGCTTGTTTTCATGTTTTGACTGTGTGTCAGCTGGCTGATCTGTTTCTTCGTTTGTTTTGTTTTGTTTATTTGTTTGTTTGTTTGTTTTTGTTCTTTCGTTTCATCCTGCAGCTTGTTGTTTGTTTGTGTCCGTCTTGTGGTTAGTCTTTTTTTCATTATTTACTTTTTCATCAGCTAATCATCTAGATGAGTTGAACAGTGTTGGATTCTGGAAAACTTTCCAAACGATTGCCTATTTATGCTATAGACATGTCTTCTGGGGAATCTTAAGTTATTTCATTATCTGTACTTATTGATGCTGTTATTATTCTGCTCGGTCATTTTTTCCCCGTTTACCTCTTCTGGTCAGTGTATTGATTATCAGTCGCCATATGAATGTTGATGTTGTACTTGAGCGCAACCTAAGCTACTTGCTTGTTGCTGCTATGCTGATTATGTTCATTATGGTATGCTTGTTTCATGCTTATTAATGAATAAACCTTATTTAAACCAAAATGCCTCCGTGATGGCTTGAACCCGGGCCGTAAGATCACGATCTCTACGCTCTAACCTCTAGTCTATAACCCGCCACCCCCCTACCCCCCCCCCCACCCCCCCCCCCCCCGAATCCCTATCCAATAGGCGGATAATGCTCGCAGTGTAGTTCCAGTCTTTCATGGCGCCTATAGCAAAACATTGCGGTAAACAGTAGCCAGGGTAAAAAATACCCAAGAAAAAAAACTAACAACAAAAAGCACCCCCGAAACGCCCCCCCCCCCATCCCCACCCAAAAACAAGCAAAACCCCAAACAAGCAAAAATCAAACAAGCCAACAACAACAAGCACAAAAAACCGGCAGAAAACAACCCGCAACACAAAAAAACCAACCCCAAACAAGAACAAAACAAGACAAAAAAGCGACCCCTCCCCCACCCCTCCCCCCAAAACAACAACAACAAC
>CM054138.1:44898312-44903312 GCA_028751875.1 Rapana venosa
GGTAAAGGAGAGGAGAGGATAGGAGAAAGAAAGAGAAAAACAAAATAAAACAAGTTGTTTTACTTCAAGATGGTAATGGATTAAGCACAGAGATGTTTATCATCTAAAAAGATTGTAGTAGTAGTAGTAGTAGTAAAAGTAGTAGTAGTAGTAGTAGTAAAGTAGTAGTAGTAGTAGAAGAGTAGTAGTAGTAGAAGAGTAGTAGTAGAAGTAGTAGAGTAGTAAGTAGTAGTAAGTAGTAGAGAGTAGTAGGTAGTAGTAGTAGTAGAAGTAGAGTAGTAGTAGTGAATAGAAAAGTATGTAGTAGTAGTAGTAGTAGAAGTGGTAGTAAGTAGTAGTAAGTAGAAGAGTAGTAGTAGAAGGTAGGTAGTATAAAGTAGAAGGAGTAGTAGTAGAAGGAGTAGTAGATAGTAAGAGTAGTAGTAGAAGTAGTAAAGTAGAGTAGTAGTAGAAGAAGAGTAGTAGTAGAAGTAAAGTAAGTAGTAGTGGTAGTAGAAGTAGTTGTAGAAGTAGTAGTAATAGTAGATAGTTAGTAGTAGTCGTAGTCGTAGTATGTAGTAGTAGTAGTAGTAGTAGTAGTAGTAGTAGGTAGTAGTAGTAGTAGTAGTAGTAGAGAAGTAGTAGTAGTCGTAGTAGTCGGAAATAGAAGGGGAAGAAGAAAAAGAAGACATAAAGCACTACTTTACCGTGGAAAGGGAAACAAACCCAACAACCAGCACCTCTCTCTCTCACACACCCACACCTCCCCCCCCCCCCCCCCCCCCCCCCCCCGCAACCCCCTCCCACACACACACGGCAACTTCCCTCCTCTCCCTACCTACACCGCCCTAGCCCCCCCTCCCCCCCTTTAGCTCCTCTCCCCCCCTCCACCCCCCAACCACGAAAATAGATCGCAGGTAATTAAAACGGATGATGTCAGACGGAAAGCAAAAAAAACACAACTGTCAAGCGCTCCAACCACAAAGTAGGTAATTCAGGCAACAACATTATGATCTGTCTGCAAGAAAGTGAAACACCTCTCTCTCTCTGTCTCTGTGTAGAAAGTTAAGCTTTGTCTGTCTGTCTGTCTGTCTCTCTGTGTAGAAAGTTAAGCTCTGTCTGTCTGTCTGTCCCTCTCTCTGTAGAAAGTTAAGGTCTGTCTGTCTATCTGTCTCTCTGTCTGTCTGTCTCTCTCTCTCTTTGTGTATAAAGTTAAGCTCTGTCTGTCTGTCTCTCTCTCTGTGTGTAGAAAGTTAATCTCTGTCTGCCTGTCTGTCTCTCTCTCTCTGTGCAGAAAGTTAAGCTCTGTCTGTCTGTCTGTCTGTCTGTCTGTCTCTCTCTCTCTCTCTCTCTCTCTCTCTGTCTGTCTGTCTGTCTCTCTCTCTCTCTCTCTCGCGCTCTTCTCTCTCTTTTTCTGTGCAGTGTCTTTGCTCAGGCTAATAAGCGACAAAGGCAGACAGTACGCACGAAGTATATATACCTGGGGGGTCGATCTATATCTAGAATGTAGGTGCTAGTAAATTATGCTGACGGTTAAACAAAAAAAGAAAAAAAAATAGAAAGATAAACCTACCAAGTATAGCAGACATAAAAAAATATAGGTTAAAACAATATTACATGCGAGGTTTTTTTTGGTATTATTATTATTATTTTTTTTTTTTGGTGAGGAGTGTAGCACAGCCGCCGAGGATTAATTTCTTGACATTTCTTCTTCTTCTTCAATCCTCGAATGCTCAGCCAGCAACTATTGTTGTCTGTGTCATACGAGCGAAATTTAATGCGTTGCGCTTTGCCGTTAAGCGCCTGACAAGTCAGGCCCAGCACATCTATCTGACTTCGGTGTGGGGTGAGAATTGTTATCTTTTTAAGTCTTTTTTTGGGGGAAAAAAATGGCAGGAGAATGGATGGACCAAGATGGCCGAAAATAGACAAGAAGGTGGTGACAGGCCGGAAAGGCAAAGAAACAAGGCAGAAACAAAGAGAGGGATAGAAAAGAGGGAATTCGTGGACAAAGAAGAACATGGCTTTCGTGGTCAGAGGGGCTATAAACAACATGAAATAAAATAAAAATAAAACGGGCACTCTACCATTTTATTGTCATTTACTTTGGTTTACGCTTGTCTGTGTAAATGTTTCGCTATAGGAGTGGCATTCTCTACAGACATTTGCCGGTGACAACTCTCTTCGAACTCTATTCTTTAACGTGCGTAAGTAGTACTAGTATGAACATTTGGGAGGGAGTATGCTGGGAGTATGTATGGGTGACCGTTTGCGCGCCTTGGCTTCAGTACAGTTCCCCCAGTTCACCCAGCTGTAAATGGCTACCTGCCCTCTTTAGGGTCAGGGAAGGTAAAGCAGCGAGGGAGAGGAGATGGGCACCGCCCTCAATATGCTGGTTCCTAGAGAAGTGAGGTCTCTGACGCCTCGCTCCCCTACGACCTTATAGGTTATGGGACTCCTTTACCTTTACCTTATGCTGGGAAGGGGTGGGTCGGGCTATATTTTTCAGGGAGGAAGCTTAGGAGGGAGTATGAGGGCGTAGGTTTAGGTAGGGTGTTTATGGGGGGGGGGGGGGGGGGGTATTTTGGGGGTAGGTCTGGAGAAGGGGGATAGAGGTTCAGGGGGGTAGTGTGGTGGGGGTAGGTCTAGGGAGGGAGGAGGAGGTTTAAGGGGGTAGTGTGGTGGGGGTAGGTCTGGGAGGAGGAGGAGGTTTAAGGGGGTAGTGTGGTGGGGGTAGGTCTGGGGAGGGAGGAGGAGGTTTAAGGGGGTAGTGTGGTGGGGGTAGGTTTGGGGAGGGAGGAGGAGGTTTATTTTTTAAATTCTATTTTATTTTATTCTTTTATTTATTTTATTCTTTTATTTCGAGGATAATGGAATAAACACTAATGTGCTTTAAAAAAAAATCCAGTCCATGTGTGTATGCAGGTTTGTATATTTCGTTACCCGTTCCTACCAGCACACAATGGCCTACTCTTCTCAAAAGCGGAACAGGATTTAACGTGTGCGCAAGATGTTCTGCGTGCGTTCGCACATGGGACCTCGGTTTATAGCCTCATCCGAAGGACTTTTGGGGAGAGTGGAATTTACACTGATGTTAACTCCAGGGGAAAATATCCCCTTGAACGGGGATCGAACCCGGGTCGTCAGATTGCGAGCGCAATGTTCTAACCACTAGGCTATCCCGTCCTCCCGTTTAAGGGGAGTGAGTCTGGTGGGGGGTTGGTTTGGGGAGGGAGCATGATGGGTAGGTGTAGGGAGGAGGGGGGGGGGGGGGGCAGAAGATTTGCCTATTCTGTCGCCCATTGTTCAAATCCATTTTCTTCTTAAATCAAGATATGGTTCTGTATTGTAAGAGAAACGAACCTAAAGATAATGTCAGCAATTAAAAAGGCACAAAACCCCCAAACAAAAACAAAAAAACAAAAACAGAAAGCAAAAAAAGGACGTAGTATAGCACACATGTTGAGAGAGAAAACTGATATATTTTTTCTTTACAAGCGCAAGAAGCGGCCATTCAACATCATCAACGAATATCTACATGTTCTGATAACGTATATCCATGGAAAAAAAGTATTTCGCCATTTTTTCCTGCCACTACATAATAATTATGTGCATGTGTTGTAACAGCAAATCATACTGAAAATAATGCTTTGCTATTACTATTATATTAACACATGCACATAAATTATTACATGCAGCCTGCGATAACACACACACATACACACAGACACACGCACACAAAGACTCTCTTTCTGACCCACCCACCCACACACCCACACCCACACACACATACATACACACAGACTCTCTCTCTCCCCCGCCCCACACACACAGACTCTCTCTCTCTCACCTACACCTCCCCCCCTACACACACACACATACACAAACTCTCTCTCTCTCTCTCTCTCTCACCTACACCCCCCCTACACACACACACACACAAACACACACACACGCAAACACACACACAAACACATAAACACACATATACAAAAACACACACAAAAACACACACAAACACACACACACACACAAACACACCCACACACACACACCCCCCACACACAAACACACCCACACACAAACACACACACACCACACATCCACACACACACACAAACACACACACACATAAACACACACATACACACACACACACACACATCCACACACACACACAAACACACACACACAAACACACACACACACATCCACAAACACACACACACACACACACACACACACACACACACACACACACACACACACACACACACACCACACACACACACACACACACAACACTCTCTCTCTCTCTCCTCTCTCTCTCTCACCCACCCACCACCCACCCACACCACACACACACACACACACTTTGTAGACTCAGAGCCTTAGTCAGTACACACGATTTAAACATTGAGTTAGGGTCAATATACAGGCACCCCAAGAGCAGAAAGATTATGTAGCCTGTGTGGAGTATAAAGGATGATTTTCGATTTTTTTTAATGCTTGTTTGTTGTTTCAGGGTCTACGAAGAAACCTACTTAAAGAGGTACAACAATCCAGCCATTTAAATAATTAGACCAATCCAACAAATATCTTTCGATAATTTGGTTCCATGTGATTTTATGTACACTTAAACGAACTTCTAAGACCATTTGCGAAGTACATTTTTTGTTTGCATGAATCATCGGTAACCTTTATCCTTACCGATTTGTCTACTTGTTTATAAGCCTTCTAGGCTTCCATGGCAATAAACGATGTTCTGTTCACACACACACACACACACACACACACACACACACACACACACACACACACACACACACACACACACACACACACACACACACACACACACACACACACACACACACACACACACACACACACACACACACATGGACACACACACACACATGGACACACAAACACATGGACACACACACACACATGGACACACACGCGCACATACACATACGCGCGCGCGCGCGCGCGCACACACACACACACACACACAC
>CM054138.1:44908312-44920812 GCA_028751875.1 Rapana venosa
CATTACACTACACTACTATACACTATACACACAAACTACACTACGCTACACTACACTACACACACCACAACACACTGGACACACACACACACACACACACACACCACACACACACACACACACACACACACACACACACCACAACACACACAACACTACACCACACACACACAAACACAACACACACACACACACACCAACACAACACACACACACACACACACACACACCACACACACACAACACACACACAAACACTACACACAAACACTACACCACACACACCACACACACACACACACCACACACACAACACACACACACACACACCACACCCCACACACACATACACCCCTCCCCCCCCAACACACACACACACACACACAACACACACACACACACACACACACTTATAATGTATACTGGTATCCATTTTCCCCATGTCACTTCTTGCAACACACAGGAAACCAAAAAAAAAAAAACCCACACCAGAACGCCAGCGGGATATAACTATTTAGTGTGTTGTTATCAGTGTGAGGAAGGAAATAGGTATCGGATTTCCGAGCAGGGCCCAGATGGCGATCCCAGTATGATCAAGGCAGTGAGAGAGGCCACAAGACACAATCACAGTTAGCGAGTGGAAAAGTGCACTGCGAGAATGAAAAGGAGTCATGCAATTAAAGCAGGTCACACACTTAGGGACAGGATAGCTCAGTGGTCAGAGCACTCCTTTTCCCCAAACTAAGGTTAATTTTATTCTTTTATATCGAGGATAATGGAATAAGCACTTATGCGCTTTTTTACATCCAGTCCCCGTGTGTATGCGGTTTTGTGAATTCTGTCATCTGTTCCCACCGGCACACAATGGCCTACTCTTACGAAAAGCGGAACAGGATTTAACGTGTGCGCAAGATGTTCTGCGTGCGTTCGCACACGGGGCCTCGGTTTATAGTCTCATCCCAAGGACTTTTGGGGAGAGTGAAGTCTGCACTGATGTTAACTCCAGGGGAAAAAATCCCCTTGAACGGGAATCGAACTCGGGTTGTCAGATTGCGAGCGCAATGTTCTAACCACTAGGCTATCCCGTCCCCCCATAAGCAGCATAGAGCGTGATTACCAAGTGGATGAGTGACCATTTGCACGCCTTGGCTTCAGTATACATGTATAGTTCCCCCCCAGTTCACCCAGCTGTAAATGGGTACCTGCCTTCTTTAGGGTCAGGGAAGGTGGTAAAGCATAGAGGGAGAGAGGAGATGGGCGCCGCCCTCAATATGCTGGCCCCTTGGGGAAGCCGAGGTCTCTGATATTTCTCTCTCCAACAAGGGGATAGGTTATAGGACCACTTTTACTTATGTCACACACTTCGCTGTTGGTCAAAACCAATCCTTTTTTGTTGTTGTTTTTGTTTTGGGTAGGATTGGATTGTGTTTGTGTTGTGTTGTGTATTGTGTTGTGTTGTTTAGTACTGTATTGTATTGTGTTGTGTGGGGCAAGTATAAAGAGGCCAAAAGTGGTCATGTAAAGCATGTCACACACTTAGCTGTTCGTCAAAGTGATCCCTCCTGTTTGGTTTTGGGTGGGATTGGATTGTGTTGTATTGCGTTTTTTAGTACTGCATTGTATTGTATTGTATTGAACTGTACTGTATTGTGTGGGGGCAAGTAGGCAAAGGCCAAAACGATGTAATCTAAAGCATGTCACACACTTAGCTATTCGTCAATGGGACCCATTTTGGTTTTGGATGGGATTGGATTGTGTTGTGTTGTGTTGTAGTGTTGTGTTGTTTCATACTGCATTGTGTTGTATTGTATTGTGTTGTTTTGTATTGTATTGTACTGTACTGTGTGGCACAAGAAGTCAAAGGCCCAAAGTGGTCATCTAAAGTGTGTCACACACTAAGATGTTCGTCAAAGCGACCATTTTTGGTTTTTGGATGGGATTGCGCTGTGTTGTGCCGTGTTGTTTTGTGTTATATTTAATATATTGCTTCGTATTGTATTGTATTAAGCCCTGGAGCAGAAACTGGTAAGTGTGAGATGAAGTGCTTGAGGAAGCCGTCAACAAGACCAGGAGAGATAAGATAAGAAACGAGGTGATTAGAGACATGGTAGGAGCCACACCCGTCCTACACCATATTGAACAACAACAAACCAAGTGGTTCGGGCACCTCACACGGATGCCGCCAAACCAGCCAGCCTTGCGTGCTTACAACTTGAGGTACTCTGGCACGAGGGCCAGAGGTAGACCCAGGCGACGCTGGAGTGATTCCGTGGCAGAAACACTGAAAGTCCATGGATTGTCCCTCCTCCAAGCTACCCGCCTTGCAGCAGACAGGCATTTAAATCTCCCCGCGACGCCACAGAGTACAAGCGGAAGGAAAAAGCAAAGTAAAACAAGTAAGTATCGTATTGCATTGTACTGTGTTGGGAAAGTGTGCGAAGGCCAAAAGCGGCCATTTAAAGCATGCTACTGTCTGTCAAAGTGACCCTTTTTGGTTTGGGATTAGAATGGATTGGGTTGTGTTCTGTTGAACTGCATTGTGTTATATATTATTTGATGCTGAATTGTATTGTGTTGGTTTTAGCAAATGCGCAAATACCCAAACCGGTCATTCAATGTATGTTGCTGTTTGACAAAGATGGCCCTTTTTGGTTTGGGTCAGATCAGATTGGATTGTTTTGTGTTGTATTGCATTGTGTTGTATTATTTAGTAATGTACTGTATTGTGTTGTGTTGGGCAAATGCGCAAAGGCTAAACCAGTCATTTAAAGCATGTTCACACAAGCTATTATCACAAGGGCCTTTTTGTATTGGCTTGGATTGGATTGTGTATTATGTTGTGTTGTGTTTTGTTGTGTTGTTTTAGTTCTTGAGAGCTCCGAGGTCACCAATGGTGACATTTTGCGTATGCGACCGTTTTTGCACACCATGAAGGTAGCCGCATTCCGACTTCGGGGATGTATGCTGGGTCTGCTTGTGTTTTCGTAACCCACTGACACTGACTGACATGAATTATATAATTCATCAGAAGCTGAGCGGAGATTCGACCTCACGACTTAATGGATCCATGGGATTGAAGTCGATATCTTAACCACTCGGCTACAGTGTCCCTTGGTTTGGTTTGTTTGCATTATAGTCCCAGGAAATATATCCCATCCAGGGACTGTACCATCAACCAGCCATCGCCATTGTACAGTACATACAATTGTGTTGTGTTGTGTTGTACTGTCTTGTATTGTTATGTATTGTATTGTACGCCACTTTCAGTCAAGGTAGATCTGTTTATGTCGAAGTCCAGGCTGCTCTCTAGGAATAGATTTTGTTGCCACAAGAAAATTCCCAGGCATGTCTTTAAAAAAAAATTCCTGTTTGCACGGTCATTTTGTTTTCCTCCATGACAAGCTCTTAAGCATAACAATCTGTACTCTTAGTGAAAGGAGAAAAATCCTTTGATGCCGGAGTGTAGCTGCCTATATGGCTAGGTACTTCAAAACAACACCCGTATCAGCCGCTATGGTGCAGAGGTCAGTGTGTTGGGACCTGGCTGTAACGTTGAGGGTTCAAATCCCGTAAGAGTCATGGGAGTTTCCAGAGTCTGGCGAACTCCTTCTACCCAGAGTGTATTTGCTGTGGGTTCAGTGGGAAAACTGGGACCACATGTTATGTGTCATGAAAAGTTATGCTGAGATTGTCTCCACCCATGACAAAGGGTAATCCACACCATGTAGTCTGTCTAACTCATTGCACCTGGCATTTACTGTCAGACCCTAAGGGGACAGGATAGCTCAGTGGTCAGAGCACTCGCTTTCCCCCAGCCAATGTTAAGCAGCATCGAGCGTGGTGACTAATTGGATGGGTGACCGTTTGTACCCCTTGGCTTCAATACAGTCCCCCAGTTCACCCAGCTGTAAATGGGTACCTGTCTCTTTAGGGTCTTTTTGAGCGCTTTGATTTGTTGCTTTACAAGATTCAGCGCTCTATAAATTCCATACATTATTATTATTATTATTATTATTAGGGTCAGGCAAGGTAGAGCAGCGAGGGAGAGGAGATGGGATCCGCCCTCAATATGCTGGCCCCTAGAGAAGCTGAGGTCTCTGACGCCTTGCTTCCCCTATGACCATATATGTTATGGGACACATTTACCTTAAGTAAGTTCTGGATGAGAAGTGTGCGTACATGGTCTTTTGTGGAAATTATTTATTTGTGATGCCCCACCTTCACTGACACTGTTGTCCACTCTTGTTCCCACGTTGTTCATTCTGACCTTTCTGCCAGTCATGCCCAGGCTTGCTATTTTGTATCCTCAGGGTCAGAGGTTTTCAGAGAGCTTATCAATCAATGTTAGGCTGCCACAAGACCATCAACCAGGAGGGGACCCTGCACTGCTGCTGGGTCATTTTGGTGGTGTACAATGGTGCCTGTTGTCCGCTAACATAGGCAGGATACCATCTACCAAGCTTCCTTCTTGGTGACAGTAACAGTTTAGTCGCAGAGCCAGACTGAGTGAGAGGGTCCAACAGGGGTGGTGATAACCACATCGATCCTCCAACAGCCTTCTCCTATTAACCTCCAACTCTGAAAGTTTCGAGACCAGCTTAACACAATCATATAATTGTATAGAAAAAACAAACACTGAGATCAGCATGAGATCAGGGGAGCCTGAGCCACCGAATCCGAGACAATTTTCTGTTACCTCATGTTGATCGGTGGTGATGAAGATGATGTAATGATCTGGTGTCATTTCGGCCTTTGGAAGCGCTGGTGGCGCTTCTGGCTCGCCCTGCAAGGCAGAGACGCGCTCCTCCAAAGTGCAGACACAAGCAAGTTGCATGCAATGCTGCTGCTATAGAAGTGCATCAACTTGGAGACTGCTTGACAGGGCTGTACCGTGTATTTCCTATCATAGTACATCCCAGCATCAACTTGCACCTGAGAGTTACAGACACCTGCAGTCTTAGTCAAGTAACCCTAACTTTCAGGGCCACCGTAGAAGGCTGCATGAGTTAAGGTTAAGGTCAGGGTTAAGTCACAGTGTTATGGTCAGTATTAGCAGATAGTCTGAAGAATTATGTCAGCTATTTTAACCCCAAAGTCCTCACTTACCCCTAACACTGTTAGATAACCCTGATCTTTCTCTTCTTCTCTTTTCTTCCTTGACTCCCCGAGGGGTTTTCAGGGTTCTGCACTGAGTTGGGTTTTTTTCAGGTTATGGCTTTTGGACAAGTTCAGCCCAGGCAGAGCCCATCCATCTCCAGGTACTGGGTGCCTGCTGAATATGTTGTGTTTTCATGACCCACAAACCTTCACATGAATGATGGCGTTTCTAATGAGCATATAATTCATCTTCAGAAGGCACATATACATATATATATATATATATATATATATATATATATATATATATATATATATATATATATATATATATATATATAATATATATATATATATATATAAAAGAAGGGAGTTGAAGCATTGGTGTGTCTGTGCTTTAAGTTGATCCAGGAGATCCTAGATCTCCCATCCCTAATTCACCAGACACCGCTGCTGAGATAAAACCCACCACATAGACCCATGGGATGAAAGTCAATACTTCCATCTACTCGCCTGTAGTGTAATGATCCTACCTTATACAAACCTTAGAGGTGACATTCCTTGCAAGGATTTTTGGAGGGTTGTATACTACTACACTGCAAGGTCATATCTATCTGTGTTCATTTCTATAGGGGCACAGCTGTGGTAGGCGTTCACACTGACTTGTGAAATACAATGAAGTACAACCCCCGAGCTTTTATTAAAAGTAGTGAAAGTCATAAGGCATCTGCTACTGATACACCATTCACTAACCTTGAACAGTGTCAGTTACCTGGCCGCCATCTCTCTAACTTGGCCTTGAACTCTGGAGATCACTGGCCCAGGCTTAAGATTGGATGGGATTGCACTGTCACCAGAGATTGGAAAGGAGAAGGATACACATCTCACATTCCCTCAAATGTTCTAGTGTGTTTCTTAGCTGCACATTCCTTGTAGGAGAGTGTGTTTTGGTCATTAACAAGTTATTCAAAATCAGCTCACCGAATTAAGGCATTTCAAGTCTTAAGGCTACACACCACCTTAAGATTTTGCCACTTTTCATCCTAATTTCCTATATCATTCTTGCATTCATGCTACATGTACTAATGCATCCAAAGAAATAAAACCCACATTTTTGTGAAAGGCTAGCCCCTTGACTCCAAACTTACGTGATGTTTGCATAAATTTGATAGGGTTGAATCTTTAAAAAAAAATTCAGCAAAGACTGTACCCCCTCAGTTCTTTTTCGTCTTCTAGCTTCCTAACCACAATATGCATGCAGGAATACAATAATTCTCAGTTGATGATCATTTCCAACTTTCTCTTGACTACCTGGTATTGTTCTATGTCCTCAATTCCCAAAACAACTGCGTTTGTTTAGATACTTTAAAAGAATCTGTGAACATGAGCAACATCTGTTTGTGTTTTTTTCAATCTCATCTCATCTCATCTGCTCCCATAACCCCCTCCGGGGTCGTAGGGGCACTGCATTGACGAACGTTGCACCAGCTGGCTCCATTTGTGGGGGTTGTGTGCAAGTTTTTTTTGAATAGCAGTCTTTAAAGATACTTCTGGACCTTGATGCTAAAGATGGAGCACAGCCTAAGTGATTCGCTGGCATAGGCAGAAAGATTCCTCAAGTATTGAGGTAGAAAGCGAGGTGTCAAGGCCTACACTCAAAATGTTGCCATGCTTTTAAACCTTATGCTGGGATATCTTCGTCCATGACAAGCTCTTACATAGCAACCTATAAAAGATAAAAGGTAAAGGCGTTTCCATGACCTATGCAGTTATTGGGGAGCCAGATGTCAGAGACCTCAGCTTCTCCATGGGGCAGCATATTGAGGGAAGCGTCCATCTCCTCTCCCTTTACTGCTTTACCTTACTCTGTCACTAAAGAAGAAAGGTGCCCATTTACAGCTGGGGTAACTGCACGCGCACACACACAGACACGTTTATACAAATGAACTAATGATGTGGTTTAGCGATTGTAGTTGTTGTGGTGGTGGTGGTGTAGTGTGTGTGTGTGTGTGTGTGTGTGTGTGTGCGTGCGCCCCCCCCCCCCCCCCCTCCCTGCGCTCGCACCCTGCGCATGCGCATGTGAATAAGTATATCAACATGAATGAACACAACAATAAAAAAAATAACATACCTTTTTTTCCTTCTACATTCTTACACCTAGAACTAAACACTTACAACCTAATTCTTATTTTCTCTATGCGTATTAATTTTTTTAATTTGCATCATGATATCAATGAAGATGAAAAATGAACTCGTTTCACAAAAATAAATAAATAAGATAAATGAATGAATAAATAAATAAACAATGAAAAAAAATAAATGAATAAAACAAAACAAAAAACCAAAGAACGTCTGCTTCATTCGGAAGTTGTCTTCTGTATATTTTATGACCACAACAGGTGGTGTCGTCTGCTTTGTTCCTTGTGTCAATGACTTCTAGTTCTCTCCCTTTGACTAGGACTCGTGGCCTTGACCGTGACACCTTTGCCGTAATAGCCTTGAACTAGGGGGGGGGGGGGGGGGGGGGGGGTCATTCCCCGGCTATTGTGTCTTGGTGATCATTGTGGTTCAGTTTCATTGTGTCCTGTCGTCAAATTTCTTTGCTCTAATTAGCAAGGTCGTGTTTGTTTGATGCATTGCTTGATCAATTTATTTAGTGTTCTCTCTGTCTCTCTGTCTCTGTCTCTGTCTGTCTGTCTGTCTCTCTCTCTTTGTCTCTCTCTGTCTCTCTCTCTCTGTCTGTCTGTCTGTCTGTCTCTCTCTCTCTCTCTCTCTCTCTCTCTCTCTCTCTCTCTCTCTCTCTCTCCTTCGGATGAGACTATAAACCGAGGCCCCGTGTGCGAACGCATGCAGAACATCTTGCGCACACGTTAAGTCCTGTTCCGCTTTTCGTAAGAGTAGGCCATGGCCATTATGTGCTGGTGGGAACAGATGACAGAATTCACAAATCGCATACACACGGGGACTAGATGTAAAAAAGCACATACGTGCTTATTCCATTATCATCTATATAAAAGAATAAATTTTTTTTAAAATCTCTCTGTCTCTCCCATTCTCTCGATGTGTGACTTTGAGGATGATATTAAAAAAATAGGACACTTTGCACACACACACACACACACACACACACACACACTCTCTCTCTCTCTCTCTCTCTCTCTCTCTGATTTGTTGTTGTTTTCAGCTAGTTTTGGGTTGGTGTTTTTGTTTTTCTTTCTTTTTTTTCTATCTCGATGTCATCCCTGATAAGGATGGGGACTGGATGTAAAAAAACCCCAACCCACCTGAGTGCTTCTTCATTATCCTCGAGGTAAAGCAATTTGATTTGATTTTATTTGAATTTGATTTGCTCTCTCTCTCTCTCTCTTTGTCTCTGTCTGTCTGCCTGTCTGTCTGTCTGTCTGTCTGTCTCTCTCTCTCTCTCTCTCTCTCTCTCTCTCTCTCTCTCTCTCTCTCTCTCTCTCTCTCTCTCTCACACACACACACACAGAAGCACATATAAGCGCGCGCCCATCACTTTCCAGATCTATCCCCTTATAAAACCATCAGCCAGTATAAAGACAGGGAGGAAATGTCACCCCCTCCAGTTACTTTCTGCAAGACTATCTGGCACTTCAGGCATCAACCAGGAAGTGGAGATGACAAACAGCACTCCGCCTCGTGACATATCATATTGAAGATGTCGTCTGTGTAGTTATTTATCTACATCTCGGCAAATCAGCTGCTTTCCTCATTGTTGTTGTTATTGTCTGTCATTGTCTGTCATTGTCAATAAATGACGTCTGCTCTGCTCTGCTCTGCTCTGACGAACTTGTCTTTCTTGATTGAATGATTCAGATTTCACGTCGACAAAGGCTGGCTTCGGTGTCAGGTTTGACAGATATATAGATGAGAGGGACATCCATCATTACAATAATGATTTTTTAAAAGCCAGAGGTCCGTAATATTCATGTCCATCCACCTCTGGACTTTTGTATGCGATAGACGATGATCGATCATTTGGGGTCCGTTCTTTTGAATAACACGATAGTCTGAGGTCTCTTCAGGCATCTATGTGTTTCACCCTTCACACCTTCACCTATCCCGTAGTCCCTTCGACTGTGAAGGGCACCAATGAAGATTTTGCAACCAGCTTCCTCCACTCCCCGCGGTCCTCCGCTTTCCGTAGCAAATCGTTCCACTTAAGGCCAGTCCTCCACTCTCTCTGATGTTGTTTTCTCATCGTTTTCTCTGTCTGTCTCTTCGTCTTCCTCCTTGTACTGTTCCCTGTCGGACAGTCTTGGCCAGTCCAGATGGCCAGTCCACAATCTACAGCAACGAGAAAAAACAACAACCGGTCGCATATGCAAAATCTTACCATGGGTGAATCTCGGAGCTCTAGCCGAGGAACGTAAAAGGAAAAACAAACGAAAAAAATGCAATCTATTTTTCCCTCACTAAATAACGGTTTAACATGAGCAGAAGATTTTCTTAAAGATACTCCAGGGCCTAATATAGAAGATACTCTATGAGGTTTGAGCTATGTTTGGTAAGCAGCAACAGCTCAACACCATCTATCTATCTATCTATCTATCTATCTATCTATCTATCTATCTATCTATCTATCTATCTATCTATCTATCTATATGGGATAGCTCAGTGGTCAGAGCACTCGCTTTCCCCCAGCCAAGTTAAGCAGCATCGAGCGTGGTTACCATTTGGATGGGTGACCGTTTGCGCGCCTTGGCTTCAGTACAGTCCCCAAGTTTACCCAGCAGTAAATGGGTACCTGCCCTCTTTAGGGACAGGGTAAAGTAAAGCAGCGAGGGAGAGGAGATGGGCGCTGCCCTCAATATGCTGGCCCCTAGAGAAGCTGAGGTCTCTGACGCCTAGCTCCCCTACGATCACATAGGTTATGGGGACACCTTTATCTTACTGTATCACTTTTGGCCTATCTTTGGTGTGCAGCCTTATGCAAGTCCCCCCCCCCCCCCCCTACCCCCAACCCCCTCCCTTGAACAGTTCAACTCCATAGACAGAAAGAGTTCAAACAATCTGTGACAGTGTATCTCACATAAGGTCTGACTTCCTTCCATTCAGTCGATAGCTCAACTGTCTGTGATTAAATGTTGTTTGTTGTTTTCGTTTTGTTTTGTTTGGTTTGTGTGTGTTATTCTGTTTTCTTTTGTTTTTTATTTTTTGCTTCCTTCATGGCAGTCTTGAGAATAGAAGAAGAAGAAGAAAAAAAAGCTGTCTTGAAAGTGTGAATGGTTTGGTTATGTGTGTTAAGGATCAAAGTGTATGTGGGGAAAGAGGGCAAGAGAGAGAATGCGAATGGTTTATTAAGAACAACAACAAAGGTCTTGGCCACATTTCAAGGGGAAAAACAAAGCACAGGGGGCGGGATAGCTCAGTGGTCAGAGCACTCGCTCTTCCCCCAGCCAAGGTTAAGCAGCATCGAGCGTGGCTACCGCTTGGATGGGTGACCGTTTGCGCGCCTTGGCTTCAGTATAGTCCCCCAGTTCACCCAGCTGTACATAGGCACCTACCCTCTTTAGGGACAGGAAAGGTAAAGCAGCGAGGGGAGAGGAGATGGGCACTGCCTTCAATATACTGGCCCCTAGAGAAGTGAGGTCTCTGACGCCTCGCTCCCCTACGACCTTATTGGTTATGGGACACCTTTTCCTTTTTACACATTATCATGCAAGTGATACTCACATAAAACAGCAATGCACAAAACATATTTGCAAACAAGTTAATGTATCTAATAAGGGTATCCTGCAGTTTATATGCTTTATATAGAAAAAGAGCTAACTGTTTTAGAGTAAGTACTTAATTTCCAGACATAATGAGCATGATTAACCTATAGAGACATGGTTGACGTAAGAACTTTTGGGGTAGGACAAGAGAGAGAGAGAAGAGGAGAGAGAGGAGAGAGAGAGAGGAGAGGAGAGAGAGAGGACGGGGGTGGGGGTGGGTTGCTACATTTCAACAACTTATGTCATGGTATCACAAATATATCTTGCCTACACATTACAACCGGCCCTGCCTTTCAAAAGAGTAGGCCATTACGTACCGGTAGGAACGGCTGAGAACGCAAAATAATAAAAGAAAAAAAAAGGATATTTAAAAAGTGAATATTAAGAAACTACTACTTTTTTAAAAACTTTTTTCTTTTTCTTTATTTACCTATAACTTGTTTCCTTGTTCTTCAATCATTCCTCTTTTTTTCTTCTTCTTCTCTGGTTCGCTTTTTACGCCATCAGATGTGTTTGGGGAGAAATAGTGGCTGTATGTCCTTTCCAGCTCCTCTCGTGGGCTTAGTTTGCAGGGTTATCTCCGTCATTGGCCACACAATCTTCCTCAGGTCGCTGAATAACATGCACCTCTGAAGGATGTGCTCCCGGCCAGTCTGGTTTTCTTTGCCACAGGCACACTACAGGGGAGAAGGAATGAGTTCCAGCTTTGTAGACATGTATGTGGTGATTTAGCCTGTTGTGTGTGTCCAGTGCGGAGTCTTTGAATTGTGACTTGTTCTTCTCTTTTGAAGATAGTGGTAGTCGCGGGGTCGGGCCATTGATTTGATGATTGTCTTCTTTACTTGGGGACGGGATAGCTCAGTGGTCGGAGCACTCGCTTTCCCCCAGCCAAGTTAAGCAGCGTCGAGCGTGGTTACCAGTTGGATGGGTGACCGTTTGCGCGCCTTGGCTTCAGTACAGTTCCCCCAGTTCACCCAGCTGTAAATGGCTACCTGCCCTCTTTAGGGTCAGGGAAGGTAAAGCAGCGAGGGAGAGGAGATGGGCGCCGCCCTCAATATGCTGGCCCTAGAGAAGTGAGGTCTCTGACGCCTCGCTCCCTTACGACCTTATAGGTTATGGGACTCCTTTACCTCCTTTACCTCCTTCTTTACTTCTTTATTTACCTTGACTTCCTTTTTTTCTTTATTTACCTACAACTTTCCGTTTTTCTTTAATCGGGTTGATCGGCTCTCTTTCCTTTCTTTTCTTATAAGTGTGTGTGTGTGTGTGTGTGTGTGTGTGTGTGTGTTCTTTTCCAATACAGGCGCACTTTTCTTCAACATGACACTTCGTGACGACGAAGTATATATGGATTTGTTCTGCACGCCTTGACACCGCCTGAAGAAGGGAATCTATACAGTTATTTGCAAAACCTCAAACGCCACAATAGCTCCGCATTGATCCGTGTGAGAATCAGCTGAGTGTCTGTCTGCCTGTCTGTCTGTCTGTCCGTCGGCCAGTCCGTCTCTCTCTCTCTCTCTGTCTGTCTGTCTGTCTGTTAAATCATTCCGAGTGTGTCTGTCTGTGTGTGTGTTTCTCTCTGTCTCTCTTGGGAGACTGAACTGTAACAAAGCACGTGGGTGCTTATTCATTAACCTCGAACTAAAAGAAGTTGATTTAATTTGA
>CM054138.1:44925812-44960812 GCA_028751875.1 Rapana venosa
GACTGTGTGAGTCAAGCCTCCTAGTCAGAGAGTCCTAGTCGATCACTAAAGACTTAAGCTGTAAAATGGAATTCCATGAGTGGAAAGGCCACTGGTCATACAGCCTCTCACCTTGCTGTTGCCCCCAGCGTCAATGGTTTAATCAAGAACTGTGATAAAGCCCAGGCGCTGACGGCACCAAGGTAAATCCCTCGCCATCCCCACTTTCCCAACCCAACCCTGAAAATGCACGCACGTTCTAAGAAGTCTTGTCAATGGTTAACCTAGCCTATAAGATCCACACTACTAAAAACCTGCCTCCATTCATTTGCTGTTTCACTATGAAAGGGACCAACCACAAAAGAAAAGAGGGAGGGGGGAGGGGGGGGGGGCGATGAGCGGGGGGGTGGTGGGGCAGGGGAGTAGGGGGGGGGGGGGCTGGGGGAGGAGGGGGGTGTCCCTAATGTGATTGAGTCGATTGCTGTGTCGTAAAGTGGTAGTTGTCGTTAAGTGGACTTGCTCAATGGAGATAAGAACTCCTCCAGAGCCTAAAAACTTCCAGAGGAAACCAAACAAACAACAAACAAACATACTAACCCTTTCCTTCACCATAGACTTGCAAATCGCATGACAAACCATTCCAAAACTGAGAATTGCTATTATTTATTTATTCTTTTATATCGAGTATAATGGAATAAGTACTTATGTGCTTTTTTTTTTACCATCCAGTCCCCTGTGTGTATGCGGTTTTGTAAATTTTGTCATCCCTTCTCACCGGCACGCAATGGCCTACTCTTACGAAAAGTGGAACAGGATTTAACGTGTGCGCAAGATGTTCTGCTATTGTCCTTGTGTGTGCGAGAATTGGGTAAAACAATGTATGAGAATTGGAGATAAAACAACATGATGAGAACTGGAGACAAAACAACATATGAGAACTGGAGATAAAACAACATATGAGAATTGGAGATAAAACAACATGTGAGATTTAGATAAAACAACATATGAGAACTGGAGATAAAACAACATATGAGAATTAGATAAAACAACATATGAGAATTAGATTAAACAACATAACGAGAATTGGATAAAGCAACATATGAGAATTAGATAAAACAACATATAATATTTAGATAAAACAACGTATAGTATTTAGATAAAACAACATATTATTTTCCTCCCCGGGAAAGCAAGGTAGTAAGTAGCCTAATCATTTTACGTTCGCAGTCTCCCCTGAGATTTTATTTATGTACTATCTTTGTATTGCCATTATTTTAGGTCTTTTTTTTTCTTCTTCTGTGTATTGGTAGAAAACAATGTGCTTAGTTAGTTTAATAAAAAAATAATAATTTCCAGTCACGTTTGGACCAGGTTCACGGAGTTTGAAGTCCTTAACCCAGTTAACGACTTAGACCGCTTTAAGGACACCACAGTCGATTGATCCTCATGTACCAATGGGTTTGTTTGCTCTTTCCACCTGGAACAGCTGATGGCTTTTCTTCTACTACTACTACTACTACTACTACTACTACTACTACTACTACTACTACTACTTCTACTACTACTGCTGCTGCTGCTGCTACTACTCCTGCTGCTGCTGCTGCTGCCTACTACTACTACTACTGCTGCTGCTGCTTGCTGCCACTACTACTACTACTGCTGCTGCTGCTGCTGCTGCTGCTGCTGTGCTGCCACTACTACTAACTACTACTACTACTACTACTACTGCTGCTGCTGCTGCTGCTGCACTACTACTACTGCTGCTGCTGCTGCTGCTGCTGCTGCTGCTGCTGCTGCCACTACTACTACTACTACTACTACTGATGCTGCTGCTGCTGCTGCTGCTGCCAATACTATACTACTACTAGCTGCTGCTGCTCTGTGCTGCCACTACTATAATACACTATACGTGCTGCTGTGTGTGCTGCTGCCACTACTCTATTACTTTTATGCTGCTGCTGTGCTGCTGTGCGCCACTATATACTGCTGTGTGCTGTGCTGGCTCGCCACTACTATCTCTATGCTGCTGCTGCTGTGTGGCTGCCCCTAATATACTACTCTACTACTACTACTAATGCTGCTGCTGCTGCTGTCTCTGCCACTACTTACTAATTTCTACTTCTACTTACTAGTGTGTGCTCTGCTGCTGCATACTATATACTACTCACTATGTGCTGCTGCGATGCTGTGCTGCCCCCAATACTACTACTACTTTCTACTGCGCTGCTGCTGCGCTGCTGCCAAATATATATACACCTACTACACTGGCGTGCGTGCTGGCTGCCATATTACTACTAACACTATGCTGTGCTGCTGCTGTGCTGTGCAAATACTATTTTCTGCTGGGCTGCTGGCTGCTGCTCACTCTCTATGTGCTGCGTGCGCTGTGCTGCTGCCCCTACTATATACTACTGCGCTGTGTGCTGCTGCTGTGCCACTAACTACTGTGTGCTGCTGCTGCTGCCCCTATATACTGCTGCTGTGCTGCTAAATCCTCCTTTTTTATATACACTTACTTTAACTATACACTACTACTACTATACTACACTACTGCTGCTGCGCTGCCACATATCTCCCTGGGGCTGCTGCCACTACTATATCTGCTGCTGCTGCTACTCCCCCTTTTCTAACACTACTATACCACAAACTCTACTCTACACTACTAAACACTACTACTAACTACTACTATTCTACTTAGCTAACTGTGACTCTTAGCTGAGCTGCTGCTGCTCTGCGCATGCTCACTCTACTCCTGCTGAGCGCTCATCTCCGTCAACTCCTGCCTCCTGACCTGCGCTTCTCTCGTCTCTTATCTTCTTTCTTTCTGTCTTCTATCTTCTTCTGCTAAGTCTTTTCTTCTTCTTCTTCCTACTACTATCTCTCCTCTCTCTATCTCTCTCCTCCTCCTGTGCTTGTCTCCTCCTCCTCATCCTTCTCCTCATCCTCTTCTTCTCCTCCTCCTCCTTCTCTCTCCTCCTCTTCTTCTCCTCCTCCTCATCTCCTCCTCTTCCTTCTCCTCTTGCTCACTCTCCTCCGTCCCTCCTCTTCTCCTCCTCCCACCTCATCTCCTCTCCTCTCCTCCTCCTCCTCTTCCCCTCCTCCTCCTCTCTTCTCCTCCTCCACCTCATACTCCTCTCCTCCTCCTCCTCCTCCTCTTCTCCTCCTCCTCCTCCCCTCCTCTTCTCCTCCTCCACCTTTCTCCTCCTCCCTTCTCCCCTCTCCTCCTCCTCTTCTCCCCCTCCTCTCTTCTCTCCTTCCGACTCCTCCACCTCATCTCCTCCTCTCCTTCTCCTCTTCCTCCTCTTCTCCTCCTCCTCCTCCTCTTCTCCTCCTCTTCTTCTTCTTCTTTCTGTTCCTCAGCTACATCTCTGAGGTCCACCAATGGTGAGATTTTTGCGTATGCGACCTTTTTTAAAAAACACACACCAAAAAACCCACCATTAAGGTAGCCACATTGCGCCTTCAGGGAATGATGTCTAAACACAGATGTACACCAGTGTGCACGAGTTTTAAGTGTGCGTGCGTGCGTGCGTGCGTGCGTGTATGTGTGTGTATGTGTGTGTGTGTGCGTGTGTGTGTATGTATGTGTGTGTGTGAAACTGCCATCTCTTCATACCGGAATGCAATGGCCTACTCTTGCGAAAGGCGGAGCAGGGTTTTTTTGTTGTTTTTTTTAACGTGTGAGCAAGATGTTCTGCGTGCGTGCGTGCGTTCGTACACGAGACATCCCATCCCTTAATACAACAACCCCCCCCCCCCCCCCCACACACACACACACCACCCTCTTCCCAAGGTTTTTTTCACAAGAATGGAAAGGCAGTACTAATGTTAACTCCACAGGGAACAAAAAAAAAATCCCTTCAAACGTGTGTATTTCTCTATAGCTGAAAAGAGTTAATGGGAATAAACTAAAACACTCGTCAAGACAACGAAAACTGAAGTGGTTTTGGTCATGTCATGTCACACGCTCCTCTGGTCTTGCTTAAACAATCCTACAAGGCACAGTGAGGGGAGGAAGAAGAAGAACAAGAAGAGGCAGACAAAGGAAGAGATGGGAGGACAACATTCGAGAGTGGACAGACATGGAGCTGAGAGACACCCTGAGGGTGGCTGAGAGACGCGAGGACTGGAGAAAGGTTGGTTGACAAAGCTTCGAAGTCGCTCCAAAGGATTCGGAATCTGAGGGATTGGTGACGGTGACGGTGACGGAATCTTGTGTGTGGGTGTTTAATTTTTAATTTTATTTTTATTTATATTTATTCTTTTATATAGAGGATAGTGGAATAAGCACTCATGTGCTTTTCTACATCCAGTCCCTCGTGTGTATACGGTTTTGTAAATTTTGTCATCTGTTCCCACCGGCACAGTGTGTGTGTGTGTGTGTGTGTGTGTGTGTGTGTATGTGTGTGTTGTGTTGTGTTGTGTTGTGTGTGTTGTGTGTGTGTGTGTGTTGTGTTGTGTTTGTGTGTGTGTTGTGTGTGTTGTGTGTGTGTGTATGTGTGTGTGTGTGTGTGTCTGTCTGTCTTTCTGTCTGTGTGGTGGCTCAAACCTGCACCCGCGTCAGATCGTGAAATCCACATCCTAAACCACACAGCCATCCCACTACCCTCCGACCTTGCCCTCCCATCCCCCTTCCCCTTCCCCGTCCCCCCACCCCACCTCCCTTCCTGCACCCTAAAAAGGGGGCTCTATAATGTGATTGGGTCGATGGTCACGTGCCAGTGGGTTTGTTGGCTGTGTCCAACTGAAAACAGCTGATGTTATCGGTCATCATCATTGTCAGTCAGTCAGTCAGTCCCACAGCCCAGTAGAGCTTTAGAGCTAGCTGTGTGTCAGTAATTATTATTACTTCAATGCTGCCCTGTTGTTGCTGCTGCTGCTGCTCTCTCGCTGTCTCTCGCGGTCTGCTTCTGTCTGTCTGTCTGTGTGTTTGTCTGTTTGTCTGTTTGTCTGTGTGTGTGTTTGTTTCTCTGTCTCGCTCTGTTTTTCTGTTTCGGTCTTTGTCTTTCGGTCTGTCTGTCTGTCTGTTTCGCTCTTGTTTCTCTGTCTGTCTGTCTGTCTCTCTGTGTCTCTGTCTGTCTGCTCTCTCTGTCTGTCTGTCTTTCTGTCTCTCTGTCTGTCTCTGCTTTTCTCTCTGTGTGCTGTGTGTGTGCTCTGTGTGTGTGTGTATGTTATTCTTTTTACTCTTTTATTTCGAGGATAATGGAATAAGCACTCATGTGTTCTTTTACACCCAGTCCCCGTGAGTATGCAGTTTTGTTAATTTGTCATCCGTTCCCATCGGCACACAATGGCCTACTTTTCCGAAAAGCGGAATGGGTTCTAACGCGTGCGCTATTATAGTCTCATCGGAAGGACTTTTTTTTTTTTTGGGGGGGGGGGGGGGGGGGGGGAGTGGAGTCGGCACTGATGTTAACTCCAGGGGAAAAATCCGCTTGAAGGAGATTCGAACCCGGGTCAGCAGATCACCAACGCATCACACTAAGCACCAGGCTATCACATCTCCTGTGTGTGTGTTTATTTTTGTTTATTCTTTTATTTCGAGGATAATGGAATAAGCATTCATGTGCTTTTTTCATCCAGTCCCCGTGTGTATGCAGTTTTGTCAATTTTGTCATCCGTTCCCTCCGGCACACAATGGCCTACTCTTACGAAAAGCAGAACAGGATTTCACGTGTGCGCAAGATGTTCTGCGTGCGTTCGCACACGAGGCCTCAGTTTATAGTCTCATCCGAAGGACTTTTGGGGAGAGTGGAGTCTGCACTGGTGTTAACTCCAGGGGAAAATATCCCCTTGATCGGGAATCGAACCCGGGTCGTCAGATTGCGAGCGCAATGTTCTAACCACTAGGCTATCCCGTCCCCCCCTAGGTAGAGACAGGTAGACAGTCAAACAGACAGACAGACAGACACAACACAACACAACACAACAACAACAACAACAACACACACACACCACACACACACACACACACACACACACACACACACACACACACACACACACACACACACACACACACACACAACACAACACAACACAACACAACACAACACAACACAACACAACACACACACACACAGAGAATAAGGGGGTTGGAGGAGAGGAGGTGAAGGGGTAGGGTGTACTGGGAGAATGGCTTTGTACAGATCAATTTGCAGTAACTGCCAACCTCAGCTCTTTTACCTTGTGTTGACTCTGCCACCAGTACGCAGAATAAGGGGACGGGATAGCTCAGTGGTCGGAGCACTCGCTTTCCCCCAGCCAAGTTAAGCAGCGTCGAGCGTGGTTACCAGTTGGATGGGTGACCGTTTGCGCGCCTTGGCTTCAGTACAGTTCCCCCAGTTCACCCAGCTGTAAATGGGTCCCTGCCCTCTTTAGGGTCAGGGAAGGTAAAGCAGCGAGGGAGAGGAGATGGGCGCCGCCCTCAATATGCTGGCCCTAGAGAAGTGAGGTCTCTGACGCCTCGCTCCCCTACGACCTTATAGGTTATGGGACTCCTTTACCTTTTCCTTTTACCTCATTCTGCCAGCAGTGCATGAATGAGGGGACAGAGAGGCTGGAGGTCCGGCTGTCAGTGGGATCTTACATTCTGTTCAAGAATTAGAGAAAAGGATGAGAAAGGACAAAGACAGACTGAAGAAGACGGGACGGGATGGCCTAGTGGTTAGAAAATTGCGCTCGCAATCTGATGACCCGGGTTCGAATCCCGTTCAAGGGGGATATTTTCCCTGGAGTTACCATCAGTGCAGACTCCACTCTCCCCCAAAAGTCCTTCGGATGAGACTATAAACCGAGGCCCCGTGTTCGAACGCACGCAGAACATCTTGCGCACACGTTAAATCCTGTTCCGCTTTTCGTAAGAGTAGGCCATTGTGTGCCGGTGGGAACGGATGACAAAATTTACAAAACCGCATACACACGGGAACTGGGTGTAGAAAAGAAGCACATAAGTGCTTATTCCATTATTCTCGATATAAAAGAATAAAATAAATAAAAATAAATACAATAAAGAAGAAGGTGCAAAAAAACAACAACAACAAAAACAAGACAGGCTGACTGTCTTTCCAACCAGCTTGGTTTGGAAATCGCTGAAAATGACGTTGTTGTTTGCTTTGTCTTGTCCGTTGGCGAATCTTATAGGCTTAAGAAGAAGGTTTATTTTTTTTAAGTGAACCGAAAAACTTGTTCTGTACAAACACTTGGAGATGTTGTACTCTTCCTTGTTCGCTCTTTACAGGACTGAAATGTTGTATCTTTCAGAACCGGCAGATGGTTTCTGTGTGCGTGTAGGTACCAAGTCAAGTCTTGATTACTTTATTTATTTTTTCTTTTTATTACAGGATAAAAAGGTTAAGCTCCAACGGTTTTTTTTTGTTATTCTCTCTCTCTCACAGGGAACGGATGACATAATTTACAAAACCGCATACACACGGGGACTGGATGTAAAAAAGCACATAAGTGCAGCCACACACACACACACACACACACACACACACACACACACACACACACACACACACACCAATCTGAAGAGTCACATTTTTCTGATAAAGCACTCGAACAACAACAACAACAAATTATATGAACAGTAAGAAACAATGTGTTTGCGTGTGCGTGCGTGTGTGGTGCATGCGTGTGTGTGTGTGTGTGTGTGTGTGTGTGTGTGTGTGCATGCGTGTGTTTGTCTGTGTGCGCGTGCGCGTGTGCGTGTGTGTGCTGTACAGCCCATTAACTCATGGTCGAATTCTTTGTTGACAGTTAGGGCTGCCGTTTCTCTGGGAAGAGTGTACCACCACAAGAGCAGTGCCACCCACTTCTTTATTCAACATTTTCCCTGGTCCACTATTGAATTTATTTCCTTATGAGAGTGACCTTTATCTACAGAAGTTTGCAAGGGAAAACTCTCTTGTTGCCGTGAGTTCATTTACCTGAGCTAAATTTGTGTTACTCAGGTGTAAGGTAAAGGTAAAGGAGTCCCATAACCTATAAGGTCGTAGGGGAGTGAGGCGTCAGAGACCTCACTTCTCTAGGGCCAGCATATTGAGGGCGGCGCCCATCTCCTCTCCCTCGCTGCTTTACCTTCCCTGACCCTAAAAGAGGGCAGATACCCATTTACAGCTGGGTGAACTGGGGGAACTGTACTGAAGCCAACGCGGGCAAACGGTCACCCATCCAACTGGTAACCACGCTGGACGCTGCTTAACTTGGCTGGGGGAAAGCGAGTGCTCCGACCACTGAGCTATCCGTCCCCTTACTCAGGTGACCACGTTTAAATCTCTCATCTGAAAGACTAGCGCCCAGACCCAGGTCTAGTAAGTAGGGGGAAGAGTTTGGTTTGAAAGGAGGAGGGAACAAGGGCCTTCTGGCTTTTAGGACAAGTGCATTACTTCCAGGCTACTGATTCACAAGTGTGTGTGTGTGTGTGTGTGTGTGTGTGTGTGTGTGTGTGTTGTGGGCACGTGTATGTGTGTGCGTGTATAAGTTCCTTTATGTAACATCTTTTTACCTACGGTAATATCAGTCAGTATGTGTGTGTGTGTGTGTGTGTGTGTGTGTGTTGTGTGTTGTTAGTTCCTTTATGTAACATCTTTTTACCCAGGTAGTATCAGTGTGTGTGTGTATGTGTGTGTTTGTTAGTTCCTTTATGTAACATCTTTTAACCTATGGTAATATCAGTCGGTGTGTGTGTGTGTGTGTGTGTGTTGTGTGTTTTAGTTCCTTTATGTAACATCTTTTCACCAAGGGTTATATTAGTGTGTGTGTGTGTGTGTGTGTGTGTGTGTGTGTAAGTTCCTTTATTTAACATCTTTTCACCAATGGTGATATTAGTGTGTGTGTGTGTGTGTGTGTGTGTGTGTGTGTTGTGTGTTCCTTTCTGTAACATCTTTTCACCTACGGAGATATCAGACTCTGTGTGTGTGTGCCTGTGTGTGTGTGTATGTGACATGTGTGTATATGGGTGTGCATTCTTTAACCTTGTGTGTGTGTGTGCCCACGCGCACGCGCTGGTGCGTGCACACGGCTGGAATGCGGTAACGGATCTAATTACCACAGAGGACAATTATACAGAAGGTAGAATGTTAATGCCGAACAGGGGCTGGTGTGGACTTTGCTCTGGGCTAGGCTAGCTGTATACTAGGCCTAGGGGGCTGAAGAGCACTCACTAGGCCTAGGCTGATAAAAGGCATTGTGGTCTCCTCTCACACTGCACTGACATATATACTTTATAGTTTCGCCTAGGCTTACATGCACACACACATGCACGCAAGCATTTGTAGAGCGTGCATGCACGTGTGCTTAAGGGTGTGGACCTATAATGTACACTTCTACAACATACATACACCCGTGAGCATCCCAGCAGGTAATGGTAATGGGCGAGTACACACACATACGCGCGCACACACACACTGATGATGATGATGATGGCTTAATAGAAAAATAACACAACTAAATGTATTGCTTATCCAATGCACTATTTAGCATGAAAAGTTTGACTTTGAAAATAGAATAAATTGACTTTCTCTCTCTCTCTCTCTGTCACACACACACACACACACACACACACACACACACACACACACACACACACACACTCCCACTCACTCTCTCTCCTCTCTCTCTTCTCTCTTCTCTCTCTCTCTCTCTACACACAACACGTTGTATCTGTCGGTCTGTCTCTATCTCTCACACAACACACACACACACACACACACAGAGCAGGCTATCTCTCTCTCACTGTCACTCTGTCACACACATACACACACACACACGCGCGCGCGCGCACACACATGTTAACAACTTGATAAATATGAATATCATATTGACAACAACAACAACAACAACAAAAAGCTTTCGAAGAACTGTCTTAGCCTGTATGTTGATTTTCCCTCCCTGGTGGCACCCACCATCTCTCTCTCTCTCTCTCACACACACACACCCCTCAACCGTCAAAGCCACACACACACACACAACACGATGACGTTTTCCCTCATAACCAGTATTGTGCCAACTTCGCGCGTGACGGGGGCCACAAGAGAGAGCGAGAAGAGAAGACAAGAGAGAGAGAAAGAGAGAGAGAGAGAGAGAGAGAGAGAGAGGAAAGCCAAGCCGGCTGTTGAATATTCATCAGTTCGAAGGTCGGAGCAGCTGAGGAGGCCCAATGAGAGTGAAGCATGCTGTGCTGTGTTGCACTCTTGCCCAGCTGACTGGGGGAGATCAGCTGTGCAGAGCGGGGCGTACGTACGCCGGTAGGGACTACAAGGCTAGGCTAACCTCCCAGCTGACACATTTTTCACCAGAAAAGCCAGCCTACCGACTTTGGAAAAAAAAAATATATAAAAAAAGCCACAACCAACGGGGGAACACATACAAACGAAGGACGATGAAGATGAGGATTTAGCGTTGATTTAGCGAGGATTTAGTTGGTGGTACTTGTGGAACCCACCCCCTCTCCGAACAAAAAAAACAACCACCACCACCACAACACGATGGTGCGAGTTATTTCGGAGAAGTTGTTCACCCCACCAAGATCCCGACACAGTTCGGGGGAAACTGTGGACAAAGAACTAGCGGCCAGGGCAGTGGAAGCCCTGTCCAGTCTCAACTCCTCCTCACGTCGACTGGAGTTCTCCGATTACGAATCGTCCAGCGATTCTTACTGGGATTCCGAAGTCGATTTCGACGGTGATGGAAACGAAACACCGACCCAGGAGGACAGCCACCACAGTGGAGAAACGGTAAGTCTTGGAAGAAACGAACGAATCAGCTGGTCGGGGGTGGGGGTGGGGGAGAGAAGAGAGGGGGTGGTGGGGGTTTGTTCACGCGCTGAGCGAATGCACAGTCCAATATTTCGGTCAAAACGACTAATCTTTTTATTTTTATTTTTTACCGCGTGTGTAACAGTGTTGTAGTAAGTAGTAGTAGTAAGTTTGTTTAGAAAATGAGGAACGATCGGTATCGGAGCGTTTTGTTAATTAAGCGTTGTTGTGTCCCTCTGTCGTTCGTTGCTCTGTGTGAAAATCAGGTCAGAGAATACGGTCAACGGGAAGGGGGATAACTTTTTTTTGGGTGCAAAAACCGGAAAGCAAAATCGGTCAGGTTCAGTGTGTTCAAAATCATTTCAAGGTTGCCATGGCAATATCCTTTTTTTAAAAAAAAGTGGGAGGGGGTGTGGGGTGTTGGGGGGGGGGTGGGGGGGGGGGGGGGTGGGGGAGGGAGAGAATGAAAGAAAACAGATTTGCATGCGTAGGCGCAATATTCCGAATGAATGTGGTTGTGCAAGAAAAAAAAAATTAGACGCAAGCAGATTTGTTCTGTGTGGGATTGCTCAAGTCGGCAGTTTGGCAAGGCCTAGGCTGTGATGTTGTTAGTTGACGAACTTGGTGACCTGTGCGACTCCCCCCCCCCCCCCCCCCCCCTGCCTTCGTGTGTGTGTGTGTGTGTGTGTGTGTGAGTGTGTGTGTGTGACCCTGAAAGAGTTGACGTCAGCAGTCTATATTTAGCTATCACGCGCGCTAGCTGTGAATGTCGCGCTGACTAGGGGGGGGGGGGGGGGGGGGTGCTCTCCCCCCCCCCCTCTTCTCACCCCCCTTGCCTGGTAGGGGTGGGGTGGGGGGTGGGGCTAAGAGGAGGGGTGGTTAGGATCTGAGGTTTGATGCTGTTTCACATTGTTGTTCTCTAGGGCCTATCTCCCCACCCCCCACCCCCACCCTTCCACACACACTACACACACACACACTAAAATCTCCAGATTTCCAGAGCCTGCTTCCCCACCTTCCCATTCCCCCCTTATCTCCCTCTCATCTCATGCAATTTTGGGATATTGGTGGTGGTTGTGGTGGTCAAAGTTGTATAATATGTAAGTAGACCGCTAAGTGTATTATTGTAAATATTTGTTAATGCTTTTAATGTTATGTCTATGTGTGAACTTTTCTTTTTATTGAGTGGTAAGCAAGGTTCAGTGTGTTTTTTAGTCGATCGATTGTTCATGGTCAGCACTCTTGATTTGAATGAAGGCAGCATTTTATTATAATCTCTCTATATAATCAATCAATCAATCAATCTATTTATCAATCAATCAATCACTATCTACCTACCTACCTACCTATCTATCTATCTATCTTATCTATCTATCTATCTATCTATCTATCTATCTATCTAGTGTGCGTGTGTGTTATGCTATGTTGTAGTTATATGCATTGTTGTAGTGTGTGTTATGCTATGTTATAGTTATATGCATACATCCTTTTTTAACATTTTGTTTGTAAGGTCGGGCAGCTGTGTGTGTGTGTGTGTATGTGTGCTTAAATGCCAACTTAAATGCTCTCAAATACACGCGCGCGCGCGCGCGCGCGCACACACCACAACACACACACGCACACACACACACACACCCACCGCGCGCACGATCGAGCGAGAGATTCAGAGAGAGAGAGAGAGAGAGAGAGAGATGAACTCAAAAGACCCGCACTAAGCCCTATTAATGAACTCGGCCGCGACCTTGTTGTAAATTGAACACCTAATTTAGTCATTAATAAATTATGCATGCACAACGGCATGCAGATCCGCGCGCCTATGAAATAAATAACTTGTTAAACAAAGATTGTCGCTAGTTGCTTGGTCTGTTTTCGCCCCTACAACAACTCTGCCTCCAGTGAGTCATCGGCGCCACGAAATCAGCTGACTTGTTCAACTTGTTGTCTTCCTTTCTCCAAAGGGGGGGGGGGGGGGGGGGGGGGGGGGGAAATGTCATTGTCGTGAGAGTTGCGTGCTCATTTCGCGGCGCCGCCTTTGTCGTCTGCTTGCAAGGGGGTGGGGGGGATGGAAGGAAGGTATCTAGGTCACTGCAGTTGTTGTATGCCACGTCTTTTGTTATGAATTATGAAAGGGTTGAATGTAAATGAACCAAAAAACAAAAACACAAAAATGTGTGAAGAAGACGCAAATTATTAACTACTATTTAAGAAGATAATTTGAGGATGCTCGCAGGCGAGCGAGGATTGCTGTGCTCTTTGGGTCTTTAGCTTACTGTAAGTGAAAGATAGCACTGAGCACTAATAATAATAATAATAATAATAATAAATGGAATTTATATAGCGCTGTATCTTGCAGCTAGGCTACACTAGGCTACACTAAACTTCCTGACTTGTCCCCACTGCATACTCTAGTTGAGAGAGAGAGAGAGAGAGAGAGAGAGAGAGAGAGAGAGAGAGAGAGAGAGAGAGAGAGAGAGAGAGATAGATAGATAGAGAGAGAATTTATTCACATAATAGAGAATCTATTCACAAGAGGCTTTCTCCCCTTATGAAGGGTAGGGTGTGTGTGTGGGGGGGGGGGGGGGGGGGGGAAAATGTAAAAAAAGCAAAAAAAGCAACATTTTAACACTTTTTAATTCTAAAGGAAAAAATCACACTAATAAAATTACATACTAGCGAGAGAGAGAGAGAGAGAGAGGAGAGAGAGAGAGAGAGAGAGAGAGAGAGAGAGGCAGCCTAGTGGTTAAGACGTTTGACTCGCCATTTAAATGATACTGTGAGGGCACAAGTTCCAATCCCTATGGGATTTGATTTTTTAAAGCTTGGATTTAACAGCAATTTCGACTCCATTCCTGTACGAGTTTTTCCGATGAGACTATAAACTGAGATCTTATGCATGTGCCAACGCACATCAGCTGGCGCCATACGTTAAGGTCTCTATCCATTTATTGTTGAAGAATGAGCAGCTTTGACCAGTGGTATGGACGACAATTAACACTCGGCATGCAGTGTGACGGGATAGCTCAGTGGTCAGAGCACTCGATTTCCCCCAGCCAAGCAACATCGAGCGTGGTTACCAATTGGATGGGTGACCGTTTGCGCGCCTTGGCTTCGGTACAGTCCCCCCAGTTCACCCAGCTGTAAATGGGTACCCGCCTCTTTAGGGTCAGGGGAAGGTAAAATCAGCGAGGGAGAGGAGATGGGTTGCCGCCCTCAATATGCTGGCCCCTAGAGAAGCTGAGGTCTGATGCCTTGCTTCCTTCCCTACGACCACATAGGTTATGGGACACCTTTACCTTTTTTATATGCAGTGTGATGGGCCCTGCTAGGTTCACTTGCAAAGAAAAAGTTTCAATACAGTGGACATTGCAAGACTGTTCAGATAGGGAGAAGTCAGACGTAGAGAAGTCAGAAGTAGAGAAGTCAGAAGTAGTCAGAAATAGAGGTCAGAAGTAGAGAAGTCAGAAGTAGGGAGGGAGATATCAGAAGTAGAGAAGTGAGAAGTAGGGAGGGAGAAGTCAGAAGTAGCAGAAGTAGGGAGGGAGAAGTCAGAAGTAGAGAAGTCAGAAGTAGGGAGGGAGAAGTCAGAGAAGTAGGGGAAGTAGAAGTCAGAAGTAGAGAAGTGAGAAGTAGGGAGGAAGAAGTCAGAAGTAGAGAAGTGAGAAGTAGAGAGGAGAAGTCAGAAGTAGAAGAAGTCAGAAGTAGGGAGGAAGAAGTCAGAAGTAGAGAAGTGAGAAGTAGGGAGGGAAGAAGTCAGAAGCAGAAGAAGTGAGAAGTAGGGAGGAGAAGTAAGAAGTAGAGAAGTCAGAAGTAGGGAGAAGTAGTAGAAGTAGAGAAGTGAGAAGTAGAGAGGGAGAAGTCAGAAGTAGAGAAGTGAAGTAGGGAGGGGAAGTCAGAAGTAGAGAAGTGAGAAGTAGAGAAGTAGAGAGGGAAGAAGTCAGAAGAGAGAAGTGAGAAGTAGAGAAGTCAGAAGTAGAGAAGTCAGAAGTAAGGAGAAGTCAGAAGTAGAGAAGTCAGAAGTAGAGAAGTCAGAAGTAGGGAGGGAGATCGCAGAAGGGAGAGAGAAGTCAGATGTCAGTCTTTAGTGTCTGTAGTGTATGGCTGCTAGTGGTATTACTATGTTGGTACTGCGACTACAACTGCTGCTGCTGCTGCTGCCTGTGTTGTAACCATCACTGCACTAGTGCGTACTAGTATTACTACCACTGCTGTCGCTGCAACTACTACTAGCAATACTGCGACTGCTGCTGTAATATAACGTCTAGTGGTGGTAGTACTGCTAGTATTACTACTGCTACTACTACTACTACTACTACTACTGTTGTTGCTGCTGCTGCTACTACTGCTACTACTACTACTGCTGCTACTACTGCTACTACTACTACTACTACTTCTACTAGCCTACTACTACACCACACCACACCACCACCACTTTACTTTTACAAGTAGACCACTTCTGCCGCAACCACTTCCCTGAATTGTTTCGCCATCATCCAGTTCTCATATGATACCGCTTCTGTAACAATTACACACACACGCACACACACACACACACACACACACACACACACACACACACACACACACACACACACACACACACACACACGCACACACACACACACACACAACACACACACACACACACACACACACACACACACACGCACACACACACACACTACCTTTGGGTCTATATATTGCTACACCACTGCAGCAGGCGACAATGAACATAAATGGTCGGCCCTGTACATAGGTCTTCTACTGTAGTGTAGGCTTAAATTAGATGGCGAGGGACGCTATAGCCGAGTGGTTAAGACTTTTCGACTTCAATCCGAAGGGTCCCTGAATTCGTGCGTTCGAATCTTGGCGGCGCCTAGTGAAAAAAATTTTACGATCTCCTAGGTCAACTTCAAGTGCAGACCTGCCAAGGCCTCTCAATCCCTTCGTGTATATATACATATTATTCAAATACTCATGCACAAGGTGGGGACGGGATAGCTCAGTGGTCAGAGCACTCGCTTTCCCCCCCAGCCAAGTTAAGCAGCATCGAGCGTGGTTACCACTTGGATGGGTGACGGTTTGCAATGACCTACTCTTCCGAAAGGCGGAACAGGTTTTAACACGCGCGCAAGATGTTGTGCGTGCGTTCGTTCACGGGACTTCGGGTTATAGTCTCATAATAATAATAATAATAATAATAGTAATAATAATAATGTATGGAATTTATATAGCGCTGAATCTTTAAAGCAACAAATCATAGCTCAGATGACTTTTTAAAATTTGTTTAAATTTATGCGTGTGTATGTGTTTTTTTAAAAATTTTGTCATCTGTTCCCACCGGCACACAATGGCCTACTCTTTCGAACAGCGGAACAGGTTTTAACATGTGCGCAAGGTGCTCTGCGTGTGTTCGTACACGGGACTTTCAAAGTGTGTAATGAAGACTTATCACCATTAAAGAGTCTGCCCTCAGCGCCTGGGCTTTATCCCAGTTCTTGATTAAACCATTGACGCTGGGGGCAACAGCAAGGTGAGAGGCTGTATGACCAGTGGCTTTCCCACTCGTGGAATTCCACTTTACAGCTTAGTCTTTAGTGATCGACTATGACTCTCTGACTAGGAGGCTTGACTGGCACAGTCCTTATGTGCTGCAGCCCTGGGGGCTGGCTGACTGTCCTTATGCCCACTTGGCCGAGAGAGTGGGGATGTACTGTGGGCAAGGCATCTCCACTATAATCAAATTTCTGCCCAGTTTCCGAAACAGCAGCTGCCTCCTCTGCTGGTTTGGGGGTTATCGTCGAACACGACGGACTAACGTACTGATTCAAGGCACGCGCGAGCACCTGCACTTGCATACACAGTTACCCGGTACCGCTCGCGCACGAACGTAGCGTGCGCGCACACTGACACACACACACACACACACACCACACACACACACACACACACACACACACACACACACACACACACCACACACACACAACATCACAACACATACTCACACACACACAAACACACACAACACACACACACCGCACGTATGCACGCACCGCGCGCGCGCACACACACACAAACACACCACACACACATACACACACACACACCACACACACACACGCACGCACGCACGCACACACACACACACACACATACACACACGCACGCACTCACGCACTCAGAGTGACAGACACAGACACACTCACACGCACACACACACGCGCGCGAACGCACGCACGCACGCACGCACGCGCGCGCGCGTGTGTGGGCGTGTTTACACATGTGTGAATGTTCCAACAAGAGTCGTATTTTCAGACTCTCACAGGATGTACAGATGACGCACTTGCACATGTGCAGTACGCACGTGCGTGCGCACACACGCGCGCGCGCGCACACACACGCACGGACACTCACATAGATACACACACAAAAGAGCACACACACTTTCTCTCACACACAGAACACACTTCACATTCCAGTCACAGAGAGAGAGAGAGAGGGTGAGTGAGAGAGAGAGAGAGGAGAGAGAGAGAGAGAGAGAGAGAGAGAGAGAGAGAGAGAGAGAGAGAGAGAGAGATTATTTATTTATTATTTTTATTTATTTGTTTATTTATTCGTTTATATCGAGGATAATGGAATAAGCACGTGTGCATGCGGTTTTGTAAATTCTGTCATCCGTTTCCACCGGCACACAATGGCCTACTCTTCCGAGAGATAGGAGAGAGAGAAGAGAGGGGGGGGGGGGGGATGATTGATTGATTGATTGATTGATTATTATAGCCGGTAGCCACTGAGCTTATTAGAAAATCAGGCAGTCTCAGCGTGAAAAATATGTAGGCTAATGCCGAACATTCTCACTCCAGCAGATAGATTGAAACACTAAAAAGCAAACTGCAAGCCTGCCACGCAAACTTAAGGGGAGAGAGAGAGAGAGAGAGAGAGGAGAGAGACGAGAGAGAGAGGAGAGAGGAGAGAGAGAGAGAGAGAGAGAGAGAGAGGAGAAGCGGGGGAGGGGGGGGGGGGGGGGGCTTGTAAACAGAAACATACTGAAAGCATGAGTGAATATAATGTGTCGGTCTGACATTGTGTATATATTTAGAAATATAGACATACTACGCATGTCGGGACACACACACACACACACACACACACACACATGAAGGCACATCCAATCAGTCAATCAATCACTCTTTCGTGTGCTTGCAATGTTGTATGTCACATGTATATATTATGCAGACAAGTGCACACACCGCGCGCGCGCACACAACACACACGCCCACGCCCCCTACCCCAAGAAAACAGTAACACCCCCCCCCCCTCACCCCTTTTAAATTGATTACGTCAATTTATGAGACAACTACGTAATCGGTGGTCAGAGGTAACGCACCCGCCTAGAAAACAAAAAGTCTTGGGTTTTTGAAGTGTGTGGTGGTTCGAACCCCGTTTGCGCCCGAAACCTTCCCCCTCCCCCACCCCCCCCCCCAGTAGACCGTGAGTGGTGGTCTGGGTGCTAGTCTTTCGGATGAGACGATGCGTATTGCGCACGTAAAAGAACCTACCGCAGCAAGAGAGTTGTCCCAGGCAACATTTTGTGGAAAAAGGCCAGTCTGATCTATAATAGGCAAACAACCACACATGCAGACAAGTTGAGAAAAACTAAATAATAATGAACTGTCCCAGGCAAAATTTTGTAGAAAAAGGCCAATCTGATCTATAATAGGCAAACAACTACACATGCGGACGATAGTCCAGCCGTTAATGCAAGGATATTGGGCAAAACCTGCAAATGAGAGCGAGTGTACCTTTTGGCATACACATACTTTGGATCCTCCTCTACAATACTCGCATAGGAAAACACTATATTGGCCATGTGTTTCCCACTTAATTTGATACTTGAAAATATACGTCCTACTTATCATATAGACATGACACATGTAAACCTTTCCCTTAACTACCCATGCCCTTCCCTCCTCTATCCCCTCCACTTAAACTACCCCTCTCCTCCCCATTTCACCTCTCCTTCCCACTGCACCTCTCCCCCCCCCCCCCTCTATTCTCCAGTTACCTCCCTAGCTGCCCTTATCCCCTCCCAGCTGCCCCTATCCCCCTCTATTCTCCCTCCCAGCTGCCCTTATCCCCTCTATTCTCCCTCCCCAACTGCCTTATCCCCTCTATTCTCCCTCCCCAGCTGCCCCTATCCCCCTCCCCAGCTGCCCCTATCCCCTCCCCAGCTGCCCTTATCCCCTCTATTCTCCCTCCCCAGCTGCCCCTATCCCCTTCTATTCTACCCCTCTTGTATCCCCCAACTACCCCTCCTTCCAGAAACCCCCTTCTCTTCTCTCCCCAAGATACCCCTCCCTTAAACAAAATTTGGGAAAACCCCCCAACACAAACATGGGAAGATAGACAACACATCTCCTCCACATTTCAGAGGATTAGAAGTTAGGGGTGATCCCTGTGGAGATCACAAAATCCTAACTCACAATGTAAGTTGTGGCAAACTAGTTTTTATGATATATTATCAAAGTAAGAACTTCAAACTTTGAAGGTGTCTTTTTATATCATTTTACAAATTTAAAAAAAATGTCATGTCTACAATAATTTAACCTCACCCATCACTTGTTTCAGACAGGTAAATAGCAATTTGTACAATGTCATAAAAATATTGTTGCTTCATTTCCATCAGATGGGAGCTTTGATCTGGACTATAAAACAACTTCAAACAAAAAAAAGGGGATGTAATTGTTTAAGATTCCTGTGAAGGAGAAGTAATACTGACTTGAAATAGCACACACAGCATGTTTGTCAATCTTTTAGTAAGTAAACAAGTAAACAAGGTTCATATGCAGTAAAATAATAGGGGTGGGGGATTTGTTTCGTAAAATGTCGCAAAAGTGACAGTATAAATAAAATACTCTGGATACAAATAACTTTTTTGAGACACTGAAAATGAACGTCTTCAAGATAAAGACACAGTCAAAGAGGATGATGATATTAGTTAACATTGTTAGCGTGTCAGTCTTTATCAGGTACATATTTTATGTTTTCGTTTTTATTTTTAGGATTTGTTTTTTTGGGTGTTTTTTTTTTCAGGTTTCATCTCGTTTCTACGTGTCATTAATGGGGGTCTCCTACAACGCAGTTACCATCTTTGTTTGGCCCTTATGGTTGGCTGGGGTGTTGATACCAGGAACGACAGAAGAGTTGGTTTTAACCTTGTTTTAATCGTGGCTTTTTTTTTTATATCTGCTAGAGCTCCCAGGTTCACCAATGGAGATATTTTTTGTATGGGGCCATTTACCCCCCGTTAAGGTAATAGGAACATTCAGACTTAGGGGATGGATTTAATATGACATTTTAACATTTATAAGGTGATATGTCTAATTCGACTTCTGTGATCGATGGGGCTTAAAACCTTGGGATTTACTCCGTGGGGATGCGGGGAGGGGGGGGGGGGGGGGGGGGGGGGGAGGCGTCAGTATAATTGTTCCCCCTTTGGAATTCTTGCTGGGAAATTTCCCCTTTTTCTATCCCTCTCTTTGTTTCTCCCTTGTTCTTTTTTCTTGTCATCTCTTCTTGTCTTATTTTCTCCCTTTTGGCATTCTCCCCCTTTTTTCCCGAAAGTATATAAAATACAAATCTCTACCTCCCAAAAGTCGGTGGCTGGGCCTGATTTGTCGCATTTTCGTCAGTGACAAACAACTTTGTTGCGTCGGCGTTCCATGACGAAGAAGAAGAAAACCTTGGGTTTTATTGAAAAAAAGGGATTTTGAGAGCGAACTGGGCCTATGATAGACATAAAAAGAAAGGTGGGGGCTTTGATTCAAACAACCATACGTTTTATTTTTGAAAGGGGAAAAATAATTCTAAACTCCTTTTTATATCATATGTATATTGTGTTTCTCTCTCTCTCTCTTCTCTCTTTTCTTCTCTTCTCTTCTCTCTCTTTTCTCTCTTCTCTTCTTTCTTTCTCTCTTTCTCTCTCTTTCCTGTATCTGTATAAACATAATGTTTTAAATCTTTAAATACGTGCGCTTAATAAATTCGTGTGTGAAAGGCCCTTTTCGTTTGGAGTAGTGTTTAAAATGTTGGGTTTGGGTGCCGCGGCGTGGGGCCGGCTGTGTGTTTTGTTGGGAAAGACCTTCTTCTTTCATGAATCCCTTATTTGCCTTTTTAAAATCCGCCCGCATATTTTTGAAATCTAAGATTCTCGTCTCTTTCTCTAAATCCCCCTGTTTTTCAAAAGCCAAATTTTTCAGGAAATTTGGGTTTTTGTGTTTTTGTGGGGGGTTTTTGTGTTTTTGTGGTGTGTGTGTGTGTTGTGGTGTGGTGTGTGTGGAGAGGAGAAGAGAGAGGGGGAGAGAGGGGGGAGAGGAGAGAGAGAGGGGAGAAATTTCAATTTGAAAAATTTGTGATTGGTTGTATGTATAGGAATGGGTTTTAAAAACCAAAGCGCTTGTTTGGGTTCTTAAAGTTTAAAGCCCCATATAATTACTTTATATGATTTTTAATTTTGACTGTCCCCTCATTAAAGAAGACTTAAAATTTAAGTCTCTTCAAGGGTAAGTTATTCTATGGTTTAAAAGTTTGCTTTATATAAACGTTTTCAACTGTTTTAGCGTTTTAAACATAGTGCGAAAGGTAAACCCTTATTGTTTCGATGGCATTTTCCCTCCATTCATGGCTTTCAAACGTTTCTTTCTTTTATTTTTTGACATTGCCGAAGTCTAGAAAAAAAGTTTGTATTGATGGAAATAAAGCAGCATTTTTAATGAATTGTGATCTCCTTTATCTGCTGAAAGAGGACGGGTGAAATGAGTATTTAGGATAAGAAATTTTTGCTTTTTCCGAATGATTGGAAATAACCTTTTCCATTTTGGAAACTGTTAGTTTTCAAAAAAAAGGTTGTAAAACTTAAATGCAGCAATTGCTTGTGAAACTTAGGAAATTTGTGTCTTTATGGGATCACCCTTATTCAAACCCCTCTAAAGTTTGGAGGAGTGTGTTGCTTTTTCCCCATGTTTGTGCTTTTTTTTTTTATCGTTTTTTTTTTTGGGGGGGGTAGCTGGAGGGAGGGGTAAATTGGTGGGGGGGGGAGGGAAAAAGGGGGGAGGTAGCTTGAGGGGGAGGGGTAGCTTGCAGGGCAATTACAGGGGGAGGGGTGCTTGCAGGAAATACAGGGGGGAGGGGTTAGCATGAGGGAGTACAGGGGGGGGGTAGCTGAGAGGGGAAGTCAGGTGGGAGGGGGGTAGCATGGGAGGGGAGATACAGGGGTGAGGGATGCTTGGGAGGGGAATACAGGGGGAAGGGGGTAGCTTGGGAGGGAGTACAGGGAGAGGGGGTAGTTGGGGGGAGTAGGGTGGGGGGTGGGTAGCATGAGGGGGAATACAGGGGGGGGGAGGATGCTTGGGGGGGGGGGGGAGGGGTGGGGAGGGGAATAGGGGGGGGTAGCAGGAAAGGTAGCTGGGGGTGGGTGTAGGTACAGGGATGGATGGATGGATAGCTAAGGTCAGTGGGGGAGGCACAGATTCATTGTTTCCCTTGCTAATATTGGTCATTATAACCGTACGTATATGTACGCAAACTGGCTAGCTGTTACTCTGCACGTCAGAATCAAATCTAAATAATAATGGGTGGCGCTGCTCTTGTGGCGGCGACGCGCTCTGCCCGGGGAGTGAGTGAGTGAGTGAGTGAGTGGGTGGGTGGGGGAGCAGCTGTTCTGCCGTGACTTAGCTAAAAGAGGTATACAATACAAGACAGTACAATACAATACAATATTCTAGGTAGTTTCGGACAGCTAGTTTGATAACTTTTTGAGCGTGAGTGTATGACTCATATACACACCCTTTTTTCTCTCTCTCTCTCTCTCTCACACATCACCACACACACACACTCTCTCTCTCTTCTCTCTCTCCCCACTTCATCGCTTCTCCATCCTTCTCACTACCTCCTTCCCCCTCTCTCTGTCTCCCTACACCCCACCCACCCCCACCCCTCTCTCTCTCCGTCTCTCGCTCGCCCCTCCTCTCCTCCCTTTCCTCCCCCCTCTCTCTCCCCCTCCCTCCCCCCCCCCCTCTCCTCTGTCTGTCTGTCTCTCTCTCTCTCCATGGATGTGTCCTTGGAAATACTACCACAGCTGAGACTGGTGGTGCCAAGGAATGTGATGGCCATCTCAAGGACACACACTGTACCGTACGGCCGTCAGCGTTTAAAATAGAACACCACCGTTATCGATTACCTTGTAGCCAGCCATCTTGGGAGGTGAGGGGGAGGGGGGGAGGGGGAAGAAGAAGAAGAGGAGGAGAGAGAGAGAGAGAGAGAGGGGGGGGAGGGGGGAGGGCAGGAACAAAGCAATGGGGGGGTGGGGAGGGAGGGGGAGAAGAGGAGAGAGAGAGAGAGAGGGGGAGGGGAGGGATGAGGGCAGGAACAAAGACGAGGGGGTGAGGGGAGGGGAGGGGGAAGAAGGGAGAGAGAGAGAGAGTGAGAGAGAGAGAGAAGAGAGAGAGAGGGGGGAGGGGGGAGAGGGGGGTGAGGGCAGGAACACAGACAAGGGGTGGGGGGGGGAAGGGGGGGAGGCGGGGGTGAAGAAGTGGCACACAGATTCTTCAAGATGTTATAGCTAGAACTGGCACATCATAATCAGCAATGCACACATGGAGGTTTTGGCTGCCGTTGGATGATTGGGTCATCATGAGAGTGGACTGGCCTTGAGTATCCGAACGAATTGAGCACTGCGGAAAGCAGAGGACCGCAGGGTGTGTGGAGGAAGCTGGTTTTTGCAAAATCTTCGTTATTGCTCCCCATCACGGTCCAAAGGACTACGGGATAGGTGAGGGGAAGTGAGGAGAGGGATGGACCACTATAAGTAGTATAGTGCTCTTTCCTCGCTTGGTTGTCGCTTGGGTAAAATTTAAAATAAGACGCTTTTGATGCTGGGATTTTAAGGGTTAACTGGTTCGAATTTTGATAGGAAGATTTTATTTTCCTCTTCGCGAACCAGTCTCAGCTGGAACAGTAAAAGAATGAAAAAAGATGAAAAAAATTAAAAGGATGGAGGGACTCTACACAGGTTTTTGAATGGAAAGAATTCAAAGATAGTTGACGGATGGACGCTATAGCCGAGTGGTTAAGACCGCTCGACTACAATCAATCCTATGGGTCCATGAAGTTGCGGTTCGAATCCTGGCGGCGTTGTGATGAATAAAGCGTGAGGACTTTAAAAGAAAATTATGATTTTTTAAAATACTATTTCCCAGGTCATCTTTAATGTGCTGACCTGCCAAGTGCCTTAATTCCCCTTTCATGTATATATACACACATGCAGAACATCGAAATATTCTAGTTCAAGATTCCGTGATTCCTGTCTGCGTGCGGTGGGTTATGGAAACAACCCAGCATACATCCCTGAAGTCGGAATGCGGCTACCTTCATGGTGGGAAAAAAACAAACAAACAAACCCCCCCACAAAAAACCGCTCGTACACGCAAAATCTCACCATTGGTGAACCTCGGAGCTATTTTGCTTGGTTGTGGTAGACATAATTATCTATGTCAGTTGTCTCATCTGGCTTTGTTCACAGATAACTGAGAGATATATATCCTTTTGTTGTTGTTGTTGTTGTTGTTGTTGTTGTATTTGTATTAGAACGTGATATGTGAGCCGTTGGCCATTTCTTTTACCATGCGACTAAGCAGGTATACTCACAATTGTTTCGTTTTCAAGTTGCTTATCATCGTGTATGTGTGTGTGTGTGTGTATGTGTGCCCGCGCGCGCGTGCGTGGGTGCATGCGTGTGTGTGCGCGCGCGCGTGTGCACGTGTGTGTGCAGGATGCTGTTCAGAAGCGGAGGGAGAGGCGGAGGGAGAGGAACAAGCTGTCGGCTCAGGCCTACCGCATTCGGCGCCGGGAGCAGTGCGTCAAGCAGCAGAGTGTGAGTTATAAGTTGGTTAGTTAGTTAGTCAGTGAAGTCAGCGGCTTTTCCAACTGTGGAGGCACCGTGGTCGAGTGGTTTAGGCGGTCAACTGGTGATCCAGAGGTCGCGGGTTCGATCCCCGCTCGGCTCGGTGTTGTGTCCTTGGGAAAGACACTTTACTCCTATTTTCCTCACTCCACCCAGGTGTACAAGTGGGTACCAGCTCTGCTGGGGAAGTATCTGGCGACAGACTAGCGTCCTGTCACAGGGGTGGTGAAAAACCATCAGTTCGCTTAACGCTACAGAAACCGGGATAAGCTCCGGCTCTATGTGCCTTCTGGCTCGAAAGAACATACTTTTTTTTCCCAACTGTCGCTCTCCCCGAAGTCGGAATGTGACTGTCTGAATGGTGGGGGAGGGAGGAAAGAAGGTGGTGGTGGTGTGGTGGTGGGGGGGGGTTGGGAGGGAGACGGTCGCATTCGCTACAATATCACCATTGTTGTGAGCCGAGGAGTTCTAGCCGAGGAACGAGCGCGCCCCTCCCCCACCCCCAAAAAAACACACCACCCAACAATAAAAAAACCAACAAAAAACAAAAACCCCAACCCAAAACCCCCCCCCCCCCCCAAAAAACAAACAAAAAACCCAAACAAAAAAACCAACCCCAAACCCCCAACCAACCAAATACCCCCCCCCCCCCGCAACCCCCCCCGTCCAAACAAACACAACATCAAAAACCCTAACATTCAACCAACCAAAAAAACCCCCTACTAACCCCACCCCCCAAAAAAAAAATACAACCCCAAAACTATCATCAAATCAATGTGAAACTGTCCACATCAAAGAAATGTGTGCGTCTCCCCCCCCCCCCCCCCCCCCACCCCCCCCCCCCCCCTCCCCGCTTTCCCATTTTTTAAAATATAAGAATACGTGTATACCAACACTGGTCTCCAGGCCTGAATAAATGTTGAGGTTATTCATCTAAGGAACGTCCAGCTCTGTTTCTCCACCGCTGTCTTCCTTCTTCTCCTTCCTTCTGTTTGTCCGTCTTGTTTCTTTCTTTCTAATAACTGTCCAGTCTCTGTTATTTGTTTTACTCGCATTGTCTCTTCGTTTGTCGGTTTAGAATTATTGTGTGTGTGTGGGGTGGGGGTGGGGTGTGTGTGTATTACTCTCTTATGGGGGACGGGATAACTCAGTACAGTGGTCAAAGCACTCGCTTTCCCCACAAACTAAGGGTTTTAAGCAGCATTGAGCGTGGCCAAGGGGAACAGCAAAACAACTTACGACACTCTGAAATCACTAAGAAAACCACACAGCCTAAAGCCTCTGTTATTGAAGACAAAGAAGGAAATCTTTTAACGGAAAGGAATGCCATCCTCCAACGCTGGACGGAATACTGTGAGGGATTGTATAACTACCCACTACGCCCAGATACCAACATTGTTTCTGAAAAAACCCCTGAACTTCAAGATAAAGACCCACCAATACTAAGGTGTGAAGTAGATACAGCTATTGAACAATTGAAGAAGGGAAAGTCCCCTGGAATCGATAACATCCCAGCTGAACTCATAAAAAAATGGAGGGAATGAAACAGCAAGGCGATTCACAGAACTTTGTCAGAAGATTCACGACACCAAAGAATGGCCAGAAGAATGGACACAGTCTCTTGTAATACCCCTACCAAAGAAAGGAAACCTCAAGCAAAGCCAGAAGAACAGAACCATCAGTCTCATAAGCCATCCTAGCAAGATCATGCTGCGGGTAGTCCTCAACAGACTGAAAAACCAAGCGGAAAAACTCCTGGCAGAAGAAAAAAGCCGGCTTTTGACCAAAACGCAGCACAATGGAACAAATTTTCAATCTGAGAATTCTGATAGAGAAACATCTCCAAAAACCAAAAAGACTTGTATCACAATTTCATAGACTTCAAAAGGCCTTTGACAGGGTTTGGCATGACGGCCTCTGGCAAGTACTCAGGCCTTCAACATTGACAACTGCCTCATTGAAGTCATCAAGGCACTGTACGAGAACGCAAGAAGTGCAGTTTTCATGAACAATCACATGGTCGAGTTTTAAAGGGACCACGGTTGGGGTCCGTCAGGGTCCCTTCTCTCCCCTGTACTTTTAACCTTTCCTCGAAAACATTATGACAGAGACACTGCAAAACCACCACACTTCCATCTCCATTGGTGGAAGACCCCTTTGCAACCTCAGATTTGCAGATGACATTGACCTCATGGGCTGCAGCAAAAGAACTGCAAAACCTCACAGTTTGTCTATCAGATCGAGCGAGCGCATACGGCATGGAGGTCAGTACAGAGAAATCAAAGATCATGGTCAACAGCGCTAGTAATGACAGCCGGAAATAAAGATGAATGGAGAAATACTGGAAGAGGTGAGCCATTTCAAATACTTAGGCTCCATCCTAACAAAAGATGGCACATCAAACAATAAAAGTGAAAGCTCGCATTGCAACTGCAACATCTACTTAGCCAGACTCGAGAGGATCATCAGAAGCAAAATCATCAGCTTCTGCACCAAATATCACCTCTACAAATCCCCCGTGATATCTATCCTCCTATATGGATGTGAATCATGGACCTGTCAGCAGAGCTAGAGAGGAGAAAACCAAGCATTCGGAACAAGTGCCACAGAAGACTCCTCAAAATATCATACAAAGAACACAAGACCAACAACTATGTGAAAGAAGAAATCAAAAAAACGTGTGGGCCCCCAAGAACCTCTGCTCTCCACCATAAAGAGGAGAAAACTGATGTGGTTTGGTCACACCACAAGACACAACACCTTAGCAAAACCATTTTTGCAGGGAAACGGTTGAAGGCAAGAGAAGAAGAGGCCGCCAAAAGAAATCATGGGTTGACAACATCAAAGACTGGACCGCCCAACCCCTGCAACACCTTCTACTAGCCACACAGGATCGTGAAGCATGGAAAAAGATCTCTGTTGCGTCTTCTCTCATGTCCCCCCTACGTCCTTTGGGACATGGGACTGAGTGAGTGAGTGAGTGAGCGTGGTTACCAAGTGGACGGGTGACCATTCAGGCACCTGGGATTCAGCAGCACAGTCCCCTAGCTCACCCAGCTGTAAATGGGTACCTGCCCTTTTTTTTTTTAGGGTCAGGGAAGGTATAAAGCAGCGAGGGAGAGGAAGGAGATGGGCGCCGCTGCCCTCAATATGCTGGCTCCTTGAGAAGCTGAGGTCTCTGACATCTCGCTTCCCCCAAAAACGACCACAAAGGGTTATGGGAGGGAGGGAACCCCTTTACCTTGACCTCTCTTAACTTCTTGTTGACTGCTTTGTGGCCTTCTGTTTAGTTGTTGGAAGATAGAGATGATGGGAGTCTGACAGCAAAACTGCTATTCTTTTTTTTTTTTTTTTTTTTTTTTACTGTGCGCAGGTGCTCCGAGAACTGCAAGAGAAGAACTGCGAGCTGAAGGAGAAGGTGCACTGCTTGGAGGACCAGATCGACCATCTCCGCCGCTCGGCTGTGGTCAGACCCCCTCCTCCCCCAGCCCCCAGCACTGTCACCACCTCCACCACCCCCACCACCCCACCACACCACCGCAGCAGCAGCAGCAGCAGCAGCCCCCTCCCCTCCCCAACCCCAACCCCAATCCCCAACCCGACCCTTGGCCCCTCCCATGCCGTGGTGGACCGACCCCCGAGTCTGCATCCTCCCCTTGAGGAAGAAGAAGAAGAAGAAGGAGGAGGAGAAAGAGGAGGAGGAGGAGGAGGAGGAGGAGGAGGGAGGAGGGTCAGTCAGGACGAGGCTGCGGAAGGCAGCCGGGAGAGGATGAGGATGAGGATGAGGGGGAGGAGGGAGAGGGGGAGGGGCCCCAGTCCCTCTCTGCTGATGGACAACGACCCGTCTCGCTGTCGGCTGCTCTCTCCTCTCGTGGACAACTTCTTCTCCTTCTCGCAGCCTTCTCCTACAGCCTCGCCTCCTGCCGCCTCTCCTCTGGTGTCTCCCCACGCTGCCTCCTCTTCTTCCTCTTCCTCTTCCTTCTCCTCCTCTTTCTCCCAGTTCTCCTTCCCAGTGCCATCCTCACCCCGCGCCAGCCACCCCCCCCCACACCCTCCCTCACACCCACACCCACAGCAGGCACCTGACCCCCACCAGCTTCCCCCACCCGCGCAACCTCTTCACTCCCCCGCCACCCATGCTGGGCTCCTTCACCACTTCGGAGCAAGTTCCTAGAGCAGGTCCTCCTCCTCCTCCTCCTCACCCTCAAGGTCACTTCCAGCTTCCTCCTCTCCTCCTCCTCCCCCTGTCCTCCTTCTCTTTCTCTTCCTCTTCCTCCTTCTTCTTCTTCTCCAGCTCCCCACTACACGGATCTCAACGCCAACTCGGCAGATGGGTTCAGCAGCAGCAGCAGCAGAAGCAGCGGCAGCGGCAACAATCTGAACAGCCTGCACGCTCAGGCTTTGGGATCGTCCTCGTCGTCATCGACATCGTCGTTGTGGTGGCAGGGCAGTGACAACATGAACAACAACAACAACAGCAACATGAACAACAACAACAACAACAACAGCGGCGGCTGCGGCAGTGTCGGCTTAGCCGTTGCCGCTAAGCCCTGGCCCTGTGGTGGTGGTGGCGCCCGACCCAAGACCAAGACTGGCGGCGGAGCTGGCTGCTCCCCGCTGAGGTCCTCCGGGGTCTTCAAGTTCCCCAAGGTCTGACCCTGACCCTGACCTGATTTGACCTGAACTGACGTGATCTGACCTGACATGATTTGACCTGAACTGACGTGACCTGACATGATTTGACCCGAACTGACATGATTTGACCCGACATGATTTGACCTGACACGATTTGACCTGACATGATTTGACCTGAACTTACCTGATTTGACCTGACATGATTTGACCTGAACTGACCTGATTTAAACTGACCTGATTTGACCTGAACTGACCTGATTTGACCTAACATGATTTGACCTGAACTGGCCTGGTTTGATTTGACCTGACCTGACTTGACTTGACTGCCACCAAGGTCATGGGGGTCAGGTCCTCTCAGCTGGTGATGCTTTTCACCTGGCTGGGTTGTTGTTGGTTTTTAAAACCTGACCTGACCAAACCTGACCCTGATCTGACCTGATCTGACTTCACTTGATTTTACCTGATCTGACTTGACTCGACTGCCACCAAGGTCATGGGGGTCAGGTCCTCTCAGCTGGTGACGATTTTTACCTGGCCGATGTTTTTTAAAATAAAAACATGACCTGACTTGACTTGACTTGACCTGACCTGACCTGACCTGCCTTCCACCAAGGTCACGGGGTCAGGTTCTCTCAGCTGGTGACGATTTTCACCTTGCTGAGCTTTATTGTGTGGGTTTTTTTTCTTCTTCTTTGTTTTTGTGGTTTTTGGTTTGTTTGGTTTTAGAGTGGCGTACAATCTGCACAACTCCATCGACTAGACTGTCCCGAGTACCTTCAGAAACCTTTCTGCTTTGTGGTTTAGTAGGGTCTCTCTCTTATTTTTTTCCTTCTAGCTTTTGTGGTCAGCGCAGCCAGATCCCTTTGAATTTGAACCTTGTCGAGATGTTTAACGTGTGAAATTGCGAAGATTTATTGAAGAATATTCATTTTTGAAGAGCTGTGGAGAATTGTTCTTTTTTGGAGGGTGTGTACATGTGTTGATGATGATGATGATGGTTTTGGAAAACGATTCAAAAGTTGTAAATAGTTATTTTGATGGAAGGCAAGTGTCTGTGTCCTGAGACAGTATATTTTGTGGGTAAAAGGGTGGTAGAGGATGGAGTGAAGCGGGGGGAATGAATGGATCGGAAGAATGCTTTTGTTGAAGCAGAGGAAATAAAGAGTGTAGAATGAATGAAAGAAAGAAAGAATGAATGAGTACCAGGAAAGTCTGAGCTTTTCGTCTGTTGGAAATTATGAAACAGAAAGGAAAGTTATTTTCATGAAGGCGAGAGGCAACTGTTTAGTGTGTGTGTGTGTGTGTGTGTTGAATTGTTCAACCAAGATGATGAAAATGTTCCTGCCAAAGAGTGCTTCACAGAGAGAGAGAGAGAGAGAGAGAGAGAGAGAGAGAGAGAGAGAGAGAGAGAGAGAGAGAGAGAGAGAATGAATATATTTGAGATAAAAAAGGATAGGAAGTGGTTGGGTGGGAAGACAGGATTGTTGATATATTATTCCTGGAAGAAGAGGACGTTGCGAAGTGTTCCGACAAGGACAGGATAGGGCTGGGCTGTTGTTTTCCTGCGAGGGCTGGATTTGTGGACAAGTCATTTTCTTCATTGTTGTAACTATCGCCATTTTCGTTTGTTGTGCGTATACTTGTTCCAAAGTGCAAGAGAAGCCTGTGTGTTCTGCTTGCAAAAGTGGATCTACTAACTATGTATACGTGTATATTCTTTGATTTTATGGTTGGCTTATGTGTGTTCTGTTCAAGTTTGGAATTGTACTTGGTTCGTTCGTTCGTTCCAAGTACTACAGCAGATTCGTGATATAAAAAATGAGACAAGTTTGTTTTGGTGTTGTTATTATTGTTGACGGATTTTCCTTTTTCTTGTTTACAACGATATTGTTTTGATGAGAAGTTTGGGACTATGTTTTGTTTTGGGAAGGTTACGATTTTGTTTCTTCTTGTTGTGTGTGTGTGTGTGTGTGTGTGTGTGTGTGTGAACATAAATTTGTATACCACTACAAAAGTACATTCGTACTTGCATGTGTACATTTCTTAGAAAGTGTACAGCTTGACATTTTATTTGAATGTGTGTGTGTGTGTTTTTAAAACGAATCGGTTCTTTCTTTTTCAGTATATTTTTTGTTAACTTTATCATTGGCTTGATTTGTTTTTCCACTTGAATCGTATTATGTATCATGATATCACATTCTCTTTCAATGGACTGTAAATTCTACATGAGAGGACATACATAATTATGCATACTCCATCAGGAAATACGTTCCTACATTTCATGTCTATTTTTTGGGGTCTGTTTTGCTCTGTTACTGCTTCTCCCATGCTGAATGTTCTGTCTGTCCATGCAGTCGGCCATCCATGTCACATTCACAGAGTTACGAAAATCTATCTAGGCGTGTGTGTAGCGATGAGTGTTGGGTTCATAGTTATAAGGCCGCCACAAGGTCACCCTCTTGAGGAGCCCTGCGCGCGGCCTCCCCGCTATGACCTTGAAAGAGCGGACATGAGTTCTGTTTCGGCAAGAAAGCTGTGAAGGAAACTGCTTCTTTTCTTTCTTACTTTTCTGTATTTTTTTTTTATTATTATTATTTTTATTACTTACTACTATCTTTATTTTATTTTATTATTATATTATTTTATTTTTCTTCTTCTTATTCTTCTATATCTTTTCTTCATTCTTCTTCTTCTCTTTCCATCTCTTCTTCTTTTTCCTTCTCTCTTCTCTTTCTTTTTATCATCATTCTTCTTCTTCTTTTCTTTCTTCTAATGATTGATGATCTTCTTCTTCTTCTTCTTCTTCTTCTTTTTCTTCTTCTTTTCTTCTTCTTCTTCTCTTCTTCTTCTTCTCTTTCTCTCTTTCTTATAGTATCAAATTTTTTCTCTTCTTATAAATGATGTGGATGATGCCCTTATGCTGATCATCCTCCCATCCTCTTCGCTTCTTCTCTAATTATCTTCTTATTGGTCGTACGATTCATCTAATTTAGATGAGCCACATCTGATTTTTCTCGTCGATGTGAGCAAAAAAAAAATTGTTATTGCGTTTGCGCTTGCCGACTTAAGCGCCTGGCAAGTCAGGCCCAGCACATCCGACTTCAGCATGTTTCCAAGCGAAAAGTAAACAGATAATTATGAGGTCAGCACGAGATCAGAGTACAATAAATAGTATGACCACAGGATCTGAGACGTTTTCTGCGAGATATGAGATGTATGATGATTGATATTAACAGCAGTATTCACAGTTTGGCTGGTATTTTTTGTTTTGTTTTTGGTAGCATTAACAGAATTTGATAAATATGTTATTATGTGTGTGATAGTACAGCAGTAGTTATTTTTTTGGTTTTGTTGTTGGGGTGTTTTTTTTGCTGCCTCATCTTCTGTGACGTCCCCCGTCCTACTGTTCCTACGCCGCTCATCCCAAATCTCCCCGCCACAGCCATACCCAGATTCGTTATGTCCAGCAGCGGTTTTTGTTTGTTTGCGTTTATTTTTGTTTCTCTTGTTGTTTTTTGGGGAGGGGTGGTGGGTGGGTGGTGGGGTGGGGGGGGGGGGGGGGGGGGGGGGAGGGTAGCTGGGACAGAATCTCTTGTTAGAATCTCGTGTCTCATCTTGAACAAAAGAGAAGAATTTTGTAAAACATAGTTTAGTCATGGAATGTGTCTTTAGTACGGCGATAGTGACGATCAGAGATGTAGTTTTTGTGTTTTGTTTTTGTTTTTGTTTGAATTGTTTTTAAACGATGAACAAGTAGTACTGGGGGTAAAACAGTTCACTTTCGTTATCGTTTTGACAACACCTGTCAATGATAATCAGACGCTTTGCGAGTGGAAAGTGATCTATTTTTTGGGGGGTACATTTATATGCTGTAGGATACATGCACGTGCGAGCGCACACACACACTCTCACGCACACACGCGCGCGCGCTCGCTCTCTTTCCCCCCTCTCTCTCTTTTCCCAAACAACTCAATACCCATACGTGGCCACCCAATAACCCACAACCCAAAAACCTATCCCCACATCCGAACGCACATACACACAACACACACACAAACACCAACACACACACACAATACAAACACACACATACACACAAACACACACACACACACATACTCACACACACGCGCGCACCGCGCGGAACACGAACGCACGCGCGCGCACACACACACATACACACACACACACGCACGCACGCACGCACGCACACACACACACACACACTGTTCCAACTGCTGGTCAGTGGTGACGGTGTTAGTAGTGATAATGATGATAATGATGATAGGAATGACAATGATAATGACGATAATAATGATAATGACGGCTTTAATGGCCTGAATTTTGGATTGTTGTTACGGAAAAAAAGTACGCGGTCATTATTCTGATGTGTTGATATTTGTGCAGTTCTGTTCATTTTACTTCGTTGTTTTTTTCCCCCATGTGGTTTAGGAAAATAACTTGCATGCTTTCTGTCTGTCTGTCTATCTCTGTCTCTCAGTCTCTATTTCTCTGCTTCTCTCCTCTCTCTGTCATTGTACCTACCTCTCTCTCTCTCTCTCACCCCCCCCCCCCCTCTCTCTCTCTCACCCCCGCTCTCTCCCTCTCTACTATCTACTCTCTGTCTCTCTGTCTGTCATTGTATCTACCTCTCTCTCTCACCCCTCTCACCTCCTCTCTCTCCCTCTCTCTGCTATCTCTTTACTCTCTCTCTCTTTCTCTCCCCCCCTCTCTCTACTTCTCCCCCCCCCCTCTCTTGTTCTCCCCCTCCCTCTCTCTCTCCTTCCCTGTTCCCCCCCCCCCCCCCTCTCTACTTCTCCTCCCCCCCCTCTCTACTTCTCCTCCCCCCTCCCTCTGTCTACTTCTCCTCCCCCTCCCCTCTCTACTTCTCCTCCCCCTCCCTCTCTCTACTTCTCCTCCCCCTCCCCTCTCTACTTCTCCTCCCCCCTCCCTCTCTCTACTTCTCCTCCCCCCCCCTCTCTCTACTTCTCCTCCCCCTCCCTCTCTCTGTTCTCCCTCCCCTCTCTCTCCTTCCCTGTACCCCCCCCCCCCTCTATCTACCCCCCCTCTCTCCCCCTCCCTCTCCTCTTGTTCTCCCCCCCCTCCCCTCTCTCTCCATCCCTGTACACCCCCCCTCTCTCTCCCCCCCTCTCTCTTTTTCCCCCTCCCTCTCTCTTGTCCTCCCTACCTCTCTTCTCTTCTCCATCCCTGTACACCCCCCCCCTCCCCCCACCTCCTCTCTCTCTCTTGTCACTGCATCCATCTCCTCATCACCATCTCTGTCAGGTGTGTTTCTGTCATTTTGTCTTGTAGATTGCAAATCCAGATCTGATGAATGTCGTTAGCATTTCACACTACCCTGTTTTGAGAACTAAGTGAAATGGTCGTTAATTTTTAAAAAAAAATTATTTTTTTTCGAGGATAATGGAATAAGCACTCGTGTGTTTTGTTGTTGTTGTGGTTTTTTTTTACATTCAGTCCCTGTGTGTTTGCAGTTGTGTAAATGTTGTCATCCGTAATTTCAGGTTTTGAGTACGCACATAACAAAAATTACAGCTTTCTCTGACGAAAACGCACACTGAATGATAATGTGAGGTTTGGTGTGTGTGTGTGTGTGTGTGTGTGTGTGTGTGTGAGAGAGAGAGAGAGAGAGAGAGAGAGAGAGA
>CM054138.1:44975812-44978312 GCA_028751875.1 Rapana venosa
ACACACACAAACACACACACTCACACTACACTAAACACACACTACACCACACACACAGACACACATACACTCACACTACACACACACTATACACACACAGACACACATACACTCCCACTACACTACACCACACACACACACACACACACAAAACACACACACACACACACACACGCACACACACACACACATACGCACACACACTGACGATTTGTTTTCTTTTCTTTGTGTTTTTCGATCTTCGGCTAGAGCTCCGAGATTTTGCGTATGCGACCGTTTTCAGCCGTCATTAAGGTAGGTGCAAGGGGACGGGATAGCTCAGTGGTCGGAGCACTCGCTTTCCCCCAGCCAAGTTAAGCAGCGTCGAGCGTGGTTACCAGTTGGATGGGTGACCGTTTGCGCGCCTTGGCTTCAGTACAGTTCCCCCAGTTCACCCAGCTGTAAATGAGTACCTGCCCTCTTTGTCTGTGCCAAGCAAGATACTGGCCAAAGTCATCATCAGAAGAATATCAGACGCTGTGGACGATGCTTTGAGGAAGGAACAAGCAGGGTTCAGGAAGCAACGAGGATCAGATATTCACGCTCAGAAACATCATCGAACAGTGCACAGAGTGGCAGAGACAACTGTATGTGAATTTTGTGGACTTCGAAAAGGCATTTGACAGCATACACAGAGACAGCCTTTGGATATCCTTCGACACTATGGCATCCCATCGAAACTGGTACACCTTATCAAAAGCTTCTATGACAACTTCAGATGCTCTGTGGGCCATAGCAACACTGTCTTCGAAGTCAAGACTGGAGTAAGACAAGGATGTGTGATGTCAGCAGTTCTCTTCAATCTGGCCATTGATTGGGTGATGAGGAAGACGACAGAAGACACCCCAAGAGGGATTCGCTGGAGCCTGTTCTCAACACTAGACGACCTTGACTTTGCGGATGACCTGGCGCTGCTGTCCCACACACACCAACATATCCAGGAGAAGACCAGCAGACTCCAAACATTTGGACAGCAAGTGGGGCTTCGTATTAGCACCAAGAAAACAGAGACAATGTCGCTCAATGTAAACACCAGCCCCTGTGAAAGTGAATGGAACTGACCTGCGCCAGACAGACAAGTTCACATACCTTGGCAGCATCATCAAACCAAAGGGCGGCACCAAAGAAGACATCCACGACAGACTGGGCAAGGCCAGGAATGTGTTTAGGGAGATGAACAATATCTGGAGATCAACTCAGTACAGCACCAACACCAAGCTGAAGCTATACCAGAGCTGTGTTGTGTCTACGCTCCTGTACGGTTCTGAGTGCTGGAGGATGACGGAAGTGGATCTTACCAAACTTCAATCCTTCCACACCATATGCCTGCGAAGAATTCTCCGGATCTTTTGGCCAGAGAAGATCTCCAATGAAGACCTACTACGGAGATGCAGGCAAGAAGACATGGGAACCATCATCACCAGACGACGGTGGAAGTGGATTGGGCACATCCTCCGAAGAGACCCACAGTCAATCACAAGAACAGCATTGCACTGGACCCCAGAAGGAAGGAGAAAGAAAGGAAGACCAAAAGCAACGTGGAGGAGGAGGACTGTAGAAAGTGAGATGAAGGCCATGCAGCACTCTTGGGGATCAGTGACTAGGTTGGCTCAGAATAGGCAGGAGTGGAAGCGCTTTGTTGCTGCCCTACACACCACTGTGTGTAATGGCTAATGTTGATGATGATGATGTCCTCTTTAGGGTCAGGGAAGGTAAAGCAGCGAGGGAGAGGAGATGGGCGCCGCCCTCAATATGCTGGCCCTAGAGAAGTGAGGTCTCTGACGCCTCGCTCCCCTACGACCTTATAGGTTATGGGACTCCTTTACCTTTAAGGTAGCTGCATTCCGACTTTCGGGATGGTGTGTTAACATGACACCTGTACGCACGCTGTTTTGGGGTTTTTTGGTTTCTGTTTGTTGTTGTTTTGTTGTTGAAATGTTGTCATCCGTTCCTACCAGCACACAATGGCCTATTCTTCCCCAAGGTGGAACGGGTTTTTAACGTGTATGCAAGATGTTCTGCATGCGTTCACACGCGCGGTTCTTGTTTTATAGTCTTATCCAAGGGACTTTTGAGTGGATTTATTACTCGATGTTAACTCCAGGGGAAAATCACTGGGTTATCCCCCCTCCGTCCTTCAAGAAGACCTGTATGATTGTGTGTTATATGTGTGTGGTGTGTGTGTGTGTGTAGTGTGTGTGTGTGTGGAGGTGTGTGTGTGTGTGTGTGTGTGAGTGTGTGTTGTGTGAGTGTGTGTGTGTGTATATATTACAGATATATATATAATAATATATATATATATATATAATATATATATAAAACACAGATATATATATATATACAGAGATATATATATACACATATCTATCTATCTATATCTATATATATATACACATCTATCTATCTATCTATCTATCTATCTACCTACCTACCTACCTACCTACCTACCTACCTATCTATC
>CM054138.1:44980812-44988312 GCA_028751875.1 Rapana venosa
CAACAACAACAACAAGAAAAAAAAATTGTTATCGTTTAAGACTTTCTAGGTAAACAACAACAACAACAAAAATAATAATAATACTTGTTATCGTTTAAGACTTTCTAGGTAAACAACAACAACAAAAATAAGAAGAAGAAGAAGGGCAGGAGACTGGAAACAAGAAGGCCGAAAATAGACCAGAAGGAGGTGGCGACTGTCGGAAAGAAAAGGAACAAAAGCAGAGACAAAGAAGAGAGGGATAGAAAACAAGAGGCAATGAACTGCCAGCGCAGATTTTCCAAAAGGCGGGAATGTTCTTTAGGCTATAGCTTACTGAGAGACACCCCACCCCCCTCCCACCCTCAGAGTCCTTCGGATGAGACTATAAACCGAGGCCCCGTGTGCGAACGCATGCAGAACATCTTGCGCACACGTTAAATCCTGTTCCGCTTTTCGGAAGAGTAGGCCATTGTGTGCTGGTGGAAACAGATGGCAGAATTTACAAAACCGCATACACACGGGGACTGGATGTAAAAAAAAGCACATGAGTGCTTATTTCATTATCCTCGATATAAAAGAATAAATAAATAAAAAAAAATAAATACCCCCCCCCCCCCCCCCCCCCCCCCCCCACAGCATCCCCAAGAGGGAGAAAGTTTGTGTCATATTTTATTTTATTCTTTTATACCGAGGATAAGCACTTATGTGCTTTTTTTTTTTTTTACATCATGTCCCCGTGTGTATGCGGTTTTTTGTAAATTATCATTTGTTCCCACCGGCACACAATGGCCTACTCTTACGAAAAGCGGAACAAGATTTTAACGTGTGCGTTAGATGTTCTGCGCGCGTTCGCACACGGGGGCCTCGGTTTATAGTCATCTCTCCGAAGGACTTTTGGGGGGAGAGTGGAGTCTGCACTTGATTTTAACTCCAGGGGAAAATATCCCCCCTTGAACGGGAATCGAACCCGGGTTGTCAGATTGCGAGCGCAATGTTCTGAACCGCTAGGCTATCCCGTCCCCCTTTGAGAAGGTAAGAGAGAAGAAGGCATTGACAAGATGGCGACGGGGTGGAAGAGGTGGGGAGGGGGGGGGGATGGGGGATGGTGGGCGAGGGGGGAGTGGGGGAGGGGGGGGGGGGAGGTGGAAGACTTGTGCTCTTCCAAAGGACATTGATCAGTGATATGTATATATAATTATGTATACGACCAAGGCCCAGGCCAAAAGCTGTGTCAGTTTATTGATGTCAGCTAGCCTAACTGCCAAGGCCTCACTCACTCACTCAGTCCCATGTCCCAAAGGACGTAGGGGGGACATGAGAGAAGACGCAACAGAGATCTTTTTCCATGCTTCACGATCCTGTGTGGCTAGTAGAAGGTGTTGCAGGGGTTGAGCGGTCCATTCTTTGATGTTGCCAACCCATGATTTCTTTTGGCGGCCTCTTCTTCTCTTGCCTTCAACTGTTCCCTGCAGGATGGTTTTTGCTAAGGTGTTGTGTCTTGTGGTGTGACCAAGCCAAGGCCTACCCTACACTAGCACGTTGTAAACTGTTGCCTCAAGAGAGTTGCAACTTCAGCCGTCACGTCAAGCTCTTGAACACAACAAACCCTGCAGTCTCGTTTTTTTTTTTTGGTTTTTTTTTTTTACAGGAGAAAGAAAAACAAAATCCTCTGAAGTCGGAGTATGGCTGTCTATTATGGCGAGGTACTTACAAAAAAACAAACAACAACAAAACCAACAACAGTCCTACACACACACACACACACACTTCTCATTCAGTAGTGCGCCAATTTTCAATCTCACAGTGGTGGTTCCCAGGTAGGAGGGAGTCAGAGTGCACGTTCTGGGTGACCCCCCAGAGTGTTAAGCTGGGGAACGCACAACAACAACAACAACAAAACAGCAGCAACAACAAAAACAACAAAATACTACCTCACATGGAATTTAGTTAAGCTATTTTCTTATCAGTATTCTTAAAATAAAATAAAAACACACCACTTTTTCCAGTGGAAATTTGTGTAAGAAAAAAAAAGACGAAGAAAAGAAAGAAATAACAGAACACAAAAGGAATTTAATAAAGAAATGAAAAGGAAAAGGAATTGTAAAAAAAAGGACAAGTTTAAGGTTCTTGACCAGTGTGTGTGTGTGTGTGTGTGTGTGTGTGTGTGTGTGTGTGTGTGTGTGTGTGTGGTGTGTGTGTGTGTGTGTAGTGTGTGTGTGTGTGTGTAGTGTGTGTGTGTGTGGTGTGTGTAGTGTGTGTGTGTGTAGTGTGTGTGTGTGTAGTGTGTGTATAGTGTGTGTGTAGTGTGTGTGTAGTGTGTGTGTGTGTGTGTGTGTGTGTGTGGTGTGTGTGTAGTGTGTGTGTGCGTGTGTGTGTATGTGAGTGTGTGTGCGTGGGTGCGCGCGTGTGTGTGCACGTGTGTGTGTCTTTGTGTGTGTTTGTATGTGTGCGGGTGCGTGTGTGTGTGCGTGTGTGTCTGCGCGCACGTATGTGTCTGCGCGTGCGTGTGTGCGCGTTTGTGTGTGCGCGTACGTGAGTGTGTGTGTCTGCGTGCACGTGTGTGTGTGTGTGTGTGTGCGTGCACGTATGTGAGTGTGTTTGTGTGTGCGCGTGCACGTGTGTGTGTGTGTGTGTGTGTGTGTGTGCGTGCACGTATGTGTGTGTGTGTGTGCGCGTGCACGTGTGTACGTGTGTGTGTGGTGTTTGTGCACGCATGTGTATGTGTATCTGTGTGCACGCGTGTGTGTGCGCACGCATTGGTGTGTTTGCGTGCACGCATGTGTATGTGTGTGTCTGCGTGCACGTGTGTGTATTTGTGTTGTGTGTGTGTGTGCGTGCACGTGTGAGTGTGTTGTGTGTGTGCGTGCGTGTGTGCGCGCACGTGTGTGCGTGCGTGTCTGCGCGCATGTGCGTATGATGTGTGTGTCTGTGCGCGCGTGCAGGCCAGTGCGTACGTCTGTGTGTGTGCACGCACGCACGCACGCGTGTGTGTGTGTGTGTGCGCGCGCGTGTGTGCGTGCGTGCGCAGTCCGACGACACCTACAGTACACGCACAAACCTGTGAACAACAATGACGATGATTCAATATCTTGATGACAAGATTCAATGAAATAATGACCAGAACATTTTCTTCCATATCCAAACAGCTTGATTTTTATTTATTTATTTATTTATTTTATTTTATTTTTTAAACGACTGATGAAGTATTACAAGATGTCCGCTGTTCGGACATGCGCATAGCGTCAAAGACACGCTGGAAGCTATGACGACACACTCACACACACACTAAGGAATCTCCCCCACCCCCACCCCCCCTTTCCTTGGGCTCCACGCCTATGAAACGTTGTACGAACGTCGAACGTCGTCATGCGGAGTCTTTCCTCGCATGCATCAATCCAGTGTCTTTTTTTTGTGTTGCAGTTGTTCTGACATTTAAAACGAAATATACTTTTTCACTCTGCAAAAAAAAAAATACTCATAGTATGCTCTGTCATAAATAATAACATTTTTTGGGGGGTGGGAGGGGGTGTCAGTTCTCAATGACAGGGCAAATTTGAACCAGCCAGCCAGGACGCCATGTTGGATTAGGGGAATCCCCCGCAGTGGTTTAATATAGTAACAAGTCAGCCGCAGGGAGATTTCGCGCTGTTTCAGCAAAACACAGTTTCTTCCCCTGGATTGCGAATCGCCGTGCTGGATGAATGGAGAAAACTACTGTCTGAAAAGAAAACCTTTATTTAAAAAAACAAGGAGGGTGTGAGAAATAAGCGTGATGAACTCGCAAGTGTGTGTGTGTGTGTGTGTGTGTGTGCGCGAACGCACATGCGCGCACACGCTCCTCTCTTTCTCTCTCTCTCTCTCTCTCTCTCTCTCTCTCTCTCGCGCGCGCTCTCTCTCTGTCTGTCTCTCTCTCTGTCTCTCTCTCTCTCTCTCTCTCTCTCTCTCTCTCTCTCTCTCTCTCTCTCCTCTCTCTCTCTCTCTCTCTCTCTCTCTCTCTCTTTTCTCTCTCTCTCTTACGTTCGTACAACGTTTCATAGTCTCGACGCCAAAGTGGAGGGGGAGTGGGGTGGGGGTGGGGGTGGGGGGGGGGTTATTATTAAGATGTATCCCTATGGGCGGGGACTGGTTGTAAAAAAGCACATGAGTGCTTATTCATTATCCTCGAAATAAAAGAATTTGTCATTGTCATTGTCATTCTCCTCTCTCTCTCTCTCTCTCTCCTCTCTCTCTCTCTCTCTCTCTCTCTCTCTCTCTCCTCTCTCTCTCTCTCTCTCTCTCTTGTGTGGTGTGTGTGTGTGTGTGTGTGTGTGTGTGTGGTGTGTGTTGTGTGTGTGTGTGTGTGAAGATTAGAACAACATTTTCAGCTGGTTTTCATGAAGTTTTCACGGCTATACAACTCGAACGGTGTGTCAGTTACAACGTCTACAACTAAGTAAACCACAGCTTACATGAACTGACCCCCCCCCCCCCCCACCCTTCTCTCTCTCTCCACACATACACATGCACGCACACACGCAAACGCGCACATACGCACGCACGCAAGCACGCGCGCACACACACACAACACACACATCACAGTCACCACTACCACCCCGCCAACACCAACCATTTCCATACATCTTACAACACATTATACTACAGACTAGTATGTCGCACACTGACAATGACATACACCACGCCCCGCCACACCATACACATCACCAACACATCACACATACCACATCACCCAGCACACCACACCACGCCACACCACCCACGCCACACCATCCACACACATCACACCATACCACACACACCACACCACACACACCATACCACATCACACCATCACACCACACCACACCACACCACACCAAACCACACCACACCACTCACACCCCATCACACCACACCACTTCACACCACACCACACCACACCACACACACACTCATACCACATCACACCATACCACACCACATCACACCACACCACACACATCACATCACACAATACCACACCACACCACACCACACACCACATCACACCACCCACACCACACCATACCACATCACACCACGCCACACCATACCACACCATACCACACCACACCACACCACATCACACACATCACACCACACACACAACCCACCAGCCACACCACACCACACCACATCCCACCACCCACACACAACCACACACCATACCACCACACCACACACACACATCACACCACACCACCCACACCCAACCACACCACACCACACCACTCACACACCCCATCACCACCACAACCACTTCACACCACACCACACCAGATCACACCACTCATACCCATCACATCACACCATACCACACCAACATCACACCACCACCCACCACATCACATCCACACATACACACCACACCACATCCATACACCCACATCACACCCACACACACACCACACATATACCACATCATACCACACCATACCACACCACACAACCACACCACACCACACCACACCACGCCACACCACACCACATCACATCATACCACATCACACCACACCACACCACACCACACCACATCACACCACACCACACCACATCACACCACACCACACCACACCATACCACATCACGCCACACCACACCACACCACTCCACTCCACACCACACCACAATTGGTGGTGCTGCTACTACTGCTGCTGTTTCTGCTGCAGCTACTGCTGCTGTTACTACTTCTACTTACGCTGCTACTGCCACTACAGCTGCTGCTGCTGCTGCTGCTGCTGCTTCTCAATGTGACTCTACTACTTCTAAAACCCAAAATGAAAGTGTTACTATAGCCATGTACAATTCTTCTTCATATTGTTTTTTTCTGCTGCTACCATCACCAACATTACGATCTGCTACCATCACCAACATTACGATCTACTTCCATTATGATCTGTATTGCTTGTTAGTGCTGTTGCTCCGCTGCTATGATGTGTGTGTGTGTGTGTGTGTGTGTGTGTGTGAGCGCGCGCGCGCGTGCGTACGTGCGTGGGCGCGCATGGATTTGAAATATATTGTTCATTATGTTTAAGGAGAGTTGCATGCGTGTAAAATGATTTGAGTACAAGCGCTTCGATTTGTATTCAGAGCTATATATAAATTCCATATAAGATGATGGTGATGATGATAATGATGATGGTGATGATGATGATGGTGATGGTGGTGATGATGATGATGATGATGATGATGATGATGCCGCGGCTCCGGCTTGTCATTGTACAACTATCGCTAACACTGCTATCGTTAACCTGTGCTGCCGCGAGCTACTATCACCACTATGCTGCAACAACTACCCCCCCCCCCCCCCCAATCTTTCTTATTTTACTGCCAGAAGTCCGATGTCGGTTCTGCAACTATTTTGTGTGTTGTCCTTTCTTGAAGGCAACAGGGCGTTGAGTAGAGGTAGTCTATGTAGACGGTACTGCGCGCGGTCGCTGGCAGTCAGGAAGACGTGTCTCAACATGCCCTGCCTTGAACAGAGAGAGAGAAAGAGCATTGGTTCAGGCTAGCCTACATTTCTTTCCTTCACAACTAGGCTAGGCCTAACAGTGTGACTCTTGCCGCTTGACGCTTGACCAAGTCAGCATTGTCGCCGTTTCGCTAGCCAGACATCGATCTTCAGGTAATTCTTTTGCAACTGATGAACATTTGTCAATCTCTCCTTTTAGGACCAAATAAACTTTCTCAGCGATGTGGGTGTTTTAGAAAGTTTTCGAAAAGCAACCGTGGTGTGTGTGTGTGTGTGTGTGTGTCTCCGGCATTTAAATGTGTGGTTTTCCTAAGACAGGCTCTCATGATGTAATGATTGAACAGGATAGATCTTTGTTGGGGTTGTGAATAGAGCATGTATGTTGATGAGTCAATTCCAACTTTAGACCTCAGATGTCAGATTGATAAGCATAAGCGCGTGCATGGTGCGAGTTAGTGTGGTGGGGGTTTGCGGTTTGTTTCTTGAGTGGTTTTATTTTTGTATGTTGTTTCCTAGCGCGACAGAAAGTTGTTGTTGATTGTATGTGTGTGTGTGTGTGTGTGTGTGTGTGTGTGTGTGCGCGCGCGTGTGTGACTAATCATTGTGATGAATGACGCACGCTCATGCACACATTTATCGTAATGTGGCGCAATATCGATTTTGTTGCGGAGCCGATAGCGAGGGACGACCACGCTTTGTCAATGTTTGTTTGGCATCAGTTGCTTCAGCAGGCGCCATCTTAGTTTGATAAGCCTACCCCCCCCCCCCCCTCCCCCCTACTCCACCCCCCTGCCACACTTACATAGAAACCAGTTTTTTTTAAGTTGCTTTTAAAAAACAAAAACACTATTATGTCCTCTCCTTCCTTCCACCGTGATGATAAACTCTATGAAGATATTTTGGGGGTTGAAAAAGATATGCCAAAGTCAGTTGACAACAACAACAACAACAACAACAACAAACCTACACAAACCAACCACCATGTTCAACTGAAAGAACGGATGTCAATGTGAAAGAACGGATGTCAATGT
>CM054138.1:44995812-45010812 GCA_028751875.1 Rapana venosa
ATGCATGTAAAATCAGTCTTCTTTCAATCCCAGTATGCATGTAAAATCAGTCTTCTTTGAATCCCACTATGCATGAAAATCAGTCTTCTTTCAATCCCAGTATGCATGTAGATTAAGTTTTCTTTGAATCCCACTATGCATGAAAATCAGTCTTCTTTCAATCCCAGTATGCATGTAAAATCAGTCTTCTTTGAATCCCACTGCGCATGTAAAATCAGTCTTCTTTGAATCTCACTATGGATGTAAAATCAGTCTTCTTTGAATCCCAGTATGCGTGTAAAATCAGTCTTCTTTGAATCCCACTATGCATGAAAATCAGTCTTCTTTCAATCCCAGTATGCATGTAAAATTAGTATTCTTTGAATCCCACCATGCATGTAAAATAAGTCTTCTTTGAATCCCACCATGCATGTAAAATCAGTCTTCTTTGAATCCCAGTATGCATAAGAAATTTAAAATAAATTCAGTCTCCTTTGAATTCCAGTATGCACATATTAATTTCAAAACAAAATCAGTCTTCTTTGAATCCCAGTATGCATATGAAATTTAAAAGAAAATCAGTCTCATTTGAATCCTAGTATGCATATGAAATTAAAAAGAAATCCGAAGTCTAACAGTTTGTGCATAATAGCATACTAGATAAGACAGTCAATCAGTTTGTTCATAATAGCATACTAGATAAGACAGTCAATCAGTTTGTGCATAATAGCATACTAGATAAGACAGTCAATCAGTTTGTGCATAATAGCACACTAGATAAGACAGTTAATCAGTTTGTGCATAATAGCATACTAGATAAGACAGTCAATCAGTTTGTGCATAATAGCATACTGGATAAGACAGTCAATCAGTTTGTGCATAACAGCATACTAGATAAGTTATTCAATCAGTTTGTTGCATAATAGCATACTGGATAAGACAGTCAATCAGTTTGTGCATAATAGCATATTAGATAAGACAGTCAATCAGTTTGTGCATAATAGCATACTAGGGAAGACAGTCAATAAACTATGTTTTTTTAAGAATGGTGAAAGTCTTTCTCCTTTTGATGTCGACCACCACTTAGTTGTTGTCAGTCATGAAGAACATTAAGTGAAAGGATACTCAATTCTGCTCATGTGAATAGGAATTAAGAATTTTTCCCAGCAGTCTTGTGTCTATTCTCAACAACTGACACTTTTCCAGCAGTCTTGTGACTATTCTTAACAACAGACACTTCTCCAGCAGTCTTGTGAACAAATGACAAGATTTTTCAGAAGTATGGTGATTATTCTCAACAACCGAGAACCCCCACCAGGTTTTTACAAACAACAAAATCAGTTGCTGGCATCCTGAAAGAGAGCCACGGAGACACATGAAATAATATCTTTTGTCATGTTGTAGTAGTATTCCCAGATATGACTCGTGATTTAACGAATATAACTGGATCTTTATTTCATTTTTGGGAGAAAAAAAACCCCCCACCTGATGGAATCAATAGCTCAGGGATGAGAATAGTAGCAAGACTGCTGGAAAGTATTTTAGATATTTGTTTTAAGTACAGGAACCTTCAAATCAAAGGTGCAAAATAAGTACTACTTGCTGTGATTACTGATGTGTTCTGAAGTCAAGATAAAGCATGTGTGGTTATTATTGAACTACCCATATCTTGTTTATTAGACATCTTTCAGCCTTTAAGAAGGGTCTGTTAACACACACACAAAAAAAGATTATGAAGAAAACTATTTCTACACTGCAGGCTCAGACCAGGGCTGTCATTTTGTCCGCGGAAGCTCTAGACTATAGACACATTAGGGTTTAAATGTTGTGGCTGTCGTGTGATCATTTCGTTTGTGTGATAGAGGTTTTTCTGTAGACTAAACTTATATTACTGTCAGCATTGAAGTGTTGCTGAAAGTTCTCCTCTGAATCACTGTGCCGTTGAACACTATCAGTAGTTGTCATCAAAACATTGAGATCTATCTATCTGTCTGTCTATCTATCTGTCTGTCTGTCTATCTGTCTGTCTGTCTGTCTGTCTGTCTGTCTATCTATCTATCTATCTATCTATCTATCTATCTGTCTGTCTATCTATCTATCTATCTATCTGTCTATCTATCTATCTATCTATCTATCTATCTATCTATCTATCTATCTATATACTATAAGCGCTTCGATTTTTTTTTACAAGATTCAGCGCTCTATCTATCTATCTATCTATCTATCTATCTATCTATCTATCTATCTATCTATCTATCTATCTATCTATCTATCTATCTATCTATCTATCTTCCTGTCTGTCTGTCTCTGTCTGTCTGTCTATCTATCTATCTTCCTGTCTGTCTGTCTCTGTCTGTCTGCCTATCTCTATCTCTCTGTCTGTCTGTCTGTCAATCTCTCCCTCTCTCACTCTCTCTCTCTCTCACTCTCTATCTCTATCTATCTATCTATCTATCTATCTATCTATCTATCTATCTATCTATCTATCTATCTATCTAATCTATCTAATCTATCTATCTACCTATCTATCTATCTATCTATCTATCTATCTATCTATCTACTATATTTTTTGCACATGATAACTCCTGTTACAGGATGGACTACCCAAAAGCAGATCAGCACCACCACCACCACCACCACCAACACCAACACCAACACCAACAACAATCAAACACACCCACCAAGACCCACATCTTCCCACCGCTCCACCACCAACCAGCCCTCCTCCTCACCACCACACCACCACCACCACCACCACCACCACCACCCATCCTTCCCCCACCCCCTCCCTACCACGAAGCCATCCGGTCCTTCTGCGACCTCGACGCAGCCAACTCGTGGGCGACGTCTGACCAGGACCTGACCCAGTACATGGACGTGGACGAACCCGACGGCGGTTTCCCCACCTTCTACCCCGGATTTTCCCTAGTAGACGCCGCCAACCCCGCAGCAGCAGCAGCAGCAGCAGCAGCAGCAGCAGCGGTAGTGGATCCTCGAGACGTCCCCGAAGCCACGCTGGCTGCAGACCTGGCCGATCCCGGGGCAGGGCCAGGTGGTGACCGGGGTCTGCCCTCGCTGCCTTCCCCTTCCCGCCCTCACTCCAACCCCGGGGAGGTGCCTGGCTGCTCCTACTTGGTTTGGTCGACCCTGTGCGGGGAGTACAGCCAGAGCCTGTACGGCCCGACCCCGGAGACCGCAGCCTCCTCCGTCGTCCTGGACGGTCTGCCTCAGCTGTCCCCGGGGCTGCCCCAGCCCCAGCCCCTGACGCCGCCTCGCCCTCGCTCGGCCCTGTCTGTCCTGTCGGACCGGGAGTACGAGGACATCGGCATGGGCCTGTGTCTCGGGCAGCGGGTGGACGATCTCTTTAGCGGGGATGCGGGCAGTGGAGGAGTAGGAGGAGGAGGAGGAGGAGGAGGAGGGGGGGACGTGGGCAGCGGGATGGCGTTGGTGGAAGACGGTCCGGGAGTAGCTGTGGGAGGAGGAGGAGGAGGAGGAGGTGGTGATGATGGGGAGGACGTAGCTGAAGAGAAAGCAGGGAGGAGGGAGCGGGAGGTGGAGGAGTGCGGGGGAAGCTGTGAGGACGGGTCTCTGCAGGGAGACTCGCTGGAAGAGAAGAAGAAGGTGAGTCAGATGGAAGATTCCACCCGTAGGGATGGATGTCAGGATGGAAGGGGGGGGGATGTCAGTACAAATATCACCCACCCACTCCCCCACCTTTTGGAAAGTCTGTGTTAAGACATTTCCGCTTTTCTATCACTCTCTTTCTGCCTTGTGTCCCACCTTTTCGTCCTGTCAACCTTCCTTCTTGGTCTATTTTCTGCCTTGTTGGTCCTTTCTCCTGCCTTCTCCCTCCCCCCCCCCCCCCCCCGACCCCCCCCCCCCCACCCCCCCCCCCCCCCCCCCCCCCCCCCGCTAGACAGACTTCAAAGGGAACAATTCTCTCGTATACCGAAGTCGGATGTGCTGGGCCTCCTGACTTGTCAGACGCGGCGCTTAACGGCAGCGTGACTGCATTTTCGCTCATATATATATAACAGACAACAAAATGTAATAGTTGCTGTACTGAGCGTTCGACGACGAAGAAGATGACGGACGATGCTGCGTCACTCCGTATACTGGTGACTGGCTCCTTGCAGGTGTCTGCTGTAGTTCAGCTGTCTGTCAGTTCACTTGGGAATTTTTTTTTTTTACCATCCCTCTGGTCTACTTCCAAATGCAGAGCTAGCTGCCAGTGCCTGAATTCCTTTCGTGTGTAATAATTATACACATGCCAAAAAAAAAAAAAAATCAAGTAAGCTCGTTAAAGATCCTGTCGGTCATGTCAGCATTCGGTGGGTTAGTACAACAGTTAGTGAGCGCTTTGATTTGTTGCTTTACAAGATTCAGCGCTATAGAAATTCCATACATTATTATTAGTATTATTACATACATACAGACACACACACACACACCACCCCCACACCAACCCCCCCCCCCCCCCCCCCCCCCCCCCCCCACACACACACACAGACACACCACAACCACCAACAACCAACAAAAAAACTACAAAGGAGTCCTCAAGGAAACGTTAAAACGAGAGATGCTCGGGGTTTTCCAAAAAAAAAATTGTGTGTGTGTGTGCTGCTTCTTCCTCGATACAGAGGCTGCTGCTGCAGGACATGACGGACGAAGAGCTGCTGGCTTGCGCGCACAAGATGATGGAGACAGACGACCACAGCCTGCTGACCAAGGTGATGCTGAAAACCAAACTGCAGCTGCAGTACGTCTCCAAGGGCCAGGCTGTGCCGGACATCTCTTCCTTTCCTGACCGGCCCAAGACGCCTCAGGTCTGGGGGTTTTGTTTGTTTGTTTGGTTGGTTTGTTTGTTTTGTTGGTTTGTTTGTTTGGTTGGTTGGTTGGGTTGTTGGTGGGGTGTTTTTGGTGGTGGTGGTGGGGTTGGGTTGGGGGCTTTTGGTTTTTTTTGGATGGTTGTGTTGTTGGGGTAGGGGTGTGGGTGGGGGGAGTGGGGAGTGGTGGTTTGGGGTGGTGGTGGTGGGGGCGGTGGTTGGGGGGTGGTTGGGGGTGTTGGTGGGGGTTGTGGTGGGTGGGTGGGGGGTGGTTGGGTAAGTGGAGTGTGAAGGTGGTGTGGGTGAGTATGGTGGTGGGTGGTATGGGTTTGGTGTGGTGTGGGTGGTGGGGTGGGTAGGGTGGTGGGTGGGATAGGGGGGATGGGGGTGGGTGAAGGGGGGGGGGTGGGGGGGTCTGTGTAGGTTTATTTTTATTTATTCTTTTATTTAATTTTTTATTTAAGCTTGTTAAAGAATTTATGTACATTCACTAGTGTGTTCATTCAAACACTTGCAGACAGATATACAGATACATACACACACACATTCACACATTCATACATACATACACATACCACCTTCACAAATACACACACACAGACACACACACTCACACACACACACACACGCACACACACACACACACACACACACACACACACACACACACACACACACACATACACACACACACACTCACACACACACACACACACACACACACACACACACACACACACACACGCACACACGAACACACAAACACACAAACACACATACACACACACATTAGTTCTTAGAACACCAGTCAAACAGATACTTAGTTATGAGGTTTGCTGTTGTTGTTGTTGTTATTTGTACGTTCGGGATCTTGGTTTCTTTTTCATCTATTCTGACCAGGACAATAACTATAACTGTTTTCAGCTTCGCCCAGACGAAGAAGAAAAAGTGGACAGGCGGAAAAAGAACGGACGGATCAGCGCCCAGACTTATCGGTCCAAACTGAAACGACTGAAACAAGAAAAAGAACAGGTGAGAACTCTGATGTTGCTGTACTCGTGACAGAGTACAGGGAGAGTTGGAGAGAGAGAGAGAGGGAGAGAGAGAGGGGGGAGGGAGGTAGGGAGAGAGAGGGGGAGGGAGGTAGGGAGAGAGAGGAGGAGGTGGGAGGTAGAGAGAGGGGATTCTATTCTATTCTATTCTATTCTCTTATATCGAGGATAATGGAAGAAGCACTTATGTGCTTTTTTTTTTTTTTTACCATCCAGGCCCCGTGTGTATGCGGTTTTGTAAATTCTGTCATCTGTTCCCACCGGCACACAATGGCCTACTCTTACGAAAAGCGGAACAAGGGGAGGGAGGTAGGGAAAGAGAGGGAGGGAGGTAGGAGAAGAGAGGGAGGGAGAGGAGAAAAGATGGAGAGGAGAGAGAGAGAGAGAGAGAGAGAGAGAGAGAGAGAGAGACAGACAGACAGACAGACAGAAAGAAAGAAAGATACACACACACACGCACGCACCACACACACACACACACACACACACACACACACACACACACACACACACCACACGCAGGCAGGCAGGCAGGCAGGCAGGCAGAAACAGCCTTTGACTTAACTGGCTGCAAGTCGTCCCGTGGCTGACTTGACTTCTTTGACTTCTTCTTTAAACTCCTCGAGGAGTCAGTCAGTCATTGGGGAAGCTGCTCTGTACAGCACTGATACTTCCTAGCAGTGTGTCTTTGGAAAGTTGCACCGGGATGCGCAGCCCATTAATTTTCTCTCCACATTGTTTTCGTGCTTTACCTTGTACCATTACTGCTGATGCTATTGCTACTGCTTCTGCTTCTGCTGCTGTTACTGTTACTGCTGCTACTATTGCTACTGCTTCTGCTGCTGCTGCTGCTGTTACTGTTACTGCTGCTGCTATTGCTATTGCTGCTGCTGCTACTGCTGCTGCTGCTGCTCTTACTGCTGCTGCTATTGCTACTGCTACTGCTGCTGCTATTGCTACTGCTACTGCTGCTGCTATTGCTACTGCTGCTACTGCTACTGCTGCTGCTGCTATTGCTACTGCTACTGCTGCTGCTGCTACTGTTACTGCTGCTACTGTTAATGCTGCTGCTATTGCTACTGCTGCTGCTGCTATTGCTACTAATGCTACTGCTACTGCCGTTGCTACTACTACTACTACTACTACTATTACTACTGCTGCTGCTGCTGCTGCTGCTGCTCATCATCATCATTATCGAATGATAACTTACTTGTTGTACCCCATTACAACCTCAAAACCGCAGGTCGTAGATCTTTTGGTGTTGCTGCGCCCACGATCTGGAACTCTCTGCCACCAGCCGTCAGACATGCTCCCACTTTATCCCAGTTTAAGTCTTCATTGAAGACACATCTCTTTAATGTATTTCTTAGCTAGTTAATATATTGTGCTTGTCTTGACGGTCGCCGTTTGTCACACTGTAGGCTACTTCATGTGCATGCCTGGCTGTTGGTTATGGGTTTTTGTTTGTTTGTTAGTTATGTTATTGCTAGTGCCTTTTCTCTTGAGTGTACTGTTAATTGCCTGCTAGTGTGTGCCCGGACGCAAGTGTGTGCCTCTACAGTGCGATAGGTATCTCTGGTAAATTTATTTGCGCTTTAAAAATGCTCATTATCATTGTTGTTGTTGTTGTTGTTATTATGTGGTGTGTGTGCATGTGTATAAATGCGCATGGTATGAAAGCGCATTGAGTCATTGCTTTGAGAAATGTGCTATATAAATGCTATTCATTATTATTATTATTATCATCATCATCATCGTTATTATTATTATTATCATTATCGTCATCTTCTCCATCCTCCTCCCTCCCAATCCTCCTCCCACCCTCCTCCTAATCCTTCCTTTCCCCTCCCACTCCTCCTCCCACTCCTCCTCCTCTACTATTCTTCTTCATATTACTACACACTACTACTACTACTACTACTACTTATTGTTATTATTATTATTATTATAATCACTCTTCCCTCCTCCTCTCCTACTACTAATCATCTTCTTCCCCTCCTCCTTCTCCTGCCATTGCTACTCCTCCTCCTACTATTGCTACTGCTCCTCCAGCTATTGCTACTCCTCCTTCTACTATTGCTACTCCTCCTTCTACTATTGCTACTCCTCCTACTACTGCTGCTTCTCCTCCTACTATTGCTGCTCCTCCTCCTACTATTGCTACTTCTTCTACTATTGCTACTCCTCCTCCTCCTCCCCATCGTACTATTGCTCCTCCTCCACTTCTTCCTCCTTCTCCTATTAACCACCACCACCTTTTTTAACCATTGCGACCTCTCCACCGCAGACCCTGGATGACCTCCAGCAGAGAAACGCGGAGCTGAAGGAGCAGGTGCAGTTTCTCCAGCAGCAGATCGACGCTTTACGACGCCAGGCCGTTAAGCAAGATCTCCTCCTGCCTTCTCCTACCCCCCTCACCACCCCCGCTGCTACCTCCACCCGCACCTCAGAGGGGTCAGTTTGGCCTGGGCCGTCGTGTCCCGAGGCAGGTGACCGGGACCTGGGAGGTCGTTTTGACCTGGCCATGTTTCCCCAGATACCCCCGGCCAGGTAGGCAGGTTGAGGTCATCCTTCTGGATCTCCAGGACAGGACAGGACAGCTGGCTACCAACAGACCAGACCCCCCTTCTATCCCCTGAGCTTGGTGAGGTCTGGCTGGCTCGCTCTACGTTTAAGGGATTAGTGTGAGTGAGTTACTAATGCGGTGAGGAGGAAGGAGTAGAGGGTGTTGAGGAGGGATGGTGGGTGAGTGAGGCCCGTGGCGAGGGGCCGGATTTCTCCGGAGCGAGCATTGTCATCGTGGACAACAAGGCTTTCGAGGTGATGAGGTTGGGTATTTTTTGGTGTCGTTGAAGGAGGAGAATGTCTTGAAGGTTTGACGTCATCAAGTCTTGATGTTGGTCTGTCAGGAGGTGATGTCATGAAGTGTCTTGAGGTTTTGATGCTCTGTGTGTGTGTGTGTTAGTAAAGGTCATGGGGTGATCATGTCATGACAGTCTGGATGTTGGGTTTTGAGATGATGACGTCATCCTGCAGTTACGTCCCGAACAAAACCCCCAAAAATGATCGAAAACATTGTTGTCAGAGGACTTTCTAATGTTATTGTTATGATGTTGTTGTTTGCTATGATGCTTAACTTGAACAAAGGTAACCTCGTCTCGTGAGGTATTGATCATGTTTATCATATTTTCAATATGAAATCTTGATGTTTTGATGAGATATATGCATATGGAGCGAAGAAGAAATTAATACATGTTATCAATTTTGTTTGGCATTTTGTAAAGCAACTGTACTACCATCTGAAGGTAGTTGATTGAGATGCCGGTGATTCCACAGAATCAAAGGTATGGGAGCTTTTGATGTGTGTGTGTGTGTGTGTGTATATATATATATATATATATAACTGTGACAAAAGAGTGAGGAAAAGCAAGTGCAAGTAACCAATTACAAATTCATTCTGATCATAAACTACTTTCTGTCCAAGATTCGAGGGAAAAAAATCACTACAAGATAAAACGTTGAAGGCGTCAGTATGGGAATATTTGAGTAAGGACCATGCCTTTGGCCTGATTCGAGTTTCGGCTCCTGGTTGAGCACTCTTCAGAGGGTCCGGCACTATTTGAAATCTCACGCATCCTTTGTGGTAGGTAACAGCAAGACACCCTCCAGAATTTATAAGTGTCTATTGCCACCCTAAGAATAAATAGATATTTTTGTGGCCTACCACCGCTGCCAGCGAAAGATGAAAACAGAAAAGAAGAAAACTATGCAAAAATAATAGTGGTTAAAAAAAAATCTTTAAAAATGCGTATGAAAATAAGTGGCTAATGAATCTTTGTGCCTTATGTTCTTTGGGGATCCTTTTTTTTCTATCAAAAGGATGCAAGGGAGATCATACAGTCTGTGTCCAGCCAATGGGTCTATTTTTAGCTGGATAGCAATGTTAACCCGAACATTGTCAGACACATTTGAGTGTTGACACAGGCAGAAGAAGTTGAAGATAAATGGCCTTTACTTGGATCTCAGAAGAGATGCTATTTCCCCACTTGACTAATCATATAACTAAGACAAAAGAGTGAGGAAAAACAAGTGCAGGTAACCAATTACAACTTCATTCTGATCATAAACTAATTTTTGTCCAAGATTCGAGGAAAAAAAAATCACTACAAGATAAAACTTTGAAGGCATCATATATATATATATATATATATATATATATATATATATATATATATATGGGGGGTGTGGTACCATCACACTCTAACAATGTGGTGGTAATCATGTTCACAGGGATGGTGAGGTGTCTTCAGAAAGGATGTCTGGACAGTATCCAGTAAAATTATACTGTACACTGTCATATAAAATCAGCAATCCAATCTAGAGAGACTAGTACTTTTGAGTCACCAAAGGTGAGAGAGAGAGAGACAGAGAGAGACAGAGGCGAGAGAGACAGAGAGAGTTTCTGAAACTAAGGGAACTTTTGCCTTTATGTGACTAGTCATGAGACAAGTCAGTGAATTGTTAATGTTGTTGTTGTTGTTGGTGTGGTGGTGGTATGTTCTTGTTGTTGGTGGTGGTGGCGTGTTGTTGGTGGTTTAGTTGTTGTTGTTGTTGTTGGTGGTGGTGGTAACGTGTTGTTGTTGGTGGTGGTGGTGGTGGCGTGTTGTTGGTGTTTTTGTTGGTGGTGGCGTGTTGGTATTGTTTGGTTGGTGGTATTAGGGTTAAAAGTACTTTTTTTCTGGAGACTGGTCATTAGTGTCAACTCTTGTGTCGGCATTATATGCAGTAGTTGCGTTTCCTTAATTACAGAAACAATGCAGTATGGTCCCCCCCCCTCCCCCCGTCCTCTCTTGAACAAGGGCAGCTTTCGTGCATGTGCCACAAACCTTGATGTCGTTTTTTTCTCCGTGTGCTGAAGATTTTGCAAAGCCCATCTGATTTTTGTAAGATGGTAAATTTATGATGCTTTCTGCCACACCCAAATTGAGATCGTGTGTGTGTGTGTGTGTGTGTGTGTGTAGTGTGTGTGTGTGTGTGTGTGTGAGTGTGTTGTGTGTGTGTGTGTGTGTGTGTGTGTGTGTGTGTGGGAGAGGGTGGGAGGTGGGGTGGGGGGAGATGTCTGATAGAATTGATACAGTAAAACGACATGATTTTCTTTTCAAACAGTAAATTTTTTTTGGGAGAAAAGTATTACCAGCCAAAGATGCTGATAAAGATAACAGGGGCATACATTATAGGTACCTAAAGTCGGAATGCGGCTACCTTAATCGTGGGTAAAAAAAAAGTATCATACAGAACATCTAGTAGGGTGCATGGAAGGGGGGGGGGGGGGGGGGGGGGGGGGCGGCGTATGGTTAAGTAACATTGTGAATTTTTTTTTGGTAGGAGAAAATGATAATATTGATGTATACTTAGTTATTCGGTTGGTGCTTTCCATGAAGCCATACATCAAATATGATACACTTTCCCAGTATGTGTTCAGACTGTTGTTGTGTTCTGTAATATCACAGGCTAGATTTTAGTTTTTGGTGATGATAGTTGCGTTGAGTGACTAAGTGTGTGTGTGTGTGTGTTAAATTTGATAACAGTTTGAGTAAGCAAGCTTTAAAATCATCACGTGAGCTAATGACACGTTAAAAAACGCCGTTGAAGCTCTGTGTTGTAGTAACCATCAGATATAAATTACATGTAAAAAAAAAAAAGGGTGGCGCTGCTCTTGTGGCAACAGCGCTCTCCCCGGGGAGAGCAGCCCCGAATTTCACGCAGAGAACTCTGCCGGTGACTTAAAGTAGTGTACAATACGATATACAATACAATACAAATATCCTTAGTGCGTCATGTAGTTTATTAACAGTGGCCAAGGTTCCTGGTATATATCTGTTGTTGGCTGGCTCTTAGAATCCTTGTTCGATCTGAATTGCTATGGAATACTGTGTGCATTTAGTATTCATGATATTTGAAATATTTTTTTCAAAGTTCTATGCTTTTTTATTTTTAACACGCTGTGTCAAAATACTGTGCCATTTTCACAAGTGTCAAAATATCATTCTGAAAATAATCATTAAGTGAAGGTATAGATTGGGCAATAGAACGAAGTTCAACAAAGTGTTCATGTATTGGAAACAGTTCATCATCTGTAACAGTTTTTAAAATTCGAGGTTGATGTATATTTTCTAGATCAGTTTTTTCCAATTACACCAGTGGGTTGTTGTTGTTTTTTTTTTACAAGGAGCTATCCAGGTAAATTAGATTGACTTAAAAAAATTTTTTTTTTTTTTTTTTACTCTTGTGTGCTGTCAACATTTTGAATCTTCCGTTCTTCTGAATATTTTCACTCTAAAGTCTTCAAGCAAAATTGCAGACCATTCTGAGACAATTTTTCATCTATGGATAAACTGGTAATTATTCTTTTTGCAATGCTAATTCGTGTGACGTCTGTTGAGATTGAAAAAAAAAGTCCCAATCAACTTCAAGCTGTGAAAAAAAAGATATGATTCAGTATACTTTTTCCATACATTATTATTATTATTATTATTATTATTATTATTATTATTATTATTATCATCATCATCATCATCATCATCATCATTAGTATACTTTAAATTTGTTTTAAAACGACATCATTCACAACAGTATCCTGTATGTACAGGGTAAAAAAAAAAAGGCTAGCTACCGCTCAGGTAGAAATATAGAGTACATCATGCATGTAAGTTGGGGTTCTTTTTTTTTTGGGGAGGGGGGGAAGGAGAAGGGGGAGGCCGAAATGAGTACATTTTTGCTCTTAACCCGTCCCCCCCCCCCCCCACCCCCCACCAAACAAACAAACGTGGATAGTGTCCGTGACGTCACACCTAACCCCACTTCATAGAGATCGATTACATACACTCGACTTGGGAGTCTCAGGTAGTTAGAATAATCGTCACTCACAACATGCATAGCATCTGTAAAGTGGACGATGCTCAACCGTACAATCAACGGTTCTTCCATCATGTCATACAGTCAAATTCGCTAAGCAACAGACTAAATAGGTAGACCCCCCCCTCCCCTCTCCCCACCCCCCCCCCCCCCCCCCCCCCCCCCAACACCTTGGTCTTGATGGGAATCGAACCCCAAGTCCCCCCCCCCCCCCCCCCCCTCAGCAGTCCTCGACTTCACTGCATTAACCAATTCGCAAATAGATAGACGATTGTTTTATCGGGGTGTTTTCTTTTTAAATCCCACTTCTTTGATCATTTTTAACTTCACCTGGGTCTATTTTGTCATTCCCCAGATTCTGCAGCTAAACATCTTTTATTCTTGGGGTTGGAATTGTACTCTGCCACCCACCCCCCACCCCACCCCCTCTTTTCCCCCTTCCCTCCCTCCCTCCCTCAAAAGTGGGTGGATAGATGGGTGGGTGTATTGGGTGTGGATCATGTATTGGCGGGCTTTTTAAACCCGTGTGTCCATTCCTTGAAGCAGTTTTTAACCCAAAAATCGGGCGATTAGCTTGCTTTGGTTTTGTTTTTGTTTGTTTGTTGTTGTTTGTTGGGTTTTTTTTTTTGGTGAGGTGGGGCTGGAAATGTGATCGCTTTTATAGGAATAGTTGATGAAGTATGGTTTTTATAGTTCTGGTACTAGTGAAGTAACTTGTGTGTTTGTGTTTGTGTGCGTGTGTGTGTGTGTGTGTGTGTGCGTGTGTGCGTGCGTGCGTGTGTTTTTAAGTCGTGTGTGTGCGTTCGTGCATGTGTATGCGTGTGTGTATGTGCATGCCTGAGTGTGTTTTTAAGTCTTTCTGAGAATGAAAAGCAACGTTTTAATGGGATTTTTAAAAAAAAGAAAAAGGGTTTGACCTGTTTGTGTTTTGAAAGGTTTTTTTGTTTCGTTGGTTGGTGGGGTGACAGAGGTGTTACGATCTGTCGCGGAAAACAGAAAGTTTTTAATGGAGGGAGGGAGGGAAGGAAGGAAGGAAGGAAGGAAGGAGAGAGAGAGAGAGAGAGAGAGAGAGAGAGAGAGAGAGAGAGAGAGAGAGAGAGAGAGAGACAGACAGACAGACAGACAACAGACAGACAAAGAGACAGACAGACAGTGACAGAGATGCTATTTTGGTCTTTTTGACTCAAGACTGAAGTCAATATATTCATGATGAGTTTGGGGGGGAGTGGGAGGGAGGGGTGGGGGTGGGGGCTAGGATGGGAGAGAGAGAGAAGGGGGTGGGGTGTAGGAAAGGGGGTGAAGGGCGGAGTATGGCTTACCTCTTTTAACTGAGCTAGGGCTATATTAGTTAGCTGGTTCTTCTTTTTCTTTTCTCTTCCTTTTCTTTCTTTCTTACTTCGTTCGTTCGTTCGTTCGTTCGTTTCTTTCTTTCTTTCTTTCTTTCTTTATTTCCTTCCTTCTCTCTCCTCCTCCTCCTCCTCCTTCTCTCTCTCTCTCTCTCTCTCTCTCTCTCTCTCTCCCGTTCTCTCACTCTCTCGGTTTTTTTCCTTCGCAATTTCTTTCCTTCTTTTTATGCAGACTTTAAAAAATACTTTTTGCCTCTATTATCCCAAAATTTGTGCGCTGTCATTTGTCCCTTGGGGTTGTTTTTTTAAAGCCCTCCCCACCGCTTTGGGAAGTAAGGCCATATTTGGATATGTCATGTTTGATTGTCGATCATTGCCTTTATAAGGAGTAGTACCCTCTCCTCACCACACACACATACACACACACATACACACACACACACACACGCACACAGACCTCTCACTGTCCCTCCCTCCTCCCTCCTCCTCCCCTCCTTCTCCCTGTTTTGTGTCTCTGTTTCTGTCTGTCTGTCTGTCTGTCTGTCTCTCTCACTCTCTTCATCCTTGTCCTCGTCCTCCGCCACCTCCTTCTTCTTCTTCTTCTTCTTCTTCTTTTTTCTTCTTCTTCTTCTCTCTCTCGTTTTGTTTTCGTTTCCTTTTTCCTCGCAACTTCTTTACCCCTTTTTTACGCAGGCTTTTAAACATAATTTTTTTCTCCATTATCCCAAAATTTTGGGGCTATCGTTTGTCTTTAAAAAAAAAAAATTTAAGTCCTCCACACCGCCTTGGGAAGTAAGGCCATATTTGGATATGCCATGTTTGATTGTCAATCATTGCCCTTATAAGGAGTAGTACCCCCTCCCCATCCCCCCCCCACACACA
>CM054138.1:45015812-45028312 GCA_028751875.1 Rapana venosa
CGACTACTGCTGCTGCTGCTGCTGCTGCTGTTGCTACTACTATTACTCTCAATATCTCATCACCACCACCACTACTATTACCGCTGCTACTATTACTATTGCTGCTTTAGCAGCAGCAGCGGAAGTAGTAGTAGTAGAAGTAGTAGTAGTAGGGATGGAGGTGGTCGTAGCTACATAGTAGTAGTAGTAGCAGCAGCAGCAGCAGCAGCAGCAGCGCAGCAGTAATAGTAGTAGTAGTAGTGATAGTGCTGGAGGTGGTGGTAGCTACATAGTAGTAGTATTATTAGCAGTAGCAGCGGCAGCAGTAATAGTAGTAGTAGTAGTAGTGATGGAGGTGGTTGTAGCTACATAGTAGTAGTAGTAGTAGTAGCAGCAGCAGCAGCAGCAGTAGTAGTAGTAGTAGTAGTGATAGTGCTGGAGATGGTGGTAGCTACATAGTAGTAGAGTAGTATTAGCAGTAGCAGCAGCAGCAGTAGCAGCAGCGGCAGCAGCAGTAGTAGTAGTAGTAGTAGTAGTGGCAGAGGACGGCTAAAAAGTAGATAACAGCTGTGATGGCATCGATGGAAGCAGAAACAATAGCAGCAGCAACAGAAGCAGCAACAGAAGCAGCAACAGTATAATAAGCACCAGAGGCAGCAGCAATTGCAGTAGTTGTAGTAGAACTTCTAGCAGCATCAGCGGCAGCAGCAGCAGTAGTCGTAGTAGTAGTAGTAGTAATAGTAGTAGCAGTGAAGAAGTAATAATAGTAGTAGCAGCAGAAGTAGTAGCAGCATCAGCGGCAGCAGTAGCAGTAGAAGCAGCAGTAGTAGTAGTAGTCATAGTAGTAGTAGTAGTAGCAGCAGAAGGAGTAGCAGCAGCAGTAGTAGCAGCAGTAGTAGTAATAGTAGTAGCAGCAGAAGTAGTAGCCGCAGCAGTAGTAGCAGCAGTAGCTCTTGTTGATGTTAATGAAGATGACATTGTTGATGATGATGACACTGTTGTTTTCAAACCCATTGCTAATAATACTGTTGTTAAGAAGCAACACTTTTTTATCTCTCTTTTTTGTTTCGTTTTTTAGTGACAATACCAAAAGCAGTTTATTTTTGTGAAGTGCTGTTCGGATGGTGTCAAAGCATGTGCCCGAAAATGATGTATTTTTTATCTGTTCAAAATGGGGAGGGAGAGAGAGGGTACTTGTGGAGGTTTTAATTCGGTTTTTTTTGTGTGTGTTGTGGTTTCTCTCTCTCTCTCTCTCTCTCTCTCTCTCAAACAAATGAGATTTATGCTTTTTATAACATATATACTCTTTTATACACCTGAACGTCTCTCTTTTTCTATGTTTGTTGGTGTCGATGTCTCACTATTCTTCTTCTGTCTTGTGATTTCCTGATCAATCTCTGTGTGTGTGTGTGAATGTGTATGTGTTTATACATTGATAAATTTTGCTGGTGTACAAAGTGTAAATTGTATGTTGGACGAGAGAAAATGGCAAGAAGAAGAAAGTATTCTGTGGAAGCACAAGGCTGTGAGTTTATTACACAAAAAAATAACTGAATGACAGAAAGCATTAGTACTGTATGGTTCGTGTATATATATTCTGTATGTGCAGATATAGTAGCGGAGGAAACAAGTGCAGGTAACCACTTACAACCTCTCAATCATTTTTTAAAATGATTTTCAAAGATTCAAAAAAAAAAATGCTAGAAAATAGAATCTTTCAATGACAGCATTTTTTTTTAGGCATTTTTGTGTAAGAACCATGCCTTTGGCCTGACCTGACTGGAGTTACGGCTCCTGGATGAGCCTTCGTCAAAGGTCTTGGGGTGATTGAAAACTTCACCTGCTGTGGTACCTTACAGCAAGACACTTTTCTGAATTGAGAAGTGTCAATTGCATTCACAAGAATATTTGATATTCCTGTGTCCTTTTAAAGCTGCCATCGAAAGATGATGATAAAAAAGGAAGAAAATATGCAATATATATATATATATATATATATATATATATATATATATATATATATATATATATATATATATATATATATATATTAGTTTATACAGAGCATTGTAATGAATTGATCGCTAAGGACATATGCTATCTTATATTGTGCTGTTTTTGTCCTGTGTCGTGTTAACATTGCATTACCTTGCGTTGTATTATAGCTGTATTTTTTAAAACTAGATTGCATTGTACTGCATTGCATTACGTTATTTCGCATTTTCATTTTTTCGTCGCGCTTGGTATCCAGTCGTATCGTGTTGCATAGTGTCAGGTTTGAATCGAATCGTTCTGTCTCAGGTTGTTGTTGTTGTTTTTTTTATATAATTTTTTTCCCTAGTCTGTCGCGTCTTGCGTGACTTTCCTGCAATTGCCAGTTTCCCTGGAGAAATTGAAGCCGCTCTCTGTAAAGACAGCGTGACATAGCAATAAGAGGGGACTGGTCTTTCCTTTTCTTTCTGTCATCCCCCCCCCCCCCCCCATCCCCCCTGCAGTAAACAGGATTTGTTTCCCTTTTCTCAAAGGTGTGTATGGGTTTTTTGTGTGTGTTTGTATTTTCCTGTATAATGTTGCTGTGATTTACCATTTGTTACAGTCGTTGTTGTTAATAAGTTTTAAGAACGCGTGCGTGCATATATACATACATACACGCACATGCGCGCGCGCGCGCACACACACATACACATACATACACACACACGGGCACGTGCACACACACTCACACACACACACACACGGCGCGTGCACACACACGCGCGCGCATGCACACACACACACATATATAATATATATATATATATATATTATATATATATATATATATATATATATATATATATTATATATAATGCAATCATGGACAGGGAATCGTGTGGGTACGTCATTGGAAAAGTTTTAACATAGAATGAGACATGTGCATACACGAACTTACAAGTACTACCAAAATGTAAACGATAGTCATTAACACAAAACACACACACACACACACACACACACACACACACACACACACACAAACACACACACGAACTTACAAGTACTACTACCAAATGTAAAAGATTAGAGTCATCCATTAATAGTAGACATTCATCAAAGAGTTGTTTTTGCTGCCTATGTCACTGATGTTTAATGGGTCAAAAGCTCATCTCTGACGTGAACTGGTTGGTTGAATTGTAACGCTGTGTCAATGTGTATACTTTGAGGATGCAATTGTTAATGTTACACACATTATGCAGTTATTGTGAGCCGGTGTCCTAGGGCATGTCATAATGTTGATATTGAGATTGTTATTTGTGTTAACATCATTCCAGCACCAACAATGCATGGATTGTAAGGGTTGTTATTTTGTTTCATGTTGTCACTACAATATGCCATTGAGTAATATACCCCCCCCCAAAAAAAAAAAAAAAAAAAAACAACCCAACCTTTCCCACGCTTAAACATCCTTAAACATGCCCAGTGAAGTATAGTGAAAGTACTGTGCTTTTTTAAAATTTTATAAAACGATTTCTGCATTGCAATTTAACAAGCCCTGTGAAATATTGTGGAAATAATGTGCTCGTTAAAACGATAATTTGTCTGCAGTGTCATTTCTTGAGTAGATTTTTGGGGGTGTTTCTTTCCAGTAGTGGATGCTGAAATGATTGTGTGGGAGGTATTTCGGGGCATCTGTGTTATGTCTCTGTTTGCTCACAAGGAAAAACTGACTTTTTTTGGTTGTTGCTTTGTTGTGCGTTTCCAAGGATACTGCACATCTTTCTTTCTTTGTTCATGCCTGTTGTCTAAGGATATACATGCATACCCACACGCTTCTTTGTTTCTGCTAATGCTTTTCAAGGGATGCGTACACTCGTTTTCTTTGTTATTAGGTCTAAAACATATTTCCACGCCGAAGTCGGATACGCCGGTCCTGACATATCAGGCGCCTAACGGCAGCGCAACGCATTTTTTGCTCTTACGACAGACAACAAATAGTTGCTGTCTGAGCGTTTGACCAAGAAGAAGAAGAAGACATTTCCAAAGATACACTCACACATTTCCTTGGTTGTATAATTATTCACACGTAGTTTTTGTTTGTTTGTTTGGTCAATTATCTCCAGTTGTATATGTTGTGTATGATACTTTCGCGTATTTTGTTTTATGTGAATGATTTTTGCGAGGGGGAAAAAAATCCCATGCACATACTGTTTGTACACACTTGCAAGGAATTCTTCTCGTATTTCTTCTTGTTGTTGTTTTGTATTTGCTTGTTATGCGTGTGATCAAACATTTCCAAGGCAATGTCCTGTCAGTTTGTATGTAATATACTTTTTTGTTGAGGATGTGCACAAATACACATCATCCATTTGTCTGTGTCCATAGTTCTTGTGTACAACAGTTCGGAGGGCAAAGTAGTTTTTATACGTGTTGATATAATGACGGGTTTGTGATTAAAAATGTGTGTACAATTATGCACAGAGTGTCTGTTAAAAAAAGAATAATCATACCTACCTTCCCTGCATGGTAAGGCAATCATCATGATTTTGACTCTTTCATTACCCAGTCACTTGTATTTGGGACAGCTGTTTCAGTTTTGGGTTTTTTTTTTGTTGGTTGTACTTTTCTTTAATTTTCTTCTTTTTATTTTTTAGAAAATAAAGTACCGTACAGTGTATTTTCTTGTGATACGGATCATGTTTTCGAAGATGGATTGTTCGCTTACTTGCCTCTGTCTGTCTGCCCTGTTTGTCATCTGTCTGTCTTCTGTCTCTGTCTCTGTCTCTCTCCCTCTCCTCTCTCTCACTCATCTCTCTCTCTCTCTCCTCTCTCACTCTCTCCTCTCTCTCTCTCATCTCTTCTCTCCCCCGGGTTCGATTCCCGTTCAAGGGGATATTTTCCCCTGGAGTTAACATCAGTGCCGACTCCACTCTCCCCAAAAGTCCTTCGGATGAGATTATAAACCGAGGCCTCGTGTGCGAACGCACGCAGAACATCTTGCGCGCACGTTAAACCCTCTTCCGCTTTTCGTAAGAGTAAGCCATGGTGTGCCGGTGGGAACAGATGACAAAATTTACACAACCGCATACACACGGGGACTGGATGTAAAAAAAAAAGCAAATAAGTGCTTATTCCATTATTCTCGATATAAGAGAATTACATTAAAAAAATTATACATATACATACATGGGTGTGTGACTGTCTCTTTCTGTCTGTCTGTCTGTCTGCCTGCATGTCTGTCTATCTGTCTGCCTGTCTGGGGATTGTTTCTGTCCATCTGTCTGTCTGCCTGCATGTTTGTCTGTCTGTCTGCCCCCCCCCCCTCCCTCCCTCTCTCTCTCTCTCCTCCCTCCCTCCCCTCTCTCTCTCTCTCTCTCTCTCTCCTCTCTCTCTCTCTCTCTCCTCTCTCTCTCTCTCTCTGTTCCAAAGCTGCTCACTTCACTGCCGAGATTCGAACTCACAGCTTCATGGACCCACAGGACTGATGTCGAACAGTATTAACCACATGGTCCCAGTGTCCGTCGTACACAATACAATACAAGACAATACAACACAATACGATACGATACGATACAATACAATGCAATAATACAATCTGTTATGGTAGTCAAGTGACCCTCTAAAAAAAAACACAAAAATCGGTATTTTCTTTTTTGGGGTCTGTTTGTTTTGTTTTTTGTTTTTGTTTTTTGTGTTTTATTTTTGATTTTTTTGTTTGTGTTTTTTGTTTTTGTTTTTTGTTTTTTTTTGTTTTTTTTTTTTTTTTGTTTTTTGTTTCCTTCCTCGCCAAGAGCTCCGAATTCCACCCATGGCGACATTTTGCGTATGCGAACCTTTTCGCCCACCATTCAGGTAGCCACATTCCGACTTCTGGGATAAATGTCTAAACACGACACCAGTTTGCAAGAGTTTGTTTTTTTCCCCTTCAAATTGTCATCCGTTCCCACCGGCACACCATAGCCTTACTTACTTAATCCTCTTCATCCCATGTGCCGGGACACAAGGCGCCAACAAAATCCCTCCAGCCTTTTCTGTCTTGGGCAAGCCAGCTCAATTCATTCCAGGTCTTGCCCGCCTCTCTCATCTCCTCCTCCACTGTCCTCCTCCAAGTGCCGAGTGGTCTGCCTCGTTTCCTCTTCCCTGGTGGTGCCCATCTCAGCGCAGTATGAGGGAGTCTGTTCTTGCCCATTCGGAGGGTGTGTCCCAGCCACCTCCATCGCCGCTGTTTTACCTTCCAACGCTCAGACTAGCGACGCTTATTGTGGTCTGTTATCCGGGGGTTTTGTAACGTGTGCGCAAGATGTTCTGGGTGCGTTCGCATACTGGATACTCACTCGGTTTATAGTCTCATCCTGAAGGACTTCTTTTGAGGGGTGGAGGGGAGGGAGGGAGGGAGGGAAGGGGATGGGGGGTGGGAGTGGAGTCGGCACTGATGTTTAGTAACTAACTCCATGGACAAACATCCCCTTGAACGGGCGTCTCAGTGGCAGTGGATGGTATCTGGATATCTGGAACCGACCCTGGATATCTGAAACCGACCCTAGATATCTGGAACCGACCCTGGATATCGATCCCAGGGTCACCAGGTCGCTCTAACTACCAGACGATATCTCCCCCCCCCCTCCCTCCCCCCCCCCCCCCCCCCCCCCTCACCCCCAATATCGGGTTGAAAGTAGACGATTCTCAGAGCAGTGATTTCTGTCTTGGTTTAAAACAGGGTTTATTCAATATTTATACAACCTATTAAAGCAACATATCAATACAGCAGCAGGGGGATAAGCATCGACCTACAACTGATTTTGCACATGATTGCTTATTCCATTAACCTCGAAATAAAAGAATAAATAAATAAATAAATTGTAAATGTAAAGGTAAAGGAGTCCCATAACCTATAAGGTCGTAGGGGAGCGAGGCGTCAGAGATCTCACTTCTCTAGGGCCAGCATATTGAGGGCGGCGCCCATCTCCTCTCCCTCGCTGCTTTACCTTCCCTGACCCTAAAGAGGGCAGGTACCCATTTACAGCTGGGTGAACTGGGAAACTGTACTGAAGCCAAGGCGCCCATCCAACTGGTAACCACGCTCGACGCTGCTTAACTTGGCTGGGGGAAAGCGAGTGCTCCGACCACTGTGCTATCCCGTCCCCATCAAGTAAATTGTACTCTCTCTCAATAGACTTGTTCAGCTGTACATGTGTACGTGCAAAATGAGAGGACTATTTTGAAGACTGTATTATGCTACACAAAATAAGCTGAAATCGTTATACTCCCCTTGTCTGCAGGGCTGCAATGGTGAATGGACTTGTATAAAAAACCTGTCAGTGTCAGTGTCAGTCTCTCTTCGTCTCTCTCTGTCTGTCTGCCTATCTGCCTGTCTGCATGTCTGTCTGTCTGACTGTCTCTCTGTCTCTCTCTTTCCCTCCCTCCCTCCCTCTCTCTCTTTCCCCACACCCACATACACACCCACCCCTATCTTTTTCTCTCTCTCGTTTTCCAATGTCTCTTTACTTTCGGTGTATACTTTTTTCTTTCATTTTTTTTCTCTCTCTCTCCTCCATTTGGGGACGAGATAGCTCAGTGGTCGGAGCACTCGCTTTCCCCCAGCCAAGTTAAGCAGCGTCGAGCGTGGTTACCAGTTGGATGGGTGATCGTTTGCGCGCCTTGGCTTCAGTACAGTCCCCCGAGTTCACCCAGCTGTAAATGGATACCTGTCCTCTTTAGGGTCAGGGAAGGTAAAGCAGCGAGGGAGAGGAGATGGGCGCCGCCCTCAATATGCTGGCCCTAGAGAAGTGAGGTCTCTGACGCCTCGCTCCCTTACGACCTTATAGGTTATGGGACTCCTTTACCTTTACCTTTTTACCTCCATTTGCTCCTCTCTGACTCCTTCCCCTTAGTGTCCTTCGGATGAGACTATAAACCGAGGCCCCCGTGTTTGAACTCATGCAGAACATCTTGCGCACACGTTAAAGCCTGTTCCGCTTTTCGGAAGAGTAGGCCATTGTGTGCCGGTGAAAAACAGATGGCAAACTTTACAAAACCGCATGCACACGGGGACTGGATGTTAAAAAAAAGCACATGAGTACTTATTCCATTATCCTCGATATAAAAGATTAAATAAATACAAGAATAAAAAAAAAAATAAATAAAAAAAAAATAGTGTGTGACTACAGCCTCTGTTGGTCAAGTCTCTCTTCTCTCTCTCTCTCTCTCCTCTCTCTCTCTCCTCTCCTCTCTCTCCTCTCTCTCCTTCTCTCTCTCTCTCTCCCTCTCATTTTTCTTCTTCATCTATCTGTCTATCTGTTTGGTTTGAACAACATCTGATTGGTTTTGGGGAGGGGATAGCCCAAGTGGTCAGAGCACTCGCTTCCCCCCCCCCCTCCCCCCCCAGCCAATGTTAAGCAGCATCGAGCGTGGTTATCACTTGGATGGGTGACCGTGTGCGCGCCTTGGCTTCAGTACAGTCCCCCAGTTCACCCAGCTGTAAATGGGTACCTGCCTGCCTCTTTAGGGTCATGGAAGGTAAAGCAGCGAGGGAGAGGAGATGGGCGCCGCCCTCAATATGCTGGCCCCCTTGAGAAGTTGAGGTCTCTGACGCCTCACTCCCCTACGATCACATAGGTTATGGGACACCTTTACCTTTACTCTAGCATTCATGTGCTAAAAAAAAAAAAAAGGGGGCTGCAGCTGAACAAAATAGCGTCAAGGAGATGAAAAGTAAGATGAAATAACTGTTAGTGTTGAAAGATTATGAACATCATTATCAGGAAAAAGAAACAACAAAAAAACAAAGGGTGGTGATGTGTGTGTGTGTGTGTGTGTGGGAGGGGGGGAGGGGGTTAGATTATCACTGCATGCAGTACAAGGCAACACTGCCGGAGACAAGCAGGCTGTGACATGTTTATACCAGAAAACATATTAAAGAACCATATCATCAAATATTCAACACATATTCATAATATGTTTCTATATCATTCTCTCTGTCTGCTTGTATGTGTGAATTGCTGGTTGTACTCATTTCAATGTATTGGTGCGCTACCTTGTTTCTGAACTAAGACAATTCTGTTTAGCTACGTCTACCTCTTGTTTGTTTATGTCTGTATTTCTCTCTGTCTGTCTGTCTGTCCGTCCGTCTGTTTACAGTGTCTATGTATCTCCCATTCGGTTTGTATCTCTTTCGGCCTGCCTGTCCGTTTCATATTATGATTATATTATTAGTTTATATCAACATTCCCTTAGAAAGTTCGTTTCTAAGATTTGCGGCTTGGTAAGTCAAGGCTGTAATCACAAACAGATAAAGTACATGACCGTTTCTTTGACCATATATGGGCAAAAACTGACGAGTATATGAACAGCATAGAGAGAGAGAAATAGTGCAAATATGGAAGAAGGGGGGGGGGGGGGGGGGGGGGGGGGGAAAGGGGGAGGTAGAGAGGGAGGGGTGGAGTTTAGGGGCTATTGGGTGGTGGAGCAGGTGAGGGTGGGGGACAGGGCGTTAAGAGTTGGCACACACGACCACACTCACACTCTCTCTCTCTCTCTCTCTCTCTCTGTGACATCTGACCTGTCTCAAGCACGCTACAGTGCTTTTCACCATATATGAGCAAAAAACAAGCAACTTGCTCCAGCCCTATCTTTCTTTCTCCCTCTGGTCCTCTCCTTCTCTTCCCCCACCCCGCCCCCCCTCCCCACCCACCCCACCCCCATCCCGCCCCTTCTCTCCCTCGACAATCGCTTTCGATCCCTTTGTGGACACCCCCCCCCCCTACACACACACACACACACATTATCATCCCCCCCCCCCTCCCCCATCTTCCCTTCCACTCTCCACCGACCTTGCACAATGTGAAGCACAGGTACTTGGAACAGAATAGCGAATACTTCATTCATAAATCTATATTCGCCTTCTGACCGCTCTCCTCAGTCTATCCTCGTATCGTGCGGGTTTACGCCTTAGGTGATTTTCGTCAAATCAATGTCACTTCAAGCGCCTGTGTCAGGCAAAAGCTTATCGCGACAAGCGACGAGTGTAGTGCCCATATATGGTAAACGAGCACAACACGGCGCACGTGGGTCTATATTGAGGTATTGATTGGCTGAACACCAAAGACCGTATAGGCCTATATATTATTATGTTGAAGGACGAATTAACATAATATATAGGTAGAGAGCTACAGTTTGACCTGGGTAGGGTAAGGACACACACACACATACACACGCACACACTTACACGCACATAATACCATAAACGCATTTTACACAGACAAGAACATCAACATACATTTTACACACACACACACACACACATGTATGCATGCATGTACGCTCGATAAACATTATCCGCCCAAACTCAAGTGATTTAAAATATGTTTTACCCACAAAACAATACCTGTCATTCATTTAAAATATTTCTTCAATTGGACTATTCTACTAGTATCCCATTAATAATGTGAAATATGTATTAATTGTCGTAATCATCATCAAGATCACCGAGGTCATAATCAGAATGGTCATGAATATTTGATTTTCTTCTTTAGATTATCATACTCATCAGCATTATCATCGTCATTGCCATTATCATTAATAACATTACTATTATTGCTAGTGTTATAGTTGTGATTGTTAGCAGTAGTAGTAGATCATCATCATCATCATCATCACCACCACCACCACCACCACCACCACCACCATCATCATCATCATCATCATCAATCGTCTTCTTTTTGTTCTTCTCGTCCTTCTTTTTCGGGTATTTTTGTTTGGTTGGTTGGTTGGTTGTTGTTGTTGTTGTTGTTTTGGCTAGAGCTCTGATATTCACCAATCATAGTGAGATTTGCATACGTGACTGTTTTTGCCCACCACGAGGGTAGCCGGATTCCAGCTTCGGGATTTTAAAAAAATCATCATCATCATCATCATCATCACCACTACCACCCCACCATCATCATCATCATCATCATCACCACCAACACCACCACCACCACCACCACCACCATCATCACATCATCCACCTACCACCACCACCACCACCACCACCACCACCACGCACCACCACCATCATCATCATCACCACCACCACCACCACCCCCACCCCCATCATCATCATCATCACATCATCTTCATGGATTGACCATAAGCCTAACGAAGCCAGTCAGTCAACCACGGCTTTTCTTCGTCTTGCTATTGCTAAATTAATCAACCAGGCAGGCAGCCAGGCAGGCAGTGAAGAACGGTATTCAAGAGCACCTCGCTTCTTCCTCCATGCAGTGTACAACACAGAAGGCTGCACACCACAGTTTAAAAAAGTCGCACTTTTCCTTCTGTTTTTCTATACGACTCTTTTTATAATCATACCGCACGTACTAAGGCATCCGCAGAAATAAAAACCCCTTTTCGTGGGAAAGACTAGCCTCTGACTCAAAACTCATGCGATTTTGAACAAATTTGGTAGGTTTGAAAGTTTTTAATTTTTTTTCAGCAAACACTGTACCCCCTTCAATCCTTTGTCGTCTGTTATCTTCCTTACCGCAATATTATGCATGCGCCGGGTCAACACTGCAGGAATACAAGCAATCCTCAATATGATTATTTCCAACTTTTTCCTCACTACCTGGTATAGCTCTATGTCCTCAATCCCCCAACAATCAAGTACAAAGGGCACTTTTGTCATACTTAAAAAAACCCCAAAATCCTGTGTTTTAAAATCACCTAATTTTTCCCGACTCCACTCTATATAAGATACTACATGACCGGCAAGCTAATCAGCGTGTACCCCACTCCCCCCCCCCCGCCCCCCTATCCCACCCCCACACTACACTTCAACTAACACACACCACAACCACATCCTACATTGCTCCTGCACTCCTCTTCTCCTTTACTCTGTCAGAGTCATCATCTGGGCACACAGTCAGAATTATACTTGAGCTGAAGCTTGTGCCAACGAGGGGAAGGACTGTAGAAAGTGAGATGAAGGCCATGCAGCACTCTTGGGGATCAGTGACAAGGTTGGCCCAGAATAGGCAGGAGTGGAAGCGCTTTGTTGCTGCCCTACACACCGCTGGGTGTAATGGCTAATGATGATGATGAGGCTGGTGCAGTGCTCTTGTGCTTTGCATGGTCCTGGCACAGTTGCTTTTTCAAGAATTGTACTACTTTTAGCATGGCCTGAGGAGCTCAAGTGTGATGACTTGAGTGAGACCACAGTCCCTAAATCAGAGTTGTTCCACTGGGACTATACTACAATTTCAAACAAACAAAAATAAATAAAAGAGTGAAGGTGTCCCTAACCTATGTGTTGTAGTAGAGTGAGACGTCAGAGACCTCAGCTTCTCTAGGGGCCAGCATATTGAGGGCGGTGCCCATCTCCTCTCCCTCGATGCTTTACCTTCCCTGACCCTAAGAAGGCAGGTACCCATTTACAGCTGGGTGAACTGAGGGACTGTACTGACGCCAAGGCGGGCAAGCAGAGCAGGTCAGCAATGTGTGTGTGTGTGTGTTCTTGTTTTGGGTACACGCCTTTATTAACTTGCGGGTCATGTAGTATCTTGTAT